>CM045990.1:5294401-5770623 GCA_025175895.1 Wurfbainia villosa
GTTTAAACATCTAAACCTAGGTTTCTCTCTTAATTTTTCCCTCGATATCCGTTCCCTGTCGTTACCGAATTTCCAGAGCCCTTCTTCCCCGCGCGCCGTAGAGCCTTCTTCCCGAGGCCCTTCTTCCTCGTTCTCTTCTCACGCACGACGCACCGGCCGCCGTTCCCAAACGCCCTTCTTCCTGAGCCTTGCGGTCGCCGATTTCTCCGCAGCAGCCCGACGCCTCTCCTTCGCATGCACCGGCCTCCGCGACCACGGAATCGTCGCCGACCATAGCCGCGGCAACAGGGTCGCGCCGACCTCCTTTGCCCTAGACGACGAACATCGGCCTCCTCTGCCACAGTCGCAGGCGCCGACTTCTTTGCCTCTGACCGCCGCCTTCCCGATGCACAGGCCATCGGCTTCTCTTCATCATCGCCCCTCTGTTTTCTGCCCAGTTGTCGCCCTATGCATCATGCACACGCGACCAACAGTTGCAGCCTCCGTGCGCTTGACGCCCCATCCACCCCAGCCTCCGCCCGATTCCTTTGCCACTGACGTCGGCAGCGGCTGCAGGTTGTTCTGGTCTAGGGCTGCAAATTTCCGTCGGAGTGGGTGAGCCGGTTAACCTCTATTTTAATTTTTGGACGAAATGCATTTTTCATTGTAATCCCTAACACTGTGAGTTGGGGTTTTGGGTGGCTGGCATCGGCTAAAGGGGAAGTTGTTTCCGTTGAGTAGAGTGAATTAGGGGAGGAAGCTCTGCGATGGAGTCGAGGCGGTATATCTCGATTGCTAAATTTTGATCAATTGATTTAGTGGGCTAGAATAATTGTATGGATACGTTATGGATGTACACTATTATATAGTTGGTCTAATGTTTGTTATGATTATGATGTTAGATCTAAAGCTAATCAAGATTTAGGCTCGATTTGGGGGTGGATCTACTTTGGGTTGTGATGAGATTTCAATTAGGGCGATTAGATCCCTAAATTGGTGTAATTGGGAGTTGTAAGGGTTGTGAAAGGGTTAGATAAATTAGTGAAATTGGAAGTTGATTTGGGTTAATTGGGTTATGAATGAAATCGATAAAGTATTCGATTTGTCGGTGGATTATATTTTTTGTGTTTAACAATAGTTATGTTGTATGTTGTATCACGAGTTTGATCCGGCGGGTCCCGATCGTGACGATTTCATTCTTGTGGACATTTTTATCAGGAGGGTATTTTGACTTATCTTTTAGATATAGTCATGTTGATATGCTAGATAGTATAACTTGCAATAATTTTCATGTTTATATGCCTAGTATGTTTTTGTGCCTACTTGATACATGCATTTGATCGGTTATGATTATATCTTCTCTGTGTTACTTGGATCATATATATGTACTTATTGATTGTGCATATTATTCGGATAGGTATTGTTAGTTGGATTTACATGCTTTAGTATAATGCACCATCTTGCATGATTGCATGTTGGTAGACGAGATTCCTTTATAGTTGAGCCCTGACACCGATTCATGGGTTAGTGGTACATCGAGGAGGTGTGTGCGATTGCTCTGTCGAGCTCAGTTAGTCCGCTCATGGGTAGCGATGAGGCGTGGTAGCGGGCGGGGATCCCTCCTCTGGCTCTGACAGAGATGAGAGCTTAGCTCCCCACTCGCTCTGTTTAGGCGGGAGGATATGTACTGACAAAGATCATCGTCCACTCGGTCACTCGGAGGCGGTGATGGCGAGTGAGCAACTATCCACTCGGCTTCACCATCGCGTGTGAGGCGGCTGACTGGCGTCAGGGGTAACCATGTCATGTGCATCACATGCATTTTGCATGGATAATATTTGTATTGTGTTTGCTGCATTTTTATTGATGCCTTGGATGTTGCATATGATTGTCATGCATACAGAATACATATTTGTATATGGTGATGACTTTATTTCTTCTAGTAGGGCACATGCTCCTATATCAGTATAGGAGATTCAGGTAAGTACAGTCCTTTTATATTTCTTTCTTGCATATCCTATATATATGAGACTGTACTGGCATGATTAGTATTGCTAGCTATATCTTACTTTGCATATCGACTATATCCGCTGAGTTCGTTGAACTTACCCCGTTGCTTTATATCTATTTTAGGTTGAAACTGCCATGAGAGTCCAGCTGCCAATCCCCCTCGTCGAAATGGATAGGTTTTATTGGTCTTATGGTTTTGATTTTTAACTAGATGAAGTGTGTAAGACTTGTGTTTGTTTTGGTTATGTACTTGTGGAGGATTGTAGATATTTGTTGTGTCCTTATGGACTATTCGATTGGTTTGGTTGTATGTTCCTGCTCAGATGGAAAAAGGGGTAGGTCTCGATGTTTTAGATCTTTTATTTATTTTGGTTGATGGCCTGAGGCCGCTTATTATGTATAGTGTGTTTTAGTATGTTCCGGTCGTGTTGACCGATGTATAGTGGTCGTGTAGGCCTTGTATGCAAGATTGGTATTGTCACCCGTACAGGAGAGATGCTGCCGGATTTTCGTCTTGCGGGGACTCCCCCGGGGCGTGACAGATTGTGTTTGGGCGGCTAGGGTTTGGGTGTTGGAGTGGGCGGCAACTATTGGAGAAGTTCTTCTTCTTCTTCCTTGGTGGCCGACGCCCATCTCTTTCTTCCCTCCCTTGGCCGGCGTCCAAACCTAGTCCTTCTCCTCTCCTTGGCCAGTGGAAACAAGGCTTAGGGTCTTCCCTTAGAACTCTTGGCCGACAACTATCTTCATTATCTTCTCCTTGTTGGCCGGCAGCAAGCACCTAGGTTGGTGTTTGTTAGTTGGCTAAAGGAAGGAGAAGAGTTTTGTTTCTATACTTCCTCTTGTTCGAAGCGAACAATGAAGGAAGATTGGTGATCTAGGAGCTTCGACTTTTGGTAGATTGTCGCTCACACAACGTCCAAAAGGAGGAAGGACATACAATAGAAGACCAAGAGGTATAGCGTTTATTTATATTCTTTTGTAAGTTATCTATATTTGTTCTTCAATTATATGAATGTTATATATTCTTTTTTGTGGCTAATATAACTTGGACCCCGAACATAAACACAAAAACCGATCGTACATATCGTCTATTCATGGCTATTCGTAGAATAGAGGTTGGTGGCTTGAACAACAAGTTTGTTCAAGTGACCACTCTAATTGAATAACACGACGATGAAACGGTTGCTTGAGTGATTCCTTTTGTCTAGGATTAATTTTTTTTTAATCCGGGGACGTCGATGGGATCGCCATGAACAAGTGACCGAGTTGAAATGGGAAGCAAAGTTTCTCCACCTTTATGTGGAATAAGAGCTTGATTCGGACAAAACCCTTCAATACAATTTTTTTATCTTTATGGACAACCTTAGTTTGCTTGCCCATTTGTCATGCATAGTATAATTTGTCCTTTTGAAACTTCAACTTTGGCAATCCTTGCACTGACTCTTTCCTTGATAATTTTTTTGATGTTTCTCATGTTGGAATGAGCAAGTCTACGGTGCTAGAGGCAAGTATCTTTTTCCTTGGACATGAAACACTTAGCAAACGCATTAGTAGTACTATATAATTCAACTTGATAAATACTTTCTTTTCTATGGCCTATGAGCATGGTAGTGTCTAGTTCACTATGTTTGATTAGGCACTGAGATGAATTGAACTCAACTCTATATCCTAAATCACATAGTTGACTAATACTTAGAAGATTAAAAACCATGCCTTTAACAAGTAAAACATTCTTTATCCTAAACTATTTAGAAATTTCAATATCACCTACACCTACAAACTTAAGCTCTCCGTTGTAACCAAATGAAATAGTACCTTTACTTTTTATTTTAAACTTTGAGAACTTTGATGACTACAAGAATAATGGTCTTTAAGAACACTAATAAATGTCTTTATAATATGTTTTTGGTGACACTATAAAAGCCCTATAAAGTGATGTCACCTTAGACTCTACTCGCAATCCTGACATTTTATAATGTCATTATATAATAGCAATGCTAACATTAAAAGTGTCTCGATTTAGATATATAACAACACTATAAAATGTCAGGAAAAGTCACATTTTAAGGACATTTATATATGCCTTATCATCGTAATAAGAACAAAATTAAATATCACCTAAACTTATTTATTTTGACATTTAAAAATATCGTATAATTTTTTTACAAGTACAATAAAAGTTGTAATTTATAAAATCATTTTAAAATGTCACATTAACTAATCTATAATAACATTAATAATAATTTATAAAGACATTAAAATGATCACTAAGATTTATTTAGAATATATGACATGAATTCAATATTTACACATCATCACAATTCATCCAGCATTTAAAATAGAAAAATTATAAAATATAATTTAAAGTGCTAATAGAAAATATAAATTTATTTAACAATCATTTAAGTAAAAGTTACAAATACAATACTATTAATGAGTCTTTTACATCCAAAACTAATTACACACTACACTCAAAATATTAAATTTTAGAAGCAACAAAGTCTTATAAAATAAAAACTCAACAAAACATATCATCTTCAACCATAATATTGGTCCACAAAAATTCATATACCTATCACCTACAAATACAATGGATATATTTGTATTAGTACTAAAATAAAACAATAAACATGCAACGTAAATAGAAATAATGATAAAGAATGGATATCATACTACACGAAAAGATATAAAGTATTATTCCATATGCACCTAATAGTAATCTTCACTTACTGTTAACTACAAATACATTATATATTTATTAAAAATTATAATAGCAAGATAAATATAAAAATTAATAATATTCTAATTAAAGATTAAAATTATACCATATGATAAGGCCAAGTTATCATTCTTCTAAGTGTATCCTCAAACCTCTGTAAAAGTTCATAAGGTATAATTAAACTCTTTTCTGGTTCTAGGACAACTTGTACTCGTACTTCACACTAATTTGGTCCTAATGTCTATCCCCTACTATAGTATTTGGATCCATGATATGAAACACTCCTTTTGCCACAATCTTTATTGAATCAAATGAACTTTTGATCAAAACAGAACATCCAATCTACATAAAAGTAGAAAAGAGATAAAAGTTTGAAAATGTATGAAACGGATAATAAAAAAGAAATTAAACAAACCTTGTACATGAAGATAGATGATGAGAAACAGAAATATATAGATTACTATTTAATGATGCGTGTTGATTATTATTTCCTCATATGTTTTTTTTTCATCTTTCAATTCATCTGATATCTATTGGAAGGAAATAAAAAAAAAAGAAAAATGTAAAAAAACAAAACCTCTCACAAAAATCAATACACTTTTGTTATGGAAGAAACACAAAATAACCTCCATCAATATGAACTTGTTTGTTGAGAAGTCGCCAACTAAATGATGAGTGACAATTCCACCAAATAATTCTACCAAAACATAGTACATACATACATCTTTGACTTGTTTTGCAAAATAAAATTAGAAAAAAAAGTAAATAAATAAATCACCTTTTCTAATAAGAGAAGTAGACCAAATTGTTCAGAATTTGCACCAAATTTGTTGGTAACTTCCCAAAGCCAAGCTTTGTGTCACATACTATACAATTATTTTCTCTTTGGTTTCACCGGGTGGAAAATGTAGATTGTACTTTGCATCAATATCATCAACCTCTCTTTCTGATTTTGCATCCCTTAATGCCTCAGTGACTGATTTAAAAAGCTATTGATTCAACCATGTCTAGATTCATTATCAATTCTCCGAGCTTCTTCAAAACGTTTGTTATAGTAGGATTGAAGGGAATTCTTCCTTTTCTGAAGCAACAACCACTTTTTGTCCAAGGTTTGAACTGCCCAAAGGACCTGAATAACAATTGAGATTGATCTAAGAATATATTTGATCTTCAAACTATTTGCATAAAAGATACACCCAGGATTAGTTATCAACTACCTTACGAAATTTCATCTTTGGAGTACCATCACTCTCTTGCATGCTGGCGTCAGGATCCTTCAAAAGGCTATGACACAACTCCTTGCGATACATGCTAATGAAAGGAACCTAAAAAAAAAAAATACAATAGTATTCCATCTTTTCAAAATCCCTCGGGATACATAATTCAAACCATCCCAAATAAAACTTACAACAAGCTTCTGCACATGCATCATTGTCAATACATTTCCAATTTCCTCTTTGTTTATTTCTTTGAGAAACTAGTCATAACCAAATAGAGGAGAGATACCACGATTTGTAAGTTGGCTGTAGATCCATGTACTCTCCTCTTCTATACTCTTATCATATGTTGGATGTAGCTCAGTAATATCTTCAGATAGCTATAAAGTAAAGAAAGTAAACTATCAGTAGATATTTAGTAATCTAAAATATGGTAATTGATCATGCAACAATAAGAAAATTTAAACATTGGCGGTGAAATTTGTTGCTTGAATTCCCTCGGGTACATTTGTTTCTCGTATAATGTCATCCTTTGGGGCCATATACTTCTCTGAAAGAATAAAAGGTTCAAACTCATCCTCTAGCTCCTTTTCACTGCAACTACCATCGCCAACACTGGAGGCAAGACTTTACTTCTGGAGCATTAGGGCATCTCCAACAGTAGAAAAAGCTCCTTTCTCATTATTTTATTAAAAAAAATAAGAAGAAACGCTCCCCCAACTTAGGAGAGCTCCCTCAAACATCTCTTTCCACGTTGGAGAGAGATGTCAGGTCATCACAATGAAAGCTCAAAGGAGCTCTCATTGTGGATGCTCTTAGAAACTCATCGACATCACCAAATATCTCATGCGCTTCTTGTAAAGCAGAAGATGAAACTCTAGAGCTTGGTCTGGCTTCTTTTTCTTTAGCTTTTTCTTTCTGTCATAAGTTAGCATTCCAAAAACATTTAGAAAGGAGTGAAAAATACAAGAGAGTACACAGAAATTTCCATCAAATAGAAATGTATCACACCTTGAAACCGCACCAGTCTCATCAACATCTTCTTTGCCAACAATAAAATCCATTTCGTCCTCATCACCAATGATGTCTACATCTTCTTCTTCTTCCTTTGGTTGTTCCTCTTCCTCGTAGTTATGGCGAAGAACCACATACACAACATCAGAGGTTGGTCGTCGGGCATGGTAGACACCGGCGGTCGCGGTCTCCGTCGTTGAGAAGTCGCGGCGAAGCTAAGGACGGAGCGCCGAACGCCGAGGAGGCGATTGGCGACAGGAGATGGATGTCGACGGCGGCAATGTCGATGGTGTGTCGATGAAAAAATATAGTAGTCTGAAGGTGGAGAGGAAAGGGTGGCGTTGAGATTGGTTGGCGACAACTGGGAGTTGATGATTGAAGAAAAAAAAACCTAGCAATAGTATTAAATCCATGGTTAATATTTTTTATTAATATCATGACAATATTACTTGTTGCTGACCATTGAGACCCAAGTGCATCAATTTGTTTGGAAAACATGGCTTCTTTTAGTGTCTGCCTACAAATATAGTCGGACAATAGACTTGTACCAATGTGAGGCTTCTGGAGATACCATTCTTCTACAGAAACTATGCCAGTTACAAATAGATCATTATAGCTCATGGGGAGTTCTTATGGATCAGAACAATAATCTCGAACTCTTTGTTCCCTCCAAAATTGAAATCTTTAGCACGATCAAGCAAGCTACAAGTAAACACTTATTTTTGAGGTCATAGAAGTGTGCTATAGATTTCAACCCTATTGCTATTGTCTGTCGTGCTAGTTCAAAAGCTGAAAAGAAAAGTCTCTTTTGGAGCAGACACTGTTCTTGACAGTAATCTTTTTATGAACTTTGGAGGCCCTTTCGCAACTAGTTGTTGATCATGCATTTTTAAATATGGACTTCGTCAGCCCACAACAAACTTTGTATGGGAAGATGGTATCTTCTCCGTGACTATGGATGCCTTTCGACATGTTTGTTGTGGGATATATATATCAACATGGTGTTGTCATATGTAGCAAACATTTATTTTGTATTTTTATTATCTTTTTAGTCTTAGTCTTTGTAATTCGGCCTTTGTTGCTATGTAATGGGTCATGGACATCTAAAATGAAATACTCCTTTTCTTCCATGAGCCTAATTTGATCCCCATCATTAGCTTGTTAAGACGAAACTTATTCTCCATCACAAACGACCTTCTTATAAATGAAGGATAGCAACCAAGGAACTGAAAAACTACAATTGTGACATAGCTATGGGCCTATGTGATGCTAACCTACATGACAAGGCAAAAGAATTTCTTCCATGATCCTAATTTGATCTCCATTAATAGTTTGTTAGGACGAAACTTGTTCTCCATCTTTGATTCCATCACAAAAAACCTTCTTATAAATGGAGGATAGCAACCAAGGTAGGTGGTAGAATTGTCCTAAGGATAGCAACCAAGGTACTGAAAAGCTACAATTGTGGCTTAACTATGCGCCTCCATGATGATAACCTTCATTGATAGTGACATGGGAAGAGGAGAGGAAGGTCATCATGAGCTTCTTTTCATTAAGATAAAAGCTGATGGTGAAGGGATTACTGTTAAAAAGGGTGAGCAGGAGGAGGACATGCTTGCTTAGCTCACAAGAGAAGAGAAGAGAAAAGAGATGAGTCTAATATAAGACTAGAATGGATTCACTTGTAAGGATGCAAAAATAGAACTACTTTTAATAAAAGGTATATGATAATATATATACGTTTGTGATATCAACTAGTGATATAAAAAAAGCAAATAGTACCTAAAATTCCATTAAAACCAAGTTTAGTCTCAATGGAGCAGATGCATAGTGCACACAACAATGTTAAGTCATAAAAAAAGTAAAAAAGAGATGTGATTTGGTAAAGCTAATTTGTTTATAAAAAATGAAATTAAACAAACTCATTCAAAAATCTTAGTCTTTTGGCAATATAATCTTTTAGTCATATGATAAATGTAGTATAAGATAGAGGAAATATAAATCAATTATTTAACTCTTAATCCACAAGGATTGATTAATAAATTTCTAAAGGAGAATACGAAGTAAAGAGGTCATCAAATTCATGCCCTTTGCTCGATAAGATCAACAAAACCTATGGAAACTCAAGGAACACGGAATAAAAAGACAAGAGAGAGAAAGAAAACTAAAATGAAATGAAGAATAAAGCAAAAAAATAGCTATTCAAAATAAATAGAAAATAGAGGGGTGTTAATTGCGAATGAATGACTAAATTCAAATGTTAAATTCAAAAGGATCTTTCTAATTCTCAAGGAATATGAGGCCGACAGAATGATCATCTTTCTAATTCTCAAGCAATAAGGGGCCAACGGAATAATCACGAAAGATTTCATGTTGTTAGCAGTCAAATTATAGCAAGAGTTTCTAGTTTTTAGGACTATTACATTTCCTTGGGAAAATGATATTTACAATCAAGAAGGAAAGGAAGGCCAAGCCAGATAAAAAACAAAAAACAATTGTTTCACAACTCCATTAGTAAGAATTTGAATTTAAAAAACTTTAATAAAAAGGCCCATTTTAAAAGGAGGATCATGCCAAACAAATTCCAACTTTGAATTTTTCTCTGAGTTGCAATCTGTTTCGTTTTAATTCTCTTTCCAGGAAGGTTTGTTACGAAGCAATCTTAGCTTCTTTTGATAGGGGTTCAGATAGAGTTGTAGTGGACTGATAGTGATAATAGACACCTGTAGGGTTTCATCTTCTTCTAGCTATAACTAAAATGAGAAGAATCTTAGGGAAGATTAGATCGTGTAAAATCCAACAAGACAATGTATAGAGAATATGGCTAAGATAAAAAAAAAAAAAAAAAAAGAAGTTTGAGCAATTCTGAATACAGAAGATATTTTGTTATGGAACTGAAACTAAAGATTGCGGTTAGTTCCAGCTAATCTTTATAAATTAGCAATGCAGAAAATAATGGAGAGTCAATAATCACATAAAAACTTAGAAATTTGTGAATCTAGTGTATTTTCAAAAGAACTCAACTTACTAATGATGTAACAACGCTATTAAAAAGGAAATTTTGATATGTCTGTGCAATCAGAACTTAAGTATATTTTTGCACTCTCAAAATGACTGTTAAATCAACAACAGGAACAAGACAGGAGTTACCATGATAAGCCGGTGAGAACAAGAGGAAAAGTACCCAGCCATATGCTAACACATTTATTTCTGTTGTTCGCCCGCACTTCCATCGTCATTACTGTTTTTAGCTCCTTTGTTCGTTAGAGGCACCTCAGTCCGGTATAGCATTAGCGAGAGTGTTAAAAGCCGGTGCACAATTACCTTGTCGACGAGCCCGAATTCCTTGGTCACATGGTACATGAACATGTTGCGTTCCATGTACTGCTCGAGTCGCTGGATAGGTTGCCCCGTCTGGCGAGAGTAGATATCGGCGAGAGTAGATATCGTTGAGGCTTGAGTGACTCGAGGGAGTTAGTGTGGAGGTGTACTGACTCGGAGGGTTTTGAGACTCGAGAGACGACAACAAGGACCATGTCGTCGCAGTTTTGAGACTCGAGAGACAACAACGAGGAGGATGTCGTCGCAGATACGCTACTTGAGGAGGTGGGAGAAGACGTCACCTCTGGAGAGGTGAGGCGTGTTCGATTCCCATGGAGATGAAGCCGTAGGAGCCGCAACCAGCACCGGCACGACGTGCTTCTTTACCTCCAGTCTCAAAACTCCTCCAAGTCGATACACCTTAACTCCCTCGACGATTCCGTCACTGCCGCGCTCGCCTCTGGAAGTGTGTTCGATTCCCATGGGATGAAGCCGTAGGAGCCGCAACCAGCACCGGCGCGACGTGCGGACGGGAGAAAGGTCCAGGGCCAGGCGGCGCCACAACATCGCAGTTCAGGTTAGGGTTTACTATGGGACGAAGGAAAAAAAAAAAAAAAATACAACGGACCCTTTTATTTGGAATCTAGGGCTTTATTTCATAAATATTTTTACAATTTTATTATTTATTTATTTATAACAAAAAAAATAACTTTTTAAATATTTTTCAAAAACATTAAAATTTACAAATTTATTATGTCAGATTTACACGATATCTTTAAAATTGATCCAAATTTAAATACTTTTTATAAATAAGCAGAATAAATAAAATAAATTATTATCTATATCACCTTAAAATTTTCCACTGCCAATTTATCCCTTTATCAACTTTAACTTTTATATTAATTTGGTTCTCCTCGCATCTTCGTCATGATATCCTTCGACCTTAATCTTTTTTTATGTTAATATTGCAATGATGATATAATTTTAATTTGGAGGCGATAGATTTAGTAGATAAATAAGCTTATAGTATCTGTAGCTCTCTACAGGTGAAGAAACCAAGTAGAATGTCAAGGTTTTGCTCTAATGATGATGCATTAATGGTGGATTATTCAATTGACAAATATAAAATGATATTAGGAGGAACCAAAAGCTAAAGTTATCAGCAAAAGATTTATCTACCATAAATTTATACACTAAATTACCATAGCTAAGTAATTATCTGTTATTAAACTGTCAAGGTTCTTTTTTCTAAAAGTTTCAAGATTTAATAATAGATATTTATTTAGATATAGCAATGGTGTATAAATCTATGATGATTTAATATAGGACAATAGATAATATTTTGTTAATAATAATAGAGCATGAATTTATCTTAATTTAAAAAACTATCATATTCAATATTCTGGTCATAATTACGATAATTTTTATTATTTTAAAAATTATTTACATGTTATTTAGAAGATGGATGCATCTTGGTTGAATTTGGCATCACTCTTTGTTGTTGTTGTTGTTCATGCTCTTGTAGTCTCTTTCTTCCCTTCCGTCATTTTTTTTTTAAAGGGATTATCTTTTTCTTTTAATTCTTAGACAAAATCAAATAATGGGAATTTTCTTATCTTGTACTAGTGTCTATGATATCAACCAAAAGAGAAGTAATACTATATAACCTGTCAATATGGATGACACGATGATATTTACTCATGTCAAGTTAATATCATCCTTAGTCAACAATTGAAATGATACTTTTTGATTGTGCCAACTAATTTCATTCTTGAAACCATACTCTTCATAATTTATTACTTTATCCACATGAATTTCAATATTTTATGGTTCTTTAGTTTGAGAAAAATAAAAGAAGTTGATGCTGAAAAAATTGTTTGAAAATCAGATCAGCTTAGTAAACTTCAAAGCATCGAGTCATTAAATACTCCCAACATAAATAGTTTTGCATCTTTATTATCTTATTTTGGTCAGGTGTGTTATCTAGATATCATATTTTTTAAAAATCTTTTTAGCAAGTTATATACTGATTCATGTCTGTGCTCCAGTCCAAAGGGACGTACATAACAGTTATATTTATAGATTGTCCCATATGAGATACTTGGTGTATATTTTATCATAGTTCTATAAGCTTAATTGATGATTCTCTTTTCATATATAATTTTTCATGTTTCTGAGTTTCACAAGTACTATAATACAGATGATTATAAACAGTTTGCTACGTTAAATATAATTAACTGTCACATGCCATCAAATGAGGGAGTTTTTTTTTCTATTTGCTTGGGTTATAGCTATTGAAATTCACAAATTAATATCTTTAGTCTCTGACTCTTTAGAGAATAGTTGAAGTCTGGAAGTGGCTTCAATGCACTTAGAAGCTCCAAACTAAAGGTCAAAGTGGCTATAGTGATATATAGTTTCTGTTTCATTAGACAGTTGTCAATGGAGACAAAGTGGCTTCAACACCGGTCTTATTTTCTCAAAGTACTTGTTTTTTCATTTTTATTTATTTGTTTCATTATGAATCATAACATAGCTCAACATTCTTTTTAGTTTGCCTGAAAAATTCATGTGTATCACTCATTTTTGTTTTTGAAAACCTAATACTTTTCAATAATTGTTCTCCTTTGATATTACTCTTACCCTAAAATTTTATATTTTTCTTTCCTTTTGGACTAAGATTATTTCTGACCTATAAATGATGAAATTCGAATCTATCAGTAAATCATATTGTCGTCGCAAAATTTTTATGGTTATGCTTTACTATTTCTGATATAATTTTAGCACACTAGTCTGTTTCATTTTCTTAGGCACACCCAGAAAGGAAGTGGAGTCTTCCTTCTCTCTAGCTCCTAATTTGCAAGTTAATGACCTGATGTGAGATAAATTATTAAAATAAGCATACATAGTCTTATTCCTAATTGTTCATAGAATTAGTCATGTTAAATGCATCCAAGTGTCTATAAATGCATGGATTGTAATCCTAGCACCTTTGTTCTTTCTGCTCCTCCCTAAGCTACTTGTTGAGACAATAAGAACTTCCTGTTTGCATCCGCCTTCCTATTATTACCCATCCATGCTAGCCCTCTCTTTCCTGCCTCATGTCACCGAGCCTTTTGACCACAACTTCCCTCATATCCTTTTTCACCTTTGCTCATGAGATCAAAGTCCTTTCCTCCACTTGTGCGACCCCATTTTCCCTTCCCTGTTGCCCTCGCACATTTCTATTTTTGTGATACAACAACCGCTGAGCAAGATAAATTTGTGATAAAAAAAAAATGATCATGACAACTGTTGAGAGTATTAGAAATACAATCAAAATTTTATATTGATAAAGCATGGAAAAAATTATGTGCTTATAAGATAAAAAAATATCTCTACTATTATGAGATCTTTTGGATAAAGTCCAAAAATAAAATCATGATGGCTTAGATCCAAAATGGATAATATCATATCATTGTGGAGATATATGAATCTTATTTGCACCAACAATTAGTATCAGAGTCATGGTCCATATCAGGCCATGCACCTCGAACAAAAGAAGTAGAGCTCTCATATCCGAATCAAGAGAACTAGACACCAGGTAAGAAGTCTAGTTGAGTCAGGAGGATCGAACAACTGACATGAAGTCCAATTAGATCAGAAGGGTCGAACAATTAACAGAAAGTCCAATTGGGTCAGGAGGATCAGACAGTTGGCAAGAAGTCCTGATGGATTAAAGATCGGATATCAAGCAGAGAAAGTCCTTCGAGGACAAATAAGCTTGAGGAGGACCCAATTAGGTCCTTTATTTGGGAGGAGATTGTTGAGAGTATTGAAAATACAATCAAAATTTCATATTGGTATGACATGGAAAAGATCATAAATTTATAAGATGAAAAGATATTTCCATTTATACGAGGCCTTTTGGGTAAAGTCCAAAAATAAAACCATGAAGACTTATACCTAAAGTGATCTTAGATCCTAATCACCCCCATGTGAAACCTTTTCCCATCTCTGGCATAGAGTGCTTGGGAGATCTCTCCTCAATTCGACCTACTCTCTAAACCTTCCCTAATTGTTCCATCTCTATTTTGTCCATGGAAAGTTAGAATACTAATCCACCTTACCATTTTTTTTAATCTCAAATGATTTTGTTAAAGGAAAATCCTCTTTGTTAGGGATCGTTTAATGTGCTAGAGGGGGGGGGGGGGGTAACATCTTTCGATTTCTTGGTTCGATTGTGATCACGTTCTTGTCTACAAGAAGTTAGTACGAAGCGGAATACAAATATAAAGAAAATACAAAACAAACACAAGTACTACACATAGTATTTTACATGGTTCAGAACCTATAGTTCCTATTCCACAAGTGAGTTCTTGTGATCTACCCTCACTAAAACCTCTCCTTCTCGGTATAACACTGGAGGTGAAGAAACCTCTTACAATGAGCTTATACAAAAGTATACAACAACCAAATACAAGACAAATGAAATGACAACACTTTACAAGTGAGCTTAGATTGCTTGTAGATTTGGTTGCGTTAGAGAGCTTTTGAAGACCTGGAATACAGTAGCACTTCCCCTCAAAATCTCGCAAGAACTGATAGTCGTAACTCCTCCACAAAGTCTTCTTTTATAAGTTGCATCAGACTGGTTTCCCGCCTAGCAGTTAAATGGTCTTACCCTCAGTCGACTGTTCACCTATCCATTATATCACAATGGATTAATCCACGTAGGATTACAGTCGATTAGTCGACTGCTCATATCCATCAGTTGATTGCTCATAGCCACTAGTCGACTCAAAAATATTCTGTGTAGAGGATCGTTGAGCGCTAGAGGGGAGGTGAATAGAAATTCTTTGATTTGATTCGTCGAATGTGTTCATATGCTTGTCTACAAAGTGATAGCGCAGCGGAAATACAAATAGAAAATTCAAAACACGAAACACAAGCATCCTTGTCTGTTAGTCCTTGAAGTGCATCCTCGCTCTTATACCAAATTGTAGAGGATCGTTGAGCGCTAGAGGGGAGGTGAATAACGATTCTTCAATTTGATTCGTCGATTGCATTCGTATGCTTGTCTACAAAGTGTTAGCACAACGAAAATACAAAATAGAAAATGCAAAACATAAAACACAAGCACAACACGAAGATTTTACGTGGTTCGGAACCCTAGTTCTTATTCCACAGTCAAGCTCTAGAGTGAGCTCTAGTGATGCACACCACCACTAAATCTTCTCCTTCTCGAAAATAATCTGGAGGTGGAGAAACCTCTTACAAGCAAGAGTTTATACAAAAATACAACAACAAGTGTAAAGAATGAAAACAAAATACACATTATATAAGAATGCTTGAACACTCGATTGTCTGTTTGTTGGTTGCTTTAGACGAGCTTGGAAGATCTAGAACGCAGCAGCAATTCCCCTTCAAGATCACCAAGAATCGGCTTCTTCTTCCCTTCACACGAACTCCTTTTATAATCTCTGCTCTGGCTAGATTTTCGCCTAGCAGTCGACTAGCCTTACCCCTAGTCGACTGCCAATCTATTCATTGTCTCACAACCACATAGGATTATGCTCTAATCACCAATCATTACCTCGATTGACGCTTTGACTACCAAACATAGTCAATCTGGCCGCTTACCATCGATCGATTGCAGCATAACTTAGTTTCTCGAGTCACGATCGAGTGCTTCACTGATTACTCTACTAGTTCGATCGATCATAACCCTCTTGATCAATATAATCCCAGTCAACCAAGCCTTCGAGTGTCGAACACTCGACCAGTCAACTGGTAAATCTCAAAATTGAGGTTTGACCTAAATATGATCCCCTTACACTTGACACTTATCCTTAGCCTAGACTTAAGTCTTGAGTCACTTCCATCGACCACGCCTCCATGTTGAGTCCATGACTCCTCACCCTTTGCGCTAGTCTTCAAGTGCTTTCGACTATGTCATGCTACTGGGTATATCTTTGCCAAGAGGTCGTGCCTTCGGGACTTGCATTGCCAAGACTTCACCCTTGGACTTGCACATCCAAGATTTCACACTTGGACTTTTGTCATCAAGACTACACACTTACATGGCCAAGACTACATCCTTGGACTTTTTTTTGTCAAATATCCACATTTGGACTTTCCTTTGTCAAGTCTCTATATTTGGACTTTCCCTTGCCAAGTATCCATACTTGGACTTCTCCTTTGTCAAGTCTTCACTCTTGGACTTTTCCTTGCCAAATATCTTTATTTGGACTTCTTCAACAATCTCCATCATATTGTTGAAGAATCGTTGACGCGCTAGAGGAAGGTGAATAGAGATTTTGTTCATTCGATGGATTATATTCGTGATTGTCTCTACAAAACGTTAGTACGCAGTGGATATACAAATATAAAGTAGAGATAAACACAAAGACAACACAAGAAAAATAAATACAATTTAACGTGGTTCGGAATTAGGGTTCCTACTCCACAGGGCGAGCTCTAATTGAGCTCTAGTGATTCACATCACCACTATCTTCTTCTCGGAACAATCCGGAAGTGAAGAAACCTCTTACAAGGTTCTCACAACAATAGGAAATAAATACAAGTAAATACAATGAAATACAAGCAAAGAAAACTTTACAAAGAAGATTGTTTTTGCTTGCTTATTGGTTGCTTGAAGATGCCTTTGAAGACCCTGAAATGCACCAGCACTTCACTTCAAAATCGCCAAGAAACCCCTTAAGAAACCTTAGCAATAATCCTCCAAGATCTACTCTTTATATAACTTACAGTTGGTTGATTTCGTGCTCAACAATCGACTGTCAAAAGATACCAGTTGACTGCTCTTCTATCCATTGTTTTACAACGAGCTCGATCCACACTGGAATCTGCCCAACGAATATACTAGCAGTCGACTGTCCTTATCTAGTAGTCGACTACCCTTATCTAGCAGTCGACTATCATAGGCACCAGTTGATTGCTGTAAGCAAATAGTCGCCTGTTGACGAATCTGTGCCCTGGTCACTTAATTCCAGTTGCTCTACCCTAGCAGTCGACTGATGTGGACCAATCGATTGTTAAACCCTAGTAGTCGACTGCAAGAGCTACAAATCAGCAATCGCGCCTCAGTCAACTACTTAACCAGTTGATTGGGGCATAATCTCAATCGACTGCTCAGAGTCAACTAGGCTTCCGAGTGTCAAACACTCGATCAGTCAATTGGTCTATAACCCCAATTACTGGACCTCAAACACGAGATTTAACCCAAATATGATTCTCTTATACTTGATTGACCACCCTTAGCCTAGACATAAACCTTCTAGTCACCTCCATCCCTCACGCCTCTTGGATCCCTCGAGTCCACGACTCTTCATCCTTCGCGTTAGCCTTCAGGTGCTTCCATTGACTATGTCATGTTAACAAGGTCCTTTGCAAGGTTCATTTGGACATATGCTGCTAAGACCCATGCTTGGACTTTACGTCGCCAACATCTCACTCTTGGACTTCCACATTGCTAAGATCCATTTGGACTACGGCTTCAAGTCTCATGCTTGGACTTTACACCGTCAAACCTACACCCTTGGACTTACACATTGCCAAGATCCATTTGGACTTACGCCACTAAGACTCATACTAGGACTTTACGCCAACAAACTTATCCTTGGACTTTCTCTTTGCCAAGTACCCATGACTTGGACTTTCCTTGTCAAGATAATGCTTGGACTTTCCTTGCCAAGATAATGCTTGGACTTTCCATGTCAACTCCATGTTGGACTTTTCAATTGCCAAAGTTCACTTGGATTTTACGCCGCCAAGACTACATGCTTGTACTTATGCCGTCAAAACTATACATTTGGACTTCCCTTGCCAAATATTTATATTTGGACTTTTCTTGCCAAGTATCCAAACTTAGACTTCCGAGCTTGATTGCTCTAACAATCTCCCTCAAATAATCTCCCTTATATGACTTTGGATATCTCAATCATCCACTAGTCATATGGTAAACATATGGTCAAACTCATATAGTCAACCAATAGTTAAACCCATGGTCAATCCATTGTCAAACATCAAAATATTACTCGAGTTTGGTCAAAATTGGACCAGGACTTATTACACCAACACATATGACCTTGGATGTCCCAAACTATCCGCTAGTCATATGATCAATATATGGTCAAATTCATTGTCAACTAAATGTCAAACTCATTGTCAAACATCAAAACCCTACTCGAGTCCCACTCGAGTCTGGTCAATTATGACCTAAGCCGATTGCACTAATATTCTGTGCTCCAATTCACTGAAACTAGTTAATTGCTAGACCTAGTAGTCGACTGTCAGAGGCTAATCGATTGCTAAACCCTAGCAGTCGACTGCCAGAGCACTAAACAGGTTTTCTCGGGCTGCAGTCAAGTGCTCTAGTCGACTGAGGACAAGCGACTGAAAGAGGTTAGTCGACTGGTATAAACCACCAGTCGACTGCCCGAGCACCAGACTATTTTCTTGAGTCGCACAGTGCGAGTCGAGTGACCACTCGACCAGTCAACTGGGTCACAACTCCAATCGATTACCTGAGTCGTTTGAGCCCCTGGGTGTCGAGCACTCGACTAGTTGACTGATCCATAACCTTAGTCGACTAGTAAACCTCAAAATTGAGGTTTAACCCAAGTATTATCCCCTCATACTTGACACTCTCCGTAACCTAGACCTAAATCTTCAAGCCACTTCCATCAACCTCACGCCTCCAGGTTCAAGTCCATGACTCCTTACCCTTTGCGCTAGTCTTCAAGTGTTTCTATCGGCCTTGTCATGCTATCAAGTACACTTTTGCCAAGAGGTCGCACATTCGGGACTTACGCCGCCACGACTACACACTTGGACTTACACAACCAAGATTATACCCTTAGACTTTTCCATTGCCAAATATCCATATTTGGACTTTCCTTTGTCAAGTATTCATACTTGGACTTCTCCCTTGTCAAGTCTTCACTCTTGAACTTTTCCTTACTAAGTATCCATACTTGGATTTTCCTTTGCCAAGTATCCATACTTGGACTTTTCCCTTGCTAAGTCTTTACTTTTGGACTTTTCCTTGCTAAGTATATATACTTTGACTTCACCTTGTCAAGTCTACAAACTTGGACTTACCCGAGATTGATTGTTCTAACAATCTCTCTCATATAAACTTGGATGTTCCAAATTATCCACTAGTCATATTGTCAAGCGTATTGTCAAACGTCAAAATACTACTCGAGTCTCACTCGAATCTCATCAATATTGATCTGGGAACGATTACACCAACACTCTTTACATACCTCCTCACTAGTCTTAGACAAAGTTCTATATATATATCCCAGAGTTTCTCATGAAGTTATTCTATAGTACTCGTACAAAATATTTAAATCGTTGTGTAATAGTTGTGTTTTTTTTGGATTTGTATGAAGAGAATGTTGGTGGTTATACTTCGATAGAATCTGTTATTTAGACAAATAATTCTCCTCTAGTGTTCATATAACCACATGTGTAACCCTATAACATTTCCATTTTAGTCGACCTTTTTAGTGTAATGTTAGAATATTGATTTATATTCCTCCCTCACTAACTAAATTCTATTAGAAGTGTGTAAGTTAAGTAAGCATCGCTATACCTCTTTTTCTTCCGGTGCTTATGAACTCGACTCTTCTCCCTTTAATCTAGTTCACTCGGTTCACTTTAACATAAGAGGTCCTAGTCCTATACTTAATTAGCAGTGCAAATTTTATTACTTTCTTTTTTCCTTTATTGATGATGATTGCATATGTATGGCATGCACCTGCTTGTTGAAAATTCTGAGGTTCTTGATGTAATCAAATAGTTTGCATGGCATAAAGATAGAGATTTATTCTTTCTATCAGAATTTTGTGCATCAAAAATACTCTCAAGTACACACAATTAATCATTTTTTTTCTTCATGTTTTGGTGCCTAACGAGGTATTATTTTTTAAATTCATATATATCTATTATGTAAAAGGTTGGAACCGTCAATCTAACAATCTCTCATCCTGACTCCATAAAAATTAAAAGGAAGTAAATTCACATGTATCTATACCTCATAGTAGAGCGGTGCTGATGAACTTAAGAATTACTATTCTTCTTGACAACATTGCATGCAGTATACTGTTATTATGCATATGCTTAAGCAATATTAGAGATACATCTCTTACCTCGTGCTATCTCACTAATTCTTTACCTTCATATGTACTCTATCATAAATTATGTTTCATATTTTTTCCCCCCATGAAATTGGTTTTTTCTTTACCAATAGAAATATTTGGTTATTTATGCTTTGTGTATATTCTTAGCCCTAGATGTGATACGGTTAATTTGTAGAGATACTTATTTTTCTAGAGTGATCCAACCAAAAGTGGTTATAGACCTTATGATCCAGTATTTTGATGATCTTATGTTTCAATTGATGTAATATTTTTTTTGAAACATTATTGATGCGGACGGGTGAAGTCTGTTCACTCTTTTCCAATGCAGTGAAGCACGGATGGAGATCTCAAAGGGTTCTCACAGGCCGCAATCAGTAAAGAATAAAAAGATGAAGTAGATGAAACGCAAAAACCAGCACCAGCAATCGAGACTCAGACACAAGATATAACGTGGTTCGGAATAAGAATTCCTACTCCACGGAGGTGAGTTTTCTCACCGGGGATGATGCCCAAGCACTTTCACTATGAAGGTCCTCCTTTCCGGAAAGCGAGTTTCTGAAGGTGGAGGAGAAAAAGCCTTTTACAATAATCTCACCAGACGAGAAAAATACAAGAGATATAACAACGATAGGTCTCTATCCTTCTTCTCCGGTGAAGCGGTTGTCCTCCTCTTTCCTCTCCTCTTGCGTCCCCTTCTCTCGCTGGCTGGGAATAATTGCCGGCTCCCCTTTCTTTTCCCTGCCTCTTTCCCTTTTATCTCCCCCTCCTTTCCTTCATCGTAACGTCGTGGGTTATCTTCATCGTACACGTGGCCACCACCTTTCCCTGGAGAATAATTACATTCAGATGTGAGACTCTTTAGAATATTATGTGGGGCCTCCTGTGCCGTTGCCTAACACCCTTTCCCTCCACTTTTCGGGCAACTAGGCTAGACTATCTCCCTCAACCTTCCGTGTTGAGGGAAGCTAGTTTTAGGTCTATAGCCCACGAGCGCCCTAGCCCTAGGGTTCCTCATCAACCCGAACCAATTCCTCTCCTTCTCGTGCCCAACTTCCCTTTGTAGGGATCAGATTGTGCTAGCTTCTTGGCAAAGTGCCCTCCGCCTCTCCTTTGTCGTATCAATTGCTTTCATTATCTCTCTCGTACCAATGGCTCTCAATACTGCCGCGCCAATGGCTTCGAGGTTCGCCGCGATGACTTCGAGGTTCGCGCGCAATGGCTCTCAATATTCGCCCGTGCAATGGCTTCGAGGTTCACCGCGCAATGGCTTCGAGGTTCGCCCGTGCCAATGGCTCTCAATATTCGCCCGTGCCAATCTTCCTTTCTTTTCTTAGCTGAGCCGTATATTCTGGATCGGATCTTAGGTCACCCGCTAACCCCTCTATCGGGGATTATGTAAAGAAGGTACCAGTAGTATCATTAGTCAACCCCGAAAAATAGTCAAGCGAAGTTATAAGCTTGACTTTCCAACGTAAAGTTTCGACCTATTCTTCATTTCTTGGCTTAAATCCATCCGCTCCCCTATAACTCCCCCGGATATTGAAGGAGGCCCATCAGGCCCATGGGCTCCGCTTCTCCTCCTTCTCAGGCACCCCATATAAACCTTCGCCTTCTTATTTTAGGTATCGGTTAGTGTGCTTGGTAATCGGCTGTTCTTCTTCTCCGTGATTCTCATCGGTGTTGCAGCGACCTGTTCTTCTCTTCCTCACACGATTCTTCTTTACCCTCAGAGTAAGTGCTCGCCCGTTCATACCAATGGCTCCTAGGACCCTCTCTTCACCCGCCTGGTATGAACATACCATAACTCAGTTAGATTGCAACCATTATTTCTTTAACCTAAGGAACAACTACATAGAGCCTTCTATAAAATGTTGTTTCACGACCAAACTGCATCGACCTCATAAACCTCCTCCTGGCTTGACATGCTTTTTTTATGAACAATTTCTTAACGGCCTATCCCTGCCAGTACCACAGGTCTATCTGGACCTCCTAAACTTCTATGGACTACCTCTGAACCAATTCACCCCCAACTCCTTCCGGATTCTATCGGGAGCCCATATAGTGTTCCAACATTTGAACCTCTCTTTGACCCCCGAGATATTCCATTGCTTCTTCCAATTAAAGTCTTCTAAGGCATGCCTCTTCTATCTGTCTAGTCTGTTGGTGCAATCGGCCCAGGTCACGATTGACCAGGACTCGAGTTTGACTCGAGTGATGTTTTGATGTTTGACAAAGTATGTTTGACAAAGTATGTTAGACATAGGATTGACATTGATGTTTGACATTAATGTCGGTTAATATGTTGGGGAGATTGTTTATACAATCGACCCAGGTTATAATTGACTTGATGGTTGACCAGGGTTGACCATGTGATTATGGGAAAGTCCAAGCATGGGTCTTGGCAAGGGAAAGTCCAAGTCATGGGTACTTGGCATGGAAAGTCCAAGTGGGACACTTGGCAATTGGGAAAGTCCAAGTCTTGAGCACTTGGCATGAGAAGTCCAAGCATGGGTCTTGGCAAATGAGAAGTCCAAGCATGGGTCTTGGCAAATGGAAAGTCCAAGCATGGGTCTTGGCATGGAAAGTCCAACATGGGTTGGCAAGGGAAAGTCCAAGCTTGAGTCTTGGTGTCACGCCCCCGAGAGTATGCCGTGCCGAAAATCAAACGGACGGCATCTCCCCTGTACGTGGCAACATCTCGGGTTAATACAAGGCCCGTAGGCCCACAACAACAACATCATAAACAGATATAAATATATCAAACACACAGCGGAAATATAAACACATACCCACAATAAAATCTACCAAAACATACGGGTGTACACCCCTGACAAGACCACGGTACTAAAATCCGTACATAAAACATCGACACAAAGTGACATCCACAACATAAGACGAAGTCCATACATAGAACAAAATCCATAACACCAATACAAATCACAAATCCTCGGGAGACTCAAAAGGTGGAGATGGGATGGATCGCCGGCGCAGCTCCAAGTCGTCACGAAGATCTCTACCTGTTACCTGGGCGACAGAAAAACCCAGGGTCCGTGGGAGTGAGTAAAACTCAGCAGGTGATAGATAAACATGTATATTAATATCACATGTATTTCGACAAGAAAATCTCTTTGGTATCACTAGCATGATAATATATCCATGTATATACCATCTAACCAAAAGTCAATATGAACTGCAGACATACCTGAACGTCTGCTACGCTACCTCTATCCAATCTGAGCACATATACACAACATATGGTATAAAGAATAAAACTAACTCATACTACATCCTGCTATGGGTCAAAGGTAACACAGTGAATAACTAACCAATATAAATATGATGGCCTACTACCATACAAGAATGTGATAACATGTATGAATATGTGCAAACAAATGCAACAAACATAGTACATACAAATGCAAAAGATCACAATAAGCACATCTATATATAGACTACAAACTATATACGTATGCTAATCACAATCATCCATATATATATATACATGCATATATGTATATATATGGTAATATGCAAAAAATGTCATAAGTCGGCAATGCAGTATGCATGGTCATGTCGGCTCACCCTAAAGCTACCACGACCCGATGTGGCCTCGGTGGCTCGAGCATGACAAGCTGTCCAACTCAACACCAACCACTACTCTCGAGTGGTAGTGGGCGATGTGATCGAGTAGCATATAAGCGTAAAGAGCAAGCTACGATGGGGGTCCTGCTGTTGCTAATCAAACCAGTCACTACCCATGAGTGGTCGAGTGCCACACACGCAGGACTACGGCACGCAAATCCAACTATCACCGTCTGTAGTGATAGAGTGCGGCACTACAATGCTCTGCCACACCTGCCATTACTCCTCCATGAGTAACCGTGGAGTCGAGATGATGGCGACACTCTCACCACAAGGGAGACATCGCCGCCAATGACATGAATGTAAGGTCTCACAAATAGACATCCACCATAGACTCTCTACTCTCTGGAGGGTCATGCTAACCAGATCAACGCACTCTCTATCACAGTAGAGAGTCGTGTACTCAACTGATCAGATCATACTAGGACCACCGGTCCGTAGCGACACCCTAAAATACCATTCACGACCATTTGCATAATGCATGGTGGTGAAATATCAATCTAAGGGGGTACTAGAATTAACTCTAGGTTCAAGACATCATCTACCTACGAATGACCTTTTGCCAAATTTACAATCAGGTTGTCATCCGTACCTTACTACTTGTATTTAACTTAAACAAATTCTAAGTTATTTACATCGTCTATGTGTATAACTCCTAATCATGGTAACATAACATGATAGCAGCAAGGAGTTAAAAGCCAACGGATAAAGTATCAAGCATAAGATGAATAGAACAAGATCAAGGTAACATGATCATTTAAGATGATCATGCATCTAAATCTGTATGCATTACTACCTGACCGGGGTAGGAATCACCCACGATAAGAAGCTCGCGACAATAAAATCCTCACGGTAGCGGTCACGCCTCGTATCCACGTCTGCCGACAAACCATGATATGCATTAAGTTCAAGCACATGACAATAGATGTATATCATTTACTATTCTATCGTTTCCATATTCGTGTCCCTTTATCGAATACGAATTAGAAGCTCAAAGAGTTAAGCTTGACTATTTAATTTAACTCACCGTTTTAATTAGCAAAAGTGCTAACCTAACTTATCCAACTCCATACCCATTCAACCAAATCAATCTCATGTAGATTAATCTTTTTATACTTAATTGATGTAACAGGATTACTAACAAATTAAGTATAAATCTAACTCATATTCACACCGATACACATCTCTTTTCGTAGCCCTTACAGTTCAATCCATCAACCGTCGTTTCCTCCCCACACAATAACAACAATTAACAACCAACAACGGTCGGACAGAAGTTAAATCATGCTTACTCGTTGTAATTAATTCCACCGCCTCAAACCCCCAAAATCGAATTAACCCCTTCCCAATTCCTCAATTTGCAATGAAATCTCTGCCAGAATCGAAATTGTATCAAGAAAATAACCCATGGGAAGCTAGGGAAATCAGGCTTACCGCTAGTAGAAGCTTCACCGGCCACAATCCTTCAAAATCCCCAATCGGCCGGAAACCCACTCTTGCTGTTGTAACTTCCGCCGACAGCCCAAACACCAACACCGGCAGTAATTCTCGAAAATCCGACAGCAATTCTCGAAAATCCGGCAGCCCTGTTCACCCGCACCACCGTCGCTCCCGGTTTTCTGCCCAAATCGCTAGGTCAAGGTCAGGGAAAGGAAACCACCGCATGAGTTGATCCACAAACGGATCCCCTTTGAGATCGAGGGAAACTAGGGAACGGACAACCCTTACCTCGCTCCAAACGGCAGTGGACTGCTCGGTTTGCTGGAAACTTCAAGAACACCGCCTAAATCGGCGCTTCCGGCCGTCCCGGGAAAGCTGTCGAGGTCGCCGGCTACTTCTTGCGGAGGAGGAGTCGTGAGGCGAGAAGACCGGTGAGGAGAGGGCGTCCGGCAGCCGGCGTTCCGTGGAGGCGAGATCGCTCGGAGAAGAAATCGTCGCGCGTACGAAGGCAAGGAAACCGAAGTCGCGGCGGTGATTGAAGGAACGCTCGATTTAAGTCGCGGGGTGAAACCGTAACCGAACGAAAAATATGGCTTGGCGTTAATGGGGGATAATAGGTAGGGTTTCTTTTGTTTAACGGGTTGGATTTCAGACCCGTTAAGCCCATTAACAAAAAGGGTCATTAGAAATTTCCGTTCGAGTCCAGGAAAATTCCTAAAAATTTCTGGAAAAATTTCTATAGGATATTTTCCTAATTACCCTACATTTATTTTATTTTATTTATATATTTTTTTTTTCTGGTATTTTACATTCTCCCCCACTTATTAAAATTTGGTCCCCAAATTTCGTACTTCAAGGCAACCATTAATTCAAGCATATTCTAAAATAACCACATACCTCAGGTAAATAGATGAGGGTATCGAGCTCGGATCGTATCTTCCAGCTCCCATGTAGCCTCCTCATCTGTATGATGCTGCCATCCCACCTTTACAAGTCGGATGGTTTTGTTTCGCAGCTGTCGCTCCTTGCGACCAAGAATCCGCACCGGAGTCTCCTCATAAGTCGCATTCGCCTGGAGTGGTATCGGAACTTCTTTCGTAACATGGTCGGATCGCGCACGTATTTCCTCAAAGATAGATACATGGAATACGCTAGAACACCCGCAAGTGTCGGAGGTAAAGCTAACCGATAAGCTACACCTCCAATCCGCTCTAATATCTCGAATGGACCAATGTAGCGTGGAGCTAATTTTCCTTTTAGCCCAAATCTCTTGACTCCTTTGGTGGGTGACACTCGTAGGAACACATGGTCCCCGACTGAAAATTCCAGAGGCCTTCGCCTCCGGTCCGCATAACTCTTCTGTCGGTCCTGTGCCTCAGATAACCGTCGTCTGATCACTCGTACCAACTCTGCATCATGCTGAATACTCTGAGGCCCCAATATCTGTCGTTCCCCAACTTCCTCCCATAACACAGGAGATCTGCAGGTCTATAATGCCTCGAATGGAGCCATCTGGATAGAAGAGTGGTAGCTGTTGTTGTAGGCAAATTCCACTAAAGGAATGTGATCCTCCCAACTGCCACCGAAATCCATGGCGCAAGATCTCAATAGATCCTCCAGAGTCTGAATGGTACGCTCGTTGACCGGTCTGTCTGCGGATGAAAGGTCAGATCTTGAGTCGAAGCTCAGTGCCCATGGTCCGCAGACTCTGCCAGAATCGGGAAGTAAAGCGCGGATCTCTATCAGATATGATACTCAATGGTACACCATGCAATCTGATGATCTCTCGGCAGTACAATTCCGCTAGACGATCCAATGAATCTGTCTCACGTATCGGAAGGAAGTGAGCTGATTTGGTTAATCGATCTACGATCACCCAAATCGCAGTATGTCCTTTACGGGTTCTGGGTAATCCCGTAACGAAGTCCATCGTGATATGCTCCCACTTCCATTCCGGGATCGGGATTTCCTGAAGTAACCCCGCGAGTTTCGATGTTCGCCTTTACATACTAGGCATCGGCAACAAAGTCGCAATATCTCGCTTCATACCGCTCCAAGATAAGCGCTTGGATCTCGGTACATCCGAGTACCACCGAGATGTATAGCAAATCTTGGTGATGTGCTTCTGTAGGCGATTCTTCCTTAATCGGGTGTGTGTCTGCGGAACACATAGTCGCCCCTCGAAGCGTACACCCTTCTCGCCACTCGAGAAATCCGTCGACGCGTTCGAGTCTATCGTCTCAAGAAGCTGCGGATCGATCACGACTTGTGCTTCCTTGATCCTCTCGGCAATGGCGGACTGGGCAACCATAGAAACTAATATCCCCCGTGATGTTTGACCGTGTTCGACAATCCCAACTCGAGAACTCACTGTCGAACGGATCGATGCTCGCCGCGGATGACCGCCGTAACTCCACGAGACTTCCTGCTCAGAGCATCTGCTACCACATTAGCTTTTCCCGGATGATACCGATGGTGCAATGTAATCCTTCGATATTCCATCCATCGTCTCTATCTCAGTTCGCTCTTTCTTCTGTGAACAGTACTTGGACTTTATGGTCGGTGTAGATCTCAAAGGTAATCCCATACAAGTAGTGCCTCCATATCTTCAATGCGAAAATAATGGCGGCTAACTCTAGATCGTGCACTGGGTAATTTCTCTCGTGATCTTTTAGTTGACGGGAGGCATAAGACACCACACGGTTGGACTGCATCAAGACTGCACCCAACCCTTGGATAGAAGCATCCGTATAGAGGACCATCCCATCAACACCAGAAGGAATCACTAAGATAGGTGCAGAAACTAGCCGTCGCTTAAGCTCCTGGAAGCTAATTTCACAAGCCTCTGACCAGGCGAATTTGACCCCTTTCCGAGTCAGACGAGTGAGTGGCATGGCGATACTCGAGAATCCCTCCACGAATCTCCGATAATATCCGGCCAGACCAAGGAAACTACGGACCTCCTGAACTGATTTTGGTGGCTCCCAACCGTAATCGCCTCGATCTTACGGGATCTACAGAAATACCTCTGTTGGACACCACATGTCCAAGAAAACCCATCGAGGATAACGAGCACATTTGCTAAACTTGGCATACAACGCTCTCCGCAAAATTTCCAATACTATCCGCAGATGTTGTTCATGCTCTTCCTCGGATCGAGAATAAATCAATATATCGTCGATGAACACTATTACGAACTGATCTATATACCTCAAGAATACCCGGTTCATTAAGTCCATAAATGCAGCTGGGGCATTCGTGAGACCAAACGGCATCACTAGAAACTCGTAATGTCCATAATCTAGTGAAGTCGCATTTCTGAACATCCTCATCTCTTATCCGAAGCTGATGATATCCTGAGCGCAGATCAATTTTAGAATACACACATGTATCCTTAAGCTGATCGAACAAATCTTCTATCCTCGGCAGTGGATATTTGTTCTTAACTGTGACTGCATTCAGTTGTCGATAGTCAATACATAACCGCAAGGATCCATCTTTCTTCTTGACAAAGAGTACCGGTGCTCCCCATGGTGAAACACTAGGTCGGATGAATCCATTATCCAGCAACTCCTGCAGTTGAACTTTAAGTTCATTCAGCTCCTTTTGCGCCATCCGATAAGGAGGTTTCGATATAGGCGCAGTTCCTGTAATCACCTCTATCGCAAATTCAACTTGCCTCGGAGGTGGCAAGCCTGGAAGTTCATCGGGAAAAACATCTGGATACTCTCGGACTACTCGCACATCAGAGAGGGGTGGTAGTCCTTCGTTCTCAACTTTGACTAGAGATAACAGATAACCTTGACAACCATGAGCCAATAGCTTCTGAGCCTGTAGAGCTGATATAATGGATAATCCATCGTCTCTAGTACCAACAAATTCCCAAGCTGGTTGATCTGGTGGTCGGAAAGTCACCACTCTTGCTCTACAATCCACTGTAGCGTGATAAGCGGTCAACCAGTCCATACCGAGAATAATATCGAACTCTATCATTTCCAACACCTGAAGGTCCACTGTAAGGATATGCCCGTCAAAGTCTAATGGGCAACCCTTGATTTCTTGGTGGCTAGTCAGCACCTCTCCTGATGGCAAGGATACTGCTAACCCACAAGAACGAACCCTTGGGATTCTTCCAACCCTCCTCAGAAATACTCTAGATACGAATGAATGGGAACTACTCAGATCTATCAACGACGATATATAGCATAAATCAAAACCATACCGTATGGATCGATCCATCGGCCATGTGCCTCCTCTCTAGTGATAGCAAAGACTCGTCCCGATCTCCATATTTGTCCGCATCCCGACGGCGTAGTAGTGTGCCTCCACTCCTACCGGATTTGGCTCTGCGGATCCGAGGTGAGTGCAGTGCATAAGGTATCCCCGAGAGTCGGGCTGGAACGACGGGCGGCAGATACTCGGTAGTAGATCACCGAGATGCAGATATCGGATCGCATTGCATCACCGTAGGAGCGCTTCCTCGCATCCGATATAAGTGTCTTTGGTGGAGGTCTTGGCCGCCTCGCCCATAAGATCGCATACGCGGTCTTTGTCCGCCTTCATTGCCTGTTGGATTGTCTTCCCTTATTAGAGCTACCAGAAACTCCAATCGGTTTCTCAACGCATATCTCGGCTAGTATGTCCGTTGCTTGCAATAGTAGCAAACCGGCTGCTCCAAAGGACACTCTAGAGCTCTATGACTTCCGGATCCGCATTTATAACATCCACTTCTGCTCTGACTCTTCTGGTTCTTCTGAGACCCTCCAGAGAACTCTGATGCTGGACGCTTCCCTTTCTGCGATCTAGCTGACCCTTCTGTCGCACCTCGTAGTTCCTTTTGCTCTCCCTTTCTTCTACGAGTCCCCGAGAACCCTGTTTGCTTGCCCTTAGTCCTCTCTGTTTCTCGATATCTTTCTCCTTGGAGATTTCGAAGTCATCTCGATAAAGAGGGCACGGTCCAATGCCTCCCTGTAGGAGGTAATGCTAGATCCTGACATCCTCGCTCTGATATAAGCTGCTAGGCCCTGGGTGAACTGGTACATCCGGTCTGAATCCTGTGCTACCAGATGAGAGCAGAACTCTGATAGTCTGGTAAACTCTGCGTTGTACTCCATAACCGAACGGTCGCCTTGCTTCAGGCTTAGAAACTCCTGACGTCGTGCTGTAGAAAACGCCGAAGGAAAGTACTGCCTCCAGAAAGCATCTCGAAAGCTGGACCAAGTAATCCCACGCTCCCGCAGAGTCTTCGTAATTTCCACCAAGTGATAGCCGATCTCGAGATGATATGCAAGGCCCACCTTCTCCACATCTGCGCATTCGCATATACTCGAAGGTGTCTTCCATATTTTCCACCAAGATCGGGCAATCCATGGGTGACTCTCGGAACAAGGTGAACTTCTCCTTGGTGATCGATCGTGCTAACACGAGTATCCGTGACTTATCATTGAGCCTCTCGACTCGTGGGCTCGGCGTAGTCGATGGTGTATCCGGATTAAGGCCCGATCACCAATAGGGGTGGTCGAGGTGTGCTTGAGCGAGCTCGATCTCAGATCTCGCCCCTCCCTCCGCCGCCGCTGGATGGACGGCCTCGACCACAGTCCGAGCAGTGGCATGACTCCTGATTCACTAGATAAGCATCTAACAAAATATAAATTATCAGAATACTTACTTGTGTTGCCCGGAGCTTATGCCATTGTTTCATCCCATCTCACAAAACCAAAACCGAAAAATATACCGACTCCCGAGAATCCAAGACTCGACTCAAAAACAATATTGTATGGCATCGCAGAACCTTGGGCTCTGATACCAATAAAGTTGTCACGCCCCCGAGAGTATGCCGTGTCGAAAATCAAACGGACGGCATCTCCCCTGTACGTGGCAACATCTCGGGTTAATACAAGGCCCGTAGGCCCACAACAACAACATCATAAAGCGGATATAAATATATCAAACACACAGCGGAAACATAAACACATACCCACAATAAAATCTACCAAAACATACGGGTGTACACCCCTGACAAGACCACGATACTAAAATCCGTACATAAAACATCGACACAAAGTGACATCCACAACATAAGACGAAGTCCATACATAGAACAAAATCCATAACACCAATACAAATCACAAATCCTCGGGAGACTCAAAAGGTGGAGATGGGATGGATCGCCGGCGCAGCTCCAAGTCATCACGAAGATCTCTACCTGTTACCTGGGCGACAGAAAAACCCAGGGTCCGTGGGAGTGAGTAAAACTCAGCAGGTGATAGATAAACATGTATATTAATATCACATGTATTTCGACAAGAAAATCTCATCATCACTAGCATGATAATATATCCATGTATATACCATCTAACCAAAAGTCAATATGAACTGCAGACATACTCGAGCGTGCGCTCGCTACTCTATCCAACTCGAGCACATATACACAACATATGGTATAAAGAATAAAACTAACTCATACTACATCCTGCTATGGGTCAAAGGTAATACAGTTGAATAACTAACTAATATAAATATGATGGCCTACTACCATACAAGAATGTGATAACATGTATGAATATGTGCAAACAAATGCAACAAACATAGTACATACAAATGCAAGATCACAATAAGCACATCTATATATAGACTACATATATACGATGCTAATCACAATCATCCATATATATATATACATGCATATATGTATATATATGGTAATATGCAAAATGCCATAAGTCGGCAATGCAAGATGCATGGTCATGTCGGCTCACCCTAAAGCTACCACGACCCGGTGTGGCCTCGGTGGCTCGAGCATGACAAGCTGTCCCAACTCAACACCAACCACTACTCTCGAGTGGCCGAGTGGGCGTTATGATCGAGTAGCATATAAGCGTAAAGAGCAAGCTACACGATGGGGTCCCCGCCTGGCCAATCCGGCGCACTACCCATGAGTGGTCGAGTGCCACACGCAGGACTACGACGCAAATCCAACTATCACCGTCAGTAGTGATAGAGTGCGGCACTACAATGCTCGCTCGCTCACACCTACTCCTCCTATGAGTAACCGTGAGTCGAGATGATGGCGACACTCTCGACCACAAGGGAGACATCGTCGCCGCCAGCATGCAAATGACATGAATGTAAGGTCTCACAAATAGACATCCACCATAGACTCTCTACTCTACAGAGGGTCATGCTAACCAGATCAACGCACTCTCTATCCTGTAGAGAGTCGTACTCAACTGATCGTATCATACTAGGACCACCGGTCCGTAGCGACACCCTAAAATACCATTCACCCGACCATTTGCATAATGCATGGTCGGTAGAAACATGCAATCTAAGGGGGTACTAGAATTAACTCTAGGTTCAAGACATCATCTACCTACGAATGACCTTTTTGCCAAATTTACAATCAGGTTGTCATCCGTACCTTACTACTTGTATTTAACTTAAACAAATTCTAAGTTATTTACATCGTCTATGTGTATAACTCCTAATCATGGTAACATAACATGATAGCAGCAAGGAGTTAAAAGCCAACGGATAAAGTATCAAGCATAAGATGAATAGAACAAGATCAAGGTAACATGATCATTTAAGATGATCATGCATCTAAATCTGTATGCATTACTACCTGACCGGGGTAGGAATCACCCACCTGATAAGAAGCTCGCGACAATAAAATCCTCACGGCCGCGGTCCTGCCTCGTATCCACGTCCTGCACAAACCATGATATGCATTAAGTTCAAGCACATGACAATAGATGTATATCATTTACTATTCTATCGTTTCCATATTCGTGTCCCTTTATCGAATACGAATTAGAAGCTCAAAGAGTTAAGCTTGACTATTTAATTTAACTCACCGTTTTAATTAGCAAAAGTGCTAACCTAACTTATCCAACTCCATACCCATTCAACCAAATCAATCTCATGTAGATTAATCTTTTTATACTTAATTGATGTAACAGGATTACTAACAAATTAAGTATAAATCTAACTCATATTCACACCAATACACATCTCTTTTCGTAGCCCTTACAGTTCAATCCATCAACCGTCGTTTCCTCCCCACACAATAACAACAATTAACAACCAACAACGGTCGGACAGAAGTTAAATCATGCTTACCTGCTGTTGTAATTCCACCGGCAGCTCAAACCCCCAAAATCGACAGCTAGCCCCTTCCCAATTCCTCAATTTGCCGAATGAAATCTCTGCCGTAAATCGAAATTGTATCAGCCAAGAAAATAACCCATGGGAAGCTAGGGAAATCAGGCTTACCGCTAGTAGAAGCTTCACCGGCCACAATCCTTCAAAATCCCCAATCGGCCGGAAACCCACTCTGTCACGTTGTAACTTCCACGACACCCAAACACCAACACTGCAGAATTTCGAAAATCCGACAAGAATTTCAGGTCAAGGTCGTGGAAAGGAAACCACAGCAAGAGTTCATCCACAAACGGATCCCCTTGAGATCGAGGGAAACTAGGGAACGGACAACCCTTACTCGCTCCAAACGGCAGCGGATCGCTTTTCTTGGAAACTTCAAGAACACCGCTTCTAAATCGCGCTCCGGCCGCCCCGAAAGTCGCCGAGGTCGCCGCTACTTCTTGCGGAGGAGGAGTCATGAGGCGAAGACCGGTGAGGAGAGGGCGTCCCGGCAATGGCTCGTGGAGGCGAGATCGCCGAGAAGAAATCGCCGCGCGCATTTAAGGCAAGGAAACCAAGTCGCGCGGTGATCAAGGAACGCTCGATTTAAGTCGCGGGTGAAACCGTGAATCAACGAAAATATGGCTTGGCGTTAATGGGGATAATAGGTAGGGTTTCTTTTGTTTAACGGGTTGGATTTCGCACTAAGCCCATTAACAAAAGGGTCATTAGAAATTTCCGTTGAGTCCGTGAAAATTCCTAAAATTTCTGGAAAAATTTCTATAGGATATTTTCCTAATTACCCTACATTTATTTTATTTTATTTATATATTTTTTTTTCTGGTATTTTACATTCTCCCCCACTTATTAAAATTTGGTCCCCAAATTTCGTACTTCAAGGCAACCATTAATTCAAGCATATTCTAAAATAACCACATACCTCAGGTAAATAGATGAGGGTATCGAGCTGATAGTATCTTCCAGCTCCCATGTAGCCTCCTCATCTGTATGATGCTGCCATCCCACCTTTACAAGTCGGATGGTTTTGTTTCGCAGCTGTCGCTCCTTGCGACCAAGAATCCGCACCGGAGTCTCCTCATAAGTCGCATTCGCCTGGAGTGGTATCGGAACTTCTTTCAGAACATGGTCAGATCGCGGCACGTATTTCCTCAGCATAGATACATGGAATACGTTGTGAACACCCGCAAGTGTCGGAGGTAAAGCTAACCGATAAGCTACACCTCCAATCCGCTCTAATATCTCGAATGGACCAATGTAGCGTGGAGCTAATTTTCCTTTAGCCCAAATCTTGACTCCTTTGGTGGGTGACACTCGTAGAACACATGGTCCCCGATCAAAATTCCAGAGGCCTTCGCCTCCATTCGCATAACTCTTCCTGGCTTGGCCCCGCGCCTCGATAACCGCTGTCGATCACTGCACTAACTCTGCATCATGCCAATACTCGAGGCCCCAATATCCGCTGCTCCCAACTTCCTCCCATAACACAGAGATCTGCAGGTTCGTATAATGCCTCAAATGGAGCCATCTCGATAGAAGAGTGGTAGCCGCTGTTGTAGGCAAATTCCACTAAAGGAATGTGATCCTCCCAACCGCCATCAAATCCATGACGCAAGATCTCAATAGATCCTCCAAAGTCCGAATGGTACGCTCGACCGTCTGTCTGTCATGGATGAAAGGTCAGACCGAGTCGAAGCTCAGCCCATGGTCTGCCGCAGACTCTGCCAGAATCAGAAAGTAAAGTGCGGATCTCTATCAGATATTATACTCAATGGTACACCATGTAATCTGATGATCTCTCGGCAGTACAATTCCGCTAGACGATCCAATGAATCTGCCTCACGATCGGAAGGAAGTGAGCCGATTTGGTTAATCGATCCACGATCACCCAAATCGCAGATGTCCTTTACGGGTTCCGGGTAATCCCGAACGGTCCATCGTGATATGCTCCCACTTCCATTCCGGATCGATTTCGGCAACCCCGCGTTTCGATGTTCGCCTTTACTACTTGGGCATACTAGGCATCGTGCAACAAAGTCCGCAATATCTCGCTTCATACCGCTCCACCAAGATAAGCGCCAGATCTCGGTACATCCGAGTACCACTGTGATGTATAGCAAATCTTGACCGATGTGCTTCTGAGCGCTTCTTCCTTAATCGGGTGTGTGTCTCGAACACATAGTCGTCCTAAACGGCTACACCCTTCTCGCCACTCGAGAAATCCGTCGACGCTCGAGTCTATCGTCGCCAAGAATGCAGATGCCGATCAGCCGACTTGTGCTTCCTTGATCCTCTCAGCAATGGCGGACTGGGCAACCATAGAAACTAATATCCCCGTGATGTTTGGACCGTGTTCGCTAATCCCAACTCGAGAACTGGCCGAACCAGACAAGAATCGCCGCTGATGACCGCCGAACTCCACGAGACTTCCCGCCGAGCATCTCGCTACCACATTAGCTTTTCCGGATGATACTCGATGGTGCGGTGTAATCCTTCGATATTCCATCCATCGCCTCTGCCTCGATTCACTCTTTTCGTGTGAACAGTACTTGACTTTATGGTCGGTGTAGATCTCAAAGGTAATCCCATACAAGTAGTGCCTCCATATCTTCAATGCGAAAATAATGGCGCTAACTCTAGATCGTAACCTTTGGGTAATTTCTCTCGTGATCTTTTAGTTGACGGAGGCATAAGACACCACGGTTGGACGCATCAAGATCGCACTCCAACCCTTGGATAAGAAGCATCCGTATAGAGGACCATCCCATCAACACCAGAAGGAATCACTAAGATAGGTGCAGAAACTAGCCGTCGCTTAAGCTCCTGGAAGCTAATTTCACAAGCCTCTGACCAGGCGAATTTGACCCCTTTCCGAGTCAGACGAGTGAGTGGCATGGCGATACTCGAGAATCCCTCCACGAATCTCCGATAATATCCGGCCAGACCAAGGAAACTACGGACCTCGAATCGATTTTGGTTGCTCCCAACCGTAATCGCCTCGATCTTCGGGATCTACAGAATACCTCTGTTGGACACCACATGTCCAAGAAAACCCATCGAGGATAACTGACGCACATTTGCTAAACTTGGCATACAATCGCCTCGCCGCAAAATCTCCAATACTATCCGCAGATGTTGTTCATGCTCTTCCTCGGATCGAGAATAAATCAATATATCGTCGATGAACACTATTACGAACTGATCTATATACCTCAAGAATACCCGGTTCATTAAGTCCATAAATGCAGCTGGGGCATTCGTGAGACCAAACGGCATCACTAGAAACTCGTAATGTCCATAACGGGTGCGGAAAGCTGTTTTCTGAACATCCTCATCTCTTATCCGAAGCTGATGATATCCTGAGCGCAGATCAATTTTAGAATACACACATGTATCCTTAAGCTGATCGAACAAATCTTCTATCCTCGGCAGTGGATATTTGTTCTTAACTGTGACTGCATTCAGTTGTCGATAGTCAATACATAACCGCAAGGATCCATCTTTCTTCTTGACAAAGAGTACCGGTGCTCCCCATGGTGAAACACTAGGTCGAATGAATCCATTATCCAGCAGCTCCTGCAGTTGAACTTTAAGTTCATTCAGCTCCTTTAGCGCCATCCGATAAGGAGGTTTCGATATAGGCGCAGTTCCTGTAATCACCTCTATCGCAAATTCAACTTGCCTCGGAGGTGGCAAGCCTGGAAGTTCATCGGGAAAAACATCTGGATACTCTCGGACTACTCGCACATCAGAGAGGGGTGGTAGTCCTTCGTTCTCAACTTTGACTAGAGATAACAGATAACCTTGACAACCATGAGCCAATAGCTTCTGAGCCTGTAGAGCTGATATAATGGATAATCCATCGTCTCTAGTACCAACAAATTCCCAAGCTGGTTGATCTGGTGGTCGGAAAGTCACCACTCTTGCTCTACAATCCACTGTAGCGTGATAAGCGGCCAACCAGTCCATACCGAGAATAATATCGAACTCTATCATTTCCAACACCTGAAGGTCCACTGTAAGGATATGCCCGTCAAAGTCTAATGGGCAACCCTTGATTTCTTGGTGGCTAGTCAGCACCTCTCCTGATGGCAAGGATACTGCTAACCCACAAGAACGAACCCTTGGGATTCTTCCAACTCTCCTCAGAAATACTCTAGATACGAATGAATGGGAACTACCTCAGATCTATCAACGACATATATAGCATAAATCAAACCATACCGTATGATCGATCCATCACCATTGTGCCTCCTCTCTAGTGATAGCAAAGACTCGTCCAGTCTCCATATTTGTCGGCTGCATCCCGGACGAAGTAGTAGTGTGCCTCCACTCCGGCTGGATCTGGCTCTGTGATACTGGAGGCTGAGTAGCCGGTGCAGGCATAAGGTATCCCTGAGAGCTGGCTGGGAACGACGGCGGTGCAGATACCCCTGGGTAGTAGATCACCGGAGATGCAGGATATCGATCGCTGCTCGGCATCAACCGTAGGAGCGCTTCCTCGCATCTCGATATAAGTGTGCCGTGGAGGTACCGCCGCTCGGCCCATAAGATCGCATACGCGCTTCCCTTATTAGAGCTACCAGGAAACTCCAACTGTGCTCTCAACGTACAGTCTCGGCTAGTATGTCCGGGTTGCTTGCAATAGTAGCAAACCGGCTGCTCCAAAGGACACTCTAGAGCTCTATGACTTCCGGATCCGCATTTATAACATCCACTTCTGCTCTGACTCTTCTGGTTCTTCTGAGACCCTCCAGAGAACTCTCGATCTTTGGGCCGGACGCTTCCCTTTCGCGATCTAGAATTGACCCGCCGCACCTCGTGTAGTTCCTTTTGCTCCCTTTCTTCCGAGTCCCCCCGAGTCAACCACTCGTTCTGCTTGCCCTTAGTCCTCTCGCTTCTCGATATCTTTCTCCTTGGAGATTTCGAAGTCATCTCGATAAAGAGGGCACGGTCCAATGCCTCCTCAGTAGGAGGTAATGCTAGATCTCGACATCCTCGCTCGATATAAGCCGCTAGGCCCCGGGTGAACTGTACATCCGGCTCAATCTGTGCTACTGCGGATAGCGTGAACTCGATAGTCTGGTAAACTCTGCGTTGTACTCCATAACCGAACGGTCGCCTTGCTTCAGGCTTAGAAACTCCCGACGCCGTCGGTCAGAGAAAACGCCTGGAGCATCGCTCCGTAAAGCATCTCAAAGTCGACCAAGTAATCCCACGCCCCGAAAATTTCCACCAAGTGATAGCCCGATCTCTCCGAGATGATATGTGAGGCCCACCTTCTCCACATCTGCGCTTCATATACTCAAGGTGTCTTCCATATTTTCCACCAAGATCGGGCAATCCATGGGTCGGACTCCCCTAACAAGGTGAACTTCTCCTTGGCCGATCGTGCTAACACGAGTATTCGTGACTTATCATCGAGCCTACCGGACTCGTGGGCTCTGGCGTAGTCGATGGTGTATCCGGATTCCGAGGCCCGATCACCAATAGGGGTGGCCGAGGTCAGTGCTTGAGCGCAGGCTCGCCTCAAGATCTCGCCCCCTCCTCCGCCGCCAGCTGGATGGACGGCCTCGACCACGAGTCTGAACAGGTGGCATGACTCTGACAGTATTCACCTGTTGAACAAGTCTAGATAAGCATCTAACAAAAATATAAATTATCAGGAATACTTACTTTGTGTTGCCCGGAGCTTATGCCGCTTCATCCCATCTCACAAAACCAAAACCGAAAAATATACCGACTCAGAATCCAAGACTCGACTAAAAACAATATTGTATGGCATCGCAGAACCTTGGGCTCTGATACCAATAAAGTTGTCACGCCCCCGAGAGTATGCCGTGCCGTAAATCAAACGGACGGCATCTCCCCTGTACATGGCAACATCTCAGGTTAATACAAGGCCCGTAGGCCCACAACAACAACATCATAAATAGATATAAATATATCAAACACACAAATGAAACATAAACACATACCCACAATAAAATCTACTAAAACATACGGTGTACACTCGACAAGACCACGATACTAAAATCCGTGACATAAAACATCGACACAAAGTGACATCCACAACATAAGACGAAGTCCATACATAGAACAAAATCCATAACACCAATACAAATCACAAATCCTGAGACTCAAAAGGTGGAGATGGGATGGATCACGCCAGCCTCCAAGTCGTCACGAAGATCTCTAATTGCTACTCGCGCGAAAAACCCTGTGGTCCGTGGGAGTGAGTAAAACTCAGTGATAGATAAACATGTATATTAATATCACATGTATTTCGACAAGAAATCTACTGGTATCACTAGCATGATAATATATCCATGTATATACCATCTAACCAAAAGTCAATATGAACTGCAGACATACCTGAACGTCTGCTACGCCACATCTATCCAATCTGAGCACATATACACAACATATGGTATAAAGAATAAAACTAACTCATACTACATCCTCGCTATGGGTCAAAGGTAACACAAAGAATAACTAACCAATATAAATATGATGGCCTACTACCATACAGAAGAATGTGATAACATGTATGAATATGTGCAAACAAATGCAACAAACATAGTACATACAAATGCAGCATCACAATAAGCACATCTATATATAGACTACAGCTATATACGTATGCTAATCACAATCATCCATATATATATATACATGCATATATGTATATATATGGTAATATGCACAAAAATGCCATAAGTCGTAATGCAAGATGCATGGTCATGTCGGCTCACCCTAAAGCTACCACGACCCGAGTGGCCTCGGTGGCTCGAGCATGACAAGCTCCCAACTCAACACCAACCACTACTCTCGAGTGGCCGAGTGGGCAGTATGATCGAGTAGCATATAAGCGTAAAGAGCAAGCTACACGATGGGGGTCCCTGCTGTTGGCCAATCCGACAGTCACTACCCATGAGTGGTCGAGTGCCACACACGCAGGACTACGGCACGCAAATCCAACTATCACCGCTCAGTGATAGAGTGCGGCACTACAATGCTCGCTCACACCGCATTACTCCTCCCATGAGTAACCGTGGAGTCAGGATGACTGGCGACACTCTCGACCACAAGGGAGACATCGTCGCCAGCGTGCATGCAAATGACATGAATGTAAGGTCTCACAAATAGACATCCACCATAGACTCTCTACTCTACAGAGGGTCATGCTAACCAGATCAACGACTCTCTATCCAGAGAGAGTCAGACTCAATCGATCAGATTCATACTAGGACCACGGTCCGTGAGCGACACCCTAAAATACCATTCACCCGACCATTTGCATAATGCATGGTCGGTAGAAACATGCAATCTAAGGGGGTACTAGAATTAACTCTAGGTTCAAGACATCATCTACCTACGAATGACCTTTTTGCCAAATTTACAATCAGGTTGTCATCCGTACCTTACTACTTGTATTTAACTTAAATAAATTCTAAGTTATTTACATCATCTATGTGTATAACTCCTAATCATGGTAACATAACATGATAGCAAAGAAGGAGTTAAAAGCCAACTGGATAAAGTATCAAGCATAAGATGAATAGAACAAGATCAAGGTAACATGATCATTTAAGATGATCATGCATCTAAATCAGATGCATTACTACTGGCCAAGGTAGGAATCACCCACCGATAGAAGCTACGCGACAATAATAAAATCCTCACGGCAGTAGCGGTCCTGCCTCGTATCCACGTCCTGCACAAACCATGATATGCATTAAGTTCAAGCACATGACAATAGATGTATATCATTTACTATTCTATCGTTTCCATATTCGTGTCCCTTTATCGAATACGAATTAGAAGCTCAAAGAGTTAAGCTTGACTATTTAATTTAACTCACCGTTTTAATTAGCAAAAGTGCTAACCTAACTTATCCAACTCCATACCCATTCAACCAAATCAATCTCATGTAGATTAATCTTTTTATACTTAATTGATGTAACAGGATTACTAACAAATTAAGTATAAATCTAACTCATATTCACACCGATACACATCTCTTTTCGTAGCCCTTACAGTTCAATCCATCAACCGTCGTTTCCTCCCCACACAATAACAACAATTAACAACCAACAACGGTCGGACAGAAGTTAAATCATGCTTACCTGCTGTTGTAATTCCACCGGCAGCTCAAACCCCCAAAATCGACAGCTAACCCCTTCCCAATTCCTCAATTTGCCGAATGAAATCTCTGCCGTAAATCGAAATTGTATCAGCTAAGAAAATAACCCATGGGAAGCTAGGGAAATCAGCTTACCGCTAGTAGAAGCTTCACCTGCACAATCCTTCAAAATCCCTAATCGTAGGAAACCCACTCTTCTGTTGTAAATTTCACGACAAATGACCAAACACCAACACCGGCAGCAATTCTCGAAAATCCGGCAGCAATTCTCGAAAATCCGGCAGCCCTGTTCACCCGCACCACCGTCGCTCCCGGTTTTCTGCCCAAATCGCTAGGTCAAGGTCAGGGAAAGGAAACCACCGCATGAGTTGATCCACAAACGGATCCCCTTTGAGATCGAGGGAAACTAGGGAACGGACAACCCTTACCTCGCTCCAAACGGCAGTGGACTGCTCGGTTTGCTGGAAACTTCAAGAACACCGCCTAAATCGGCGCTTCCGGCCGTCCCGGGAAAGCTGTCGAGGTCGCCGGCTACTTCTTGAGGAGGAGTCGTGAGGCGAGAAGACCGTGAGGAGAGGGCGTCCGGCAATGGCGTGCGTGGAGGCGAGATCGCTCGGAGAAGAAATCGTCGCGCGTACGAAGGCAAGGAAACCGAAGTCGCGGCGGTGATTGAAGGAACGCTCGATTTAAGTCGCGGGGTGAAACCGTAACCGAACGAAAAATATGGCTTGGCGTTAATGGGGGATAATAGGTAGGGTTTCTTTTGTTTAACAGGTTGAATTTCAGACCCGTTAAGCCCATTAACAAAAAGGGTCATTAGAAATTTCCGTTCGAGTCCAGGAAAATTCCTAAAAATTTCTGGAAAAATTTCTATAGGATATTTTCCTAATTACCCTACATTTATTTTATTTTATTTATATTTTTTTTTCTGGTATTTTACACTTGGCATTTGAGAAGTCCAAGGGGATTGATATTGGCGGCGTAAAGTCCAAGCGGAGTCTTGGCGGCGTAAGTCCAATGTGCCTTGGCGGTGTAGACACCGTTAGCATGACATAGCCGATGGAAGCACCTGGAAGCTAGCGCGATGGATGAACAAGTCATGGATGACTTGGAGGGATCTGAGAGGCGTGAGGCTGATGGAGGTGGCTAGAAGGCTTAGGTCTAGGCTAAGGGTGGTCTAGCAAGTATGGGGGCACCATACTTGGGTTAAAACCTCATTCTTGAGGTTGGCAGTCGACTGGCATTATGGCCGGTTCGACTGCCGGGAGTCGACTCGAGTTCACCGGGTTGAGAGCTTTATAGCTCTGGCGATAGCTCATGGGAAGCGATCGTGTGTGTCGAACGACGATCATTGCCGAGTCATTGCGAGCAGCGCTCCGTGAGCCGATCGGGCGTCGACTACGAGCGTTAGCCGATCGTCAATGTTGGCGATCGGTGAGAGTCCCGTTGGAATTTGTCCAACGTGGATTGAGCCGTTGTCTCACACTCTGATGTTGGCAATGATCGGTGATTTATGGCGATCGCAGCGGAAATCCAAATCGACGCGAGATAAAAGGAAGCTGTTCATGGAGATTGCGGCATCAGTTCTTGGAGAGCTTTCTTGAGGCGATTTGAAGGCGATTTGCAGGTGCATTTCAGGGCCCTTCAACCTCATCCAAGCAACCAACAAGCAAAGCGCTCAAACCCTAGTTTTGTAAAGTGTTCTTTACATTTCCTTTGTATTTGCTTGTATTTCCTTAGATTATTGTTGTAATCTTGTGTACGAGGTTTCTCCGCCTCCGACTTGTTGTCGAGAAGGAGTTTATTGATTAGTGATTGCATTGGCGTCGCTAGAGCTCGTTAGAGCTCGATCCGTGGAGTATGAACCGTTACGGTTCCGAACCACGTTATATGCTTGTGTTGTGTTTGTGTTTGTGATTGTATTTCGTCATTGCTTTTATCATTTCTATTCCGCTGCGCATAACGAGTTTTTGTAGACACAAACGCGATCGATTTCCATCATCGTACGGTATCACGCTATTCACCCCCCCTCTAGCGGGCGTCAAATTCCCAACATAGTCATTCCGACTGCCAATTCCTGGTGAACCTGCCTACTTCCCACAAGGGTTGGGAAGCCTTATATTTCTTTGTACAACTCCCAGAAGCTTTACCTTACTCCGATACTTGGAAGGTAGACCTTCCTGAATTGCCTTCTTTCCGGGAAATGAGGACCAAATGTCCCTTCCCGGAAGTGTATAGAGTCTTAGGAGAGCTACATTATTGCTCGAACCATCTGCTAGAAACTCCCCTCTTAAGCCACTTTGGATTGTCTCCTCTACCTTTGACGACTTCGGTTGCTATAGGTAGGGTGACATTTATCCTGCAATGTGACTTCCTTTTTAGGACATTCATCTTTCTTACCAGTATATCTTATAGATAATCTGATGCAGAAGGCTTTGGTGGAAGGGGAGTCGATCGAGGCTGCCAAGAAGAAGAAGACCCTGACTAAGAGAGGCAAATCCACGCAGCGGCTATCTCCTAAGAAGCTGTGGCTTATCAAGAAAGGAGCTTCAAGTTCATCGGCTCTCCTTCCCTTGTCCTCCCACCAGCCGGAAGCTCGACCCTTAATCATTTATGAACCCCGAAGGGAAGGCAACACCTCCCCTGCCTCTTCTCTAGCTCCCCAAGGAGGGGATTCTCCCTCCCGCTTTTGCATTCTTCTCCCTCCACACGAAATTCACCCCGCCTCCTCATGCGGAATCCTCCAAGCTCCAACGCCGTCCGACTCGAGAAACAGTTCCTGCCTCTGCTGCCGTGCGGCCCCATCTTCTTCTAAGGAGAAGACCCTTCCTTCCGGTTCCTCCGAGGGCCTCTCTGGATCGTTCTTTGAAATTCGGCACCCTTCGAGGTAAAATTCTTTAACCAATCGGGTATACAAGGCCCGTGTGAGCAAGTGGGCAAAACCGCAGAGGTATTTACTCCTCCTTCTCCTCCTCTTTGCTATGGGTATTTCCCTATCGATAATTTTCTCTCCTTTTAGGCCTCCACTCAACATAACAACATGGTAGTCCACTGCCCGATTCCAATCTAGTGTGGAGACTCGCCATTTTCTTGTCAGTCGCAGCAGAAGAGCTCACATGACGATTAAACGAACAAGAGGCAAAGGAGGCAGACTTTAGGGTCAATGCGAAGACGCCACGATGCAACTAGCCTTGGTTCAAGTGAGAAAGAGGAATCAGCGAAAAAAATGAAGAACTAGAACAACGCTCTTCTTGCAATCTAGTGAGTGCAGCAGTAGACATCCCCGACTCAGAATCAAGGAGTATAAAAGATATCTTATGGATGCCACGCTCAAGGATGCTGACTCTGCGGCTACTATCTCACAGCTTCAACAAGAATGCAACCGCCTTAACCTGGAACGTCAAGCCTGGGCCCTTACCAGGGAATCCTGTGTAAAGAAGTGTCAGGAACTTTCTTCTGCAGTAACGGCTCTTCCCCGAAACTTATCACCGGTGGCCCAAAGAAGAATCCATCTTCCAACAGAGTATCTTGAAGCTCTTTCACTTTAGGACAATGAGCTATAAAGCGCACTGAGAGAGATGTTTTGGCGATCAAATTGGCGGAAAGTCAAACTCAGGTGGCTCAATATCAGGACCGACTAAAGGAGCAGGAAGCCGACCTCAAGAGGCGTTATGTCAAGAAAGGGGTAGATCTTTTTATACTAGGGTTTGAGGGGTCTTCAGCTCAAAATGCCGAGCGAGGATACCCGCCTCATGGCACGAATACTAGTTATTTAGATCCTACGGAGGCGCTAGCTAACTGTCCGCCCGAACTCTTTGAATTGTAATTTATACTATTCTCCTTCTTTGATAATTTTATCAATGGCCTCTCTTCGCCTCCAATAATGAATTTATTTATAGGCTTAGTTATCATCTTCTTGGCATGCTTCTTGACGGGTCGGGAATTCTGGACCCCTTTTAAAACTCCTCCTTTTTTTTATTTTCCTTTCTTCTTGTATAGGATGGTGTAATCACTTCATTGGCTCGGGCTTATGGAGGGGATATTGAATGACATTATCCGCCTCCGCCCCATTTTTGGTTCGGGAATCACTGAGTATGTTGTCGATATTATTCACACCGTCCGGTTTGATTTGGGAATTCACTCGCAAGGTCTTTACGACATCATTCATACCCCGATTCCTGCCGCGACGCTTTAAATAGCTCATGCTTGTTGATCTTCCTTATTTCTTTTACTGCTTGGGAAATGGTATCAATCTCTTCGTCTTCTTTCCCTTTCCCGTAACTCCTCGGTTGCCTCTTTCCTTCCATTATAAATCCTTCGTCCCCATGCCTTCGTCCCGCTATCTTCTTATTATGGCTTCAGTAGGCATCCCATCGGGTTTCTTGAGTCGAATCTTTTGAACTACAAGACTGGTCTCTGAGGATATTGAATATTCGAGACTCGCTCAACCCGCCACTTCACCTTCCATATCCGCCTCTCCAACCACTCCCACCCCTCCAGGAGGTCCTTCCGCGCCCTTTCCCTCCTTCCGCAATCGTGTGGAATCCTCCCTTCACGTGGGAGTATACGGAGATCCTCGTGTTGTCGCCGAACTTCCCCACTTCCACCAAAGATCGACTTTCGTCCCCAGCTCATCCTTCCTCTTTCGATGAAGGTCCACCAGTTCTTCCTCCCCTCAAGGCTTTAAAGTCATATTAGCTCCTTCTCCCCCCAAAGAGACATCTCCCGCTTCTTCTGTTAGGAGTAATCATGGAAAATCTTGGTAGATCAAGTTAATGTAATCGTTTCAAATATGTTAATAAAAAATAAGGGAGGCAAATGATATCCGTTCTTGTCTTTTCTGTAGAAGTAATGTTTCGCCTTCCAAAAGGATGAGAATCGATCCGAACATGCCTTCTTCTATCATGTCTCGGGATTCGCACCCTCTTAATTACAATTGTAGTCCCGCCAATCTTCCCACCTCGCCTCTACGCTTTCTCCGCGCATCGCATTTATGGTCCCTACTTCTCCTACCAATGAATGCACTCTTCCCTTCGCCGCCATAAAACCACCGACCTCTACCGATAGCTTCCTCATTCTCCTTTTTCCTTTGCTTGCCATGGATGAATATCGAGCAGGCGTAGTTCCTCGCCTTCTAAAGAATGTGATAAATGATCGCCGATACATAGCTACCTTGGAAAACAGTGGAGTGTTTACAAAGAATACCGAGGAAACTTCCGCCATAATCGCTCTCCACGCCAACAACTGATAGGGTCCCAAAAGGAATTGGCCAGGCAGACCTTCCTGCAGCAATCCTACGGCCAACTATTGTGCCAACCTCAACCCTACAAGGGACTTCCCTCTGTCCCTCCTAGCAAAGAACTGAACGCCGGGATATATAAGGGTCATTGCTTGTTATTCTTCCTTGTAGATGACTCGTAATATGTAATTCTTTTGCATCCATGAACTTTCCCAGTTTGTCTTCTTTCTCCAAAGATCTTGGCATTGTACCACACTTTACTTCTTCCGTATCCACATAAACTTACCTATAACGGAGATATATTTCGGCTCTTCCGCTTTTATAATCTGCTTGGGATATAGAATCATCGAATGAATTAGTTCTGCTATTTTGCAAGGATAAAACAATATAGGGTTAAACAAGGACTTCAACTTCCTTCCCTTTTCGGGGACAAAAAGTGATATATAACTGAGGGGATCTCAGTTCTTCTGCTCCACCACCACAGGGGATAGCTTCGCTGCGAGGATAGAAATTTGTATATAGAATAAATAATAACCGAAGGATATCGGTTCTTCCGTTCCACCACCACACGGGGATATCTTCCGCTCTTCCTTGCGGGGATAGAAACTTGTATATAAAATAAATAATAACCGAAGGATATCAGTTCTTCCGCTCCACCACCACACGGGGATATCTTCCGCTCTTCCTTGCGGGGATAGAAACTTGTATATAGAATAAATAATAACCGAAGGATATCGGTTCTTCCGCTCCACCACCACACGGGATATCTTCCGCTCTTCCTTGCGGGATAGAAACTTGTATATAGAATAAATAATAACCAAGGATCTCAGTTCTTCCGCTCCACCACCACACGGGGATATCTTCCGCTCTTCCTTGCGGGGATAGAAACTTGTATATAGAATAAATAATAACCGAAGGATATCGGTTCTTCCGTTCCACCACCACACGGGGATATCTTCCGCTCTTCCTTGCGGGGATAGAAACTTGTATATAGAATAAATAATAACCGAAGGATATCGGTTCTTCCGTTCCACCACCACACGGGGATATCTTCCGCTCTTCCTTGCGGGGATAGAAACTTGTATATAGAATAAATAATAACCGAAGGATATCGGTTCTTCCGTTCCACCACCACACGGGGATATCTTCCGCTCTTCCTTGCGGGGATAGAAACTTTTGTATATAGCGCCAGGGCAATGAGCATAAAGGAGGCAACGCCTTCATATCATTCCTCTTTGGTTCCCCTCCTTCTTCTGCAAATGAGGGGCTTTAGTACATAATGGGTCATTTAGAAATATAAACCCTTCTTTCCATTTTACCACAGACGAGAGGCCCACTAATGGCTGCAAGCCCATTCCACCCCCTTTTATAGGGGTTCTTTGGTCTTAGTTTCTCCTGCCATCCTCCTCCCTTCGCCTTTTGGTCTCCTTCTTCTTCATCTGTTTGCTCCGCCGCCGCCAAACCTCGTTTCCCCGATTCTTTCTTCCCAACCCCTCTTTTTCCTTTTCTTTTTCAGACCCCCAAGATGCATTCTAACTTCTTCCAGGAGATAGCGGGCCGCTACCCGAATCGCAAACGGGATGCTGGTCAGCCCTCTGCTTCTTCTTCCGCTTCACCTTCCCCAATCACCATCATACCCGATTCACCTCGCCGTCCTCCCTTTCCTCCTCCGGTGACCCTCACTACCCCCATCCCGGAGGAAGCCAGGGTCCTTACAAACCCTAACTTTCCCATTATTTCTCCTTCCGCCACCGATGTTCGGAAATCGTCTTCTTCTTCCCCGCAACCAGGGGATGAACCTGGGGAAGGTGTATTCCCATGTCAGCCAATTACAGGGGATGGATCACCTTTGTATTCCCTTTCCCCGGCCCGTCCTTCCCTTTCTGAACCCATGGCGGTGGATATCCCTTCACTGCCAACTTCCCCCCTGGCTCATCGCCTGCAGAATCCCTCCCCTCCGGTGGGCCCTGACCAGGGCTTCTCTACGTCTTGCATCCCTATCGCAGGCTCCTCCAGCCCAATGCTCATCCTCTCGTCGTCTCAAGATCCTTCCTTCGATCAACATCCTTCCGTCTTTCCTTCCGCTATCAACCCCCAACCCGGCGAGACACATATCCTCCCGGCAACTATGGATCTGCCGCCCCCGACTACCACCTCAGGGCTTCCCTCTTTCCCTTCTCAACCGATGGATACCACCCTCCTTCTCTCCTTTATAGGAGAGGTTCCTTCTTCAGCATCTTCCGTCCCGTCCTCTTCCCTTTCTCCCCGGAGTCTTCGGATTCTAAACTTAGAGGAAGTGGTTCCTCGCATGGAAGGCCTGCGCCATGCTCTGGACTTGGTATGTTTCCTTACTCAGCTTCCTTAGCTTTGTCTAGCTGACCAATTTCTTAACCCACGACCGGTATGCAGGCCCTGACCAACCATAAAGAATTGGATCGCTCTCTTCATCAATACCAAGTTCAAGCCCAAGAATGGGAGCGTCAACAACGGGAAGGCTCGGCGGACGCTCAAAATCGAGAACGACTCCTGCTACAACAATTGCACCAGTGCCAAGAGCAATTAGCCGAAGCTCGCCAGCAAATTCAGAAGGATGCTGACACTATCGCAGCCTTAAAGGCGCAACCACGTCCGAGGGCAGAGCCCCTCGTCCCCCAGCAGGAAGTCCAGTCGGCCTCTCTTAACACAGAATCTTCCTCGGCTCAAGAGTTACTACGTCTTCAAGAGCAGGTAGCAGAGCTCCTCAAGGGGAAGCAACAAGATTCTGACGCCATCGCTCGTCTTCGGGTTCAATATCAGCGAGCACAAGATAAGATAGGGGACCTTCGCACCCGCTTGTGTAAGGAGGTACAAGAAAACTCATCCCTTATAAATTCCCGGGCGCATGCTCATGCCCGTCTACGCAGGCAAGAAACTTCCCTCCAGAGGATGAGCTCTGAACTTGCCCGAACTGCATCGTGATTCAAGCAGTGGAGGGGATTTCAGCTTCCATGCGTCAAAATATGGTGGAGATGACGCACCTTGTGCAACAGGACCAAAGTTCCCGAGCCGATGATGTTTCCATCTTGGCCGATGCTATTATGGAGGTGTCGCGGCGCTATGTGGACGTGCGTCGAAACCTTCGAGAACAACAAGAGACATGCGAGAGGTTGCATCGAGAGCGAAGCCCTGACCGTCCGAATCGCGAGGAGCGACTCATCATTTTAATGCGTTCCACCTATCAAGATGGATTTAATGATGCGGTTCGGCAATATGCCGCCCAAGGGTTGCCTCCTCCAACCTATCCTTCATTTTCTTTATATTGGGAGGCTGACTTTCGCCGTTATCCTCCCGACCAGTTTAAACTGTAATTTAATATCCCATTTTGACATGTGAATGTCCTCTCTGTTTTTCCTCTTCTTCTTCAAGACTTATTAACAATACTGTATTGCTTTTGTAAGTAGCCCCTTAATGAAATTTGGAAAATACTTGGCATCTAATGAACGCAATCAATTCAAGAAGCATTTCCTTTGGAGTTTCATAATTTCTCTTCTTCTATTCCATATTTCTCATACAGTATGGAAGAGTTTTAAATGAAGGGCATTCCAAGGTCGTGGAAGCTCTTTGCCTTGGTCATCCTTCATATAATATGCTGACCCCGCTACGCAGCGCGTTATTTCGTAAGGTCCTTCCCAGTTGGGAGCCAGCTTTCCAGGGTCTCCAGCGGGGTTGACTTTACGCAAAACCAAATCTCCTTCTTGAAATCTCCGAGGCACCACTTTCTTATTAAAGGCTCGCTGTACTCTTTGCTTGTAAAATTCCGCTCGCCTCCGTGCCATCTCCCGCCTTTCCTCCACCAAGTCCAATTCGGTGCTTCGGATAAGTTGGTTCTGATTTGGTTCGTACGCCTTTATCCGAGCACTATTCAACAAAACCTCAACCAGAATAATGGCTTCCGCCCCATATACCAAACTAAAGGGAGTTTCTCCCGTTGCTGTCTTGGGTGTGGTTCGATAGGCCCACAGGATGCCTGGTAACTCCTCTACCCAGTTTCCCCTCTGAGCACCCAACTTAGTCTTTAATCCTTGAATGAGGATCCTGTTAGTTACCTCCACCTGCCCATTTGCTTGAGGATGGGCTACCGAAGTGAAAGTCTGCTGAATGTTGAGACTTTGGCACCACTCTTGGATCTTTTTTCCTTGGAACTGTCGTCCATTGTCACTGACTATTTTCCGAAGAATACCATACCGATAAATGATATTTTTCCATAAGAATCAGATACGGCATTCTCGAATTTTGGCTAAGGGCCCTGCCTCCACCCATTTGGAAAAATAATCCACAGCTACTAACAAAAACTTCCTTTGTAAAGGTGTCGCCGGCATCGGGCTCACTATATCTATTCCCCATTGATCGAAAGGACAAGAAGAGATGACGACTTTCATTAACTCAGCTGGCCGTTCAGAACGGTTGCTATGCTTCTGACAAGCGATGCAGGTCTGCACTATATGAGCAGCATCTTGTTGAAGAGTAGGCCAAAAGTATCCTGCCAATAAAGCCTTTCTTGCTAAAGCTCTCCCTCCTAAATGATTGCTGCAACATCCTTCATGGATTTCCCGGAGTACCCATTCCGCATCCTCGTTTCCCAGGCATTTTAACAAGGGTCGTCCAAAAGAGGTCTTGTATAGGTCTTCATTTAAGAGGATGAACCGTTTAGCTCGGTTTATTAAAGTGGATGCCACTATTTTCCCTTCAGGGATCTTCCCGTGCCGTAAATAAGCTATGATATCGGTCCTCCAATCAAGAGTTAGGCTTGATTCAGGTACGTCTCCCTCCACGCTGCATATTGCTAAGGAAGTATGAACGCTCATATGGATTGCTTCCGAGGATTTTATTCCTCCCATAGTGCTAGCCATCCGAGCCAATTCATCTGCCTTCCCGTTATGCTCCCGTGGGATTTGCTTCAAGAGGACCTGACGAAATTGAGCTTTTTCTTTCTCAAAAGTCTTCAAATACCTATGCAGCCTTTCCTCCCGAACCGCAAAAGAACCTTGAAGTTGTGATATTACCAACTGGGAATCCGAGTGGATCACAATGGAAGAAGCCCCCACTGCTTTAGCAGTCTGTAGTCCCACTAGAATGACTTCATATTCCGCTTCATTATTAGATGCCCGATATTCCAAGCGAACTGCTAATCGAGTTTCTTCACCTTCCGGGGAAATTAATAAGATACCAACGCCACGGCAGATCTCAAGAACCGCTCACGAATATATTCCATGCCTCGATCCTCCTCCTTTGTTCAACCCTCTTCGCCGCAAGGTACCTGCGAAAATCAGCGAGTGCTTGGGCCTTGATAACCGTTCGAGGTTGGTAGTGAATATCATACTCGCTTAGTTCTACTACCCATTTGGCCAATCTTCCAGAGAAATTTGGCTTAGTGACGACCTTACCCAATTCGCTGTGTGTTAGAACGGTGATGGGATGAGCCAAGAAGTCTGATTTTGTGGGCGGTTAGTACTAGGATATACGCCAACTTCTCCACTCCGTATAACGGAATTCCGCCCCTTGAATATGATCGTATAATAAATAGGTTGCTGATGAAAACCTTCTTGTTTCAATAATACCGAACTGACGGCTCCTTCCGATACGGCCAGATACATCCATAATGGTTCTCCGGGTATTGGTTTGGCTAGCAGGGGGAGTCCAGCCAAATATTTCTTCAACTCCTGGAAAGCCTGCTCACATTGATCATCCCACTGAAATTTAGCACCTTGTGAAAATCTTGAAAAAGGCGCCTTGTCCGCTGATCTGGCTATAAATCGGGATAAAGAAACAATCTTGCCCACCAACTTTTGGATCTCTCGCAGACTAGCAGGTGACTTCATGTTGCATAGGGTTTGCACTTTCTCAGGGTTGGCTTGCAGCCCCTTCTCCGTCACTATGTACCCCAAGAACTTGCCACTCTTTACCCTGAACAGGCATTTGTTAGGGTTTAGCTTCATATTAAACCGCCTTAATGTAGCGAAGGTTTCATTTAAGTCCTTGACTAAATCCCAAGTAACCTTTGATTTGACCAAGATGTCGTCCACGTATACCTCCACATTCTTCCCTTTCTGCTCCGCGAAGATTTTGTCCATAAGGCGCTGATAGGTGGCTCCTGCATTTTTTAGTCCGAACGGCATTACCACATAAGCGTATAACCCCCCCGCAGTCACAAAGCTAACCCTCTTTTGATCTTCTTGGGCCAAAGGTATTTGATGATACCTTTGATATGCGTCCATTAGGGATACCACTTCATATCCCACTGTAGAATCCACCAATTGGTCAATACGAGGCAAGGGGTAGCAGTCTTTAGGGCATGCTTTATTCAAATCACGGAAATCGATACACTTCCTCCATTGCCCCGAAGGCTTGGGAACCAAAACTACATTAGAGACCCATTCGGGGAACTGGATTTCCTTTATATGACCCGCTTTTAGTAGTTTGTCCACCTCTTCTGCTATGACTTTGTCCTTTTCTGGTCCAAAATGTCGCCTCTTACATTGGGCCTGAATGATATTGAGATGATGTTCCGCCACATGAGGGTGGATCCCCGTGAGATCATGCACATCCTTTGCAAAGATGTCTTCATTCTCCTTCAGGCAAGCCACCAGCTCTTCTTTGACATCCAACTGTTGTGCTATTCGGGTGGCCTTTCCTGGAGCGATCTCCACCAGTTCTCCCTCCTCTATTTTATCGACTTTGGGGGGGGGGATTCCTCCAGGACGCAGAAATCAGTGACGATGACAGCTTTGCCCTTCAGGTCCTCGGTTCGGGCTTTCTTTTGATCGTCCCGAACCATTTGCACGTAGCAACTCCTGGAGGCCTTCTGTTCTCCACGAACTTCACCCACCGATTGACCTACTGGAAATTTCAGCTTCTGGTGGTATGGGGAAGCCACTGCCTGAAAAAGGGTGAGGAAAGGACGCCCAAGAATAACGTTATAAGTGGACGGAGCATCCACAATAAGGAAAGGAATTATACTAGTTTTTTGGCTAGGTTTTACACCCAGAGTTAAAGGCAATGATATCTGTCCCTTCGGGTGAACCATGTGCCCTGCGAATCCGAAGAGGGGAGTAGACACGTCTTCTAATTGGGCATTTCTCAGCTGTATTTGTCCGAAGGCTTCCTGGAAAAGGATATTAACAGAGCTTCCCGAGTCAACTAGTACCCGGGCCACTTCATAATTGGCCAAGGATACACGGATAACCAAGGCGTCCGTGTGGGGCAGTAGGACACCTTGCAGCATCGGACGAGGCCTCGGAACCTCCTGCCGAAAAGGTCTTGTATACTCCCGCCGAGGGGGGGCTTGAAGAGCAGCGGGACGAACTCTTTTCTGGGATCGTGGCAAATTGCTCGCCCTCCGTACCTTTAATCCTTCTTCTTCGCGGATAAACCGCTCACGCTCGCAGCTCTTCAGAACTATCTCGTAGGTTGTCTTAACAAGGAATCGAGGAAGGGGCCTCCCGCAGCCCATCTTGAATAAGCGCCTCAAAGACTCGGATCGGGTGGCGGGATCCCGGCCGCAGTGAATCAATGAATATACCCCTAAGGGATTCCAAGGTCCTCGGGTGATATGCATTAACATAGAGGCGTCTTGTTTATACGCCTGAATCGACAAATTCTCGATCAACATTCTCTCGAAGTCGCTGAAACAGTGATAGACCGGGCGAGTAGTGAACCACTTTTGCGCCGAGCCTCATGGTGGTTCTAAGACTCGGCACTTGAGAGCGTCAGATAAGCTGAAGCGAGGCCGCTCCGTCGAATTAAAATATGTGCTCGTCAGGATCTGTCGAACCATCATACTTATTGACCTGAGGATTCCGAAAGTAGGATGGAGGGAGCTCCGAAAGAATGTCCATCGTGAAGGGACTGGGCTCGTATACTTCCGGAGGTCTGGTGGATTGACTTTCACCTTGCTCCTCCTGGCGCGTTTGGGTGAAGGGCATAGTATTCTGAGGTGTTCTTCCCCCAAGTCCACCTCCAAGCAATACCTCACCATTGGCGGCTGTACGGGAGGGAGGAGGTATTTCTGGGGGTAGATCTCTGGAACAAGGTTCCCCGGAGTGCGGATGCAGATATCCAGTCCTTTTCCTTTCCCTAGCCAGGGCTTCTGTGATAGCGTCATCCATCAAGGCCTTAGTTGCGATGGTAGAAGGGTGATGGGGCGCTCCTCCGCCGCAGAGGTATCAGGTTGTTGTATTTCTTCGGGTTGCATCTCGACATCCAGCTCAAATGTTTCCCACAGACGGCGCCAACTGATACGGACGGGTGAAGTCTGTTCACTCCTTTCCAATGCAGTGAAGCACGGATGGAGATCTCAAAGGGTTCTCACAGACCGCAATCAGTAAAGAATAAAAAGATGAAGTAGATGAAACGCAAAAATCAGCACCAGCAATCGAGACTCAGACACAAGATATAACGTGGTTTGGAATAAGGATTCCTACTCCACGGAGGTGAGTTTTCTCACCGGGGATGATGCCCAAGCACTTTCACTATGAAGGTCCTCCTTTCCGGAAAGCGAGTTTCCGAAGGTGGAGGAGAAAAAGCCTTTTACAATAATCTCACCAGACGAGAAAAATACAAGAGATATAACAACGACAGGTCTCTATCCTTCTTCTCCGGTGAAGCGGTTGTCCTCCTCTTTCCTCTCCTCTTGCGTCCCCTTCTCTCGCTGGCTGGGAATAATTACCGGCCCCCCTTTCTTTTCCCTGCCTCCTCCCCTTTTATCTCCCCCTCCTTTCCTTCATCGTAACGTCGTGGGTTATCTTCATCGTACGCGTGGCCACCACCTTTCCCTGGAGAATAATTCTGTTACAGATATCAGGAGTGGAGACTCTTTGGAATATTATGTGGGGCCTCCCAGGTCGTTGCCTAACACCCTTTCCCTCCACTTTTCGGGCAACTAGGCTAGACTATCTCCCTCAATCTTCCGTGTTGAGGGAAGCTAGTTTTAGCTCTATAGCCCACGAGCGCCCTATCCCTAGGGTTCCTCATCAACCCGAACCAATTCCTCTCCTTCCCGTGCCCAACTTCCTTTCGAGGATCAAATTGTGTCTTGGCTTCTTGGCAAAGTGCCCTCCGCCTCTCCTTTGCCGTATCAATTGCTTTCATTACCTCTCTCGTACCAATGGCTCTCAATACTCGCCCGTGCCAATGACTTCTGAGGTTCGCCCGTGCCAATGACTTCTGAGGTTCGCCCGTGCCAATGGCTCTCAATATTCGCCCGTGCCAATGGCTCTCAATATTCGCCCGTGCCAATGGCTTCTGAGGTTCGCCCGTGCCAATGGCTTCTGAGGTTCGCCCGTGCCAATGACTCTCAATATTCGCCCGTGCCAATCTTCCTTTCCTTTCTTAGCTGAGCCGTATATTCTGGACCGGATCTTAGGTCACCCGCTAACCCCTCTATCGGGGATTATGTAAAGAAGGTACCAGTAGTATCAATTATATTTCAAATTCTTTTCCACCACCTTCTGAAAATATATCACAACCTCCTCAATAATCTCATTGGCAACCACGAGTTGCTCGCTTGAGGTCGCGATGACGATTCTGAGCGGTCTCATGGGAGGAGGTGATGATGTCGATTGTCTTGTATGATACATGGCGGCATACAAGACGTGAAAAAATTTACTTCACAAACTATAATTTAACTATAGGTTAAATTTAATATTTTTTTAAAATTATTTTATTAATTTATATATTATAAATAATAATTTTTTATTATTATTATTTATTTTATTTTTTAATCCGATTTAATTGAAATTAATTAAATTATTATTATTATTAATTTTTAGTATTTTTTAATCATTTTTTAATATTTAAATTTAAATTTTTATTCTTAATTTATATATTTTATATTAAAAAATTATCAAAATTTATCGATACGTCACGATACGATATCAAAATCATATCATTTCGATCGTGAATCGAAACCTCGATACATATCAAAATTTTAAACCTTAGACTTACGTATGGGAAAATACAGTTCCACTATACATCCAATTGCTAATTTTGTTTTCGAAATTTGGATTCATCTTTTGGCTAGTGTGCCATATCCATGTCAACTTTGAGAATTTATTGGCTAGTGTGCTATATATCCATGTCAACTGTGAAAATTTATTAGTAATTAGGCAATACAAGCAACAGAATATAATCAGTGTTGCATGTCTGATTTTACTGTAGCATTTATTTGTTTTTCCTTGTTTTTCAGATTCACAAACACGTACCTAATCTCTCAAGAACATTTGCGGTTGGCCTCCGTCGGAAGGATCTAGTGACTAGCGCATGTAGACGTTGCATTATAGAACAACGGATCAATCTCTCGTAAATGCGAGAGTGTCATTCCTTAATGCGCTAATTACAAGTCTTAAGGGTCAAAGATTTATCGTGATTTATCTCTTTTATGATGATTCGAAAGCGAACTAGTAGGGGTCATTAGGTTGATGAATTCCAATCTTTTTTGCATCGTAAGAACACTTGCGGTTTGATTATATCATCGGATGATCCACAATTCCAAAACGAATGTGTTTCGCTTCTTGGGCTTCCATTAGGCGATGCCGACATCGAACAGAAGATGGAGCCGTGGATCGGTGAAAAGATAAGTAGGATAATAGAGATGAATGATGGAAGGAGGAAAACACAGAAACAAAATGGTCCCGACCTTTTTGAATGAAGTCACCTCGAAGATCATCCAGGTGACAAAAATAAGCTTGCTGAGGATGGAATGACGATCCCTGATTTTTAGATGATGTTTTTGGACTGTTCCATCTCGAATCAAGGTTAGAAGATAAGGTAACCGCTTTAGACGGACTTCATATAAAGTATTTTGTTTATCACAGTGCAAAGTAGCATATCTGATGGAGTGGCAGTCCTCTTTTTAATTTTCAAATTAGTTTTCTTGCTGCTGCAAAACAATTCTTGGAAGAATATGAATTTCACCAATGCTTTCTCTTCATTGTTGTCCAATAAAAATCTTGTGATGAATACGCAGACATAAACAGTGACATTTAGTAGAAAAAAGTGATGGCAAATATTTGGCTGCAATTGCCAAGAATAGTCTTCACCCAAAATATATTAGAAGCGATTCATTTATGGTATACATGTCCACCTATAAGGGACTACAAATGGAACACTTGCAAATTGTGAGGAGAAGGAAAGCAACTGAAACTAGGCTGTAAATGAGCTAAGTAAATCAAATTTTACAATGTTCAAATTTGTTTGATAAGATAACCAAGTCGAGTCTAAAATTAATTAAGTTATTGAAAAATCTATTTAAACTTGACTTGATTTCTTTTTTTTAGAAATTGAGCTTGACTTATTTATTGGGTATTAAGCTTTTAATCAAGCTCGATTCAAGCTTAAATCAAACTTGATTCAAATTTATTTAAGTTCGATTTATTTAAACATTATCAAACTTTTAAGTTAAGTTTATTTATTTATTTTAAACTTTTAATATTTTAATCCTTGTTTATAAACGAGTATAAATAAGCTCATAAATAATTTTTAAATGAATTTGTTCACGAACACTGTTTATGAATATTAACAAGCTGAACACATATGTGTTCAAACTTATTTATTTAATTCATCAAGTTATTTAAGCTTGTTTATTAATTGACTTTGATGTATATTGAACGAACATAAACGAACTCTTATCGAGTCGAACACTAAATTTGTTCATGAACACTTGGTTCATTTACTACCCTAACTGAAACCAAAGTAGAAGCTACTTGGGGTGTAAAGCTTAGCTATTCAAACTTTGTATTTATTTATCCAGCCTATTTATTAGAAAATTTTATCAAGTTGTCGTCCTTATAGAGTTTTGTTTATAGAGCACATGAAATTGTCCTTATAAGTTAAATTAAATATTTATCTAATATTTGAAATTGATATTATTTTTAACATATTATACATTACTATATTTTTTAAAATATTAAATAAAAAATAAATTTATAATTAAATTTTACACGGTTTACTAAATAAGATTACTCAAAATTATTCATGAATTTCATTCATAAATATTAACGAATCAAGTTCATTACTAATAAGTTTGTTTATTGTATATATTCTTTTACTATTAAATGAATATAAATAAGTTTTATCGAGTCAAATATCAAATTTGTTTACAAATGTCTACTCCATTTATACTCCTAAAAACTCCCGGGGTTAAATGGTGTAGAGATAAAGAAACTTTGTAAGAAGCCACCGTTCTTTCATTTCCAAATAACCAATGGAAGATGAAGCACATCACACATGGATCTATACTCACACTAGTTACTAGTGTTGACCTATCATAATTTACCTTTCTTATAATGGTTCGGAGACGAACTGATAGAGTGATAGGAGCCGCTAGATTGATGAATTCCAACCTTCGTACCATATACTAACACTTGTTAAAGCTTTAGAGGTTCCTTAGATCCATTTGAGACTATATGGAAGTCCCAAGAGGAGAAGGTTTTCTAGTGCTGTGATGGTAGCCAATAAGCCTTTACTTCAACACTCTACACTCACGAATAGAAAGAAAGTCTTTTTTTTTATTGATACTAGAGTATCTGAATTTTCGGTCCAATTAATTCCTGAGAGTGATCAACCATATTCTACGGACCTTCGGAATGTCTCGCCAACAGCTGAGCTAGATAAGGTTGTAGCCCAAATGGCCTCCATCGGCCACCAAGGATAAATCAAGTAAGCGCTCGTAACTTTTTCATGGTTCAGTCCGGACTCCATAGTCACGCCATCCCTAAACGACAATCCAATGTTGAAGTCGTATTCCGTCCACCGAGCAAACTCCTAGATCCCAGAATTGCCCGAATGATTTTTTTCTAAATTCGCCATCAAACGATATCGTAACAGATGATTGAACTGTATTCTTCTGTAGAATACCTCTTCATTTTGATCGTTGCACCCCCTTGGCCGAAAGAAGGCCTTACCTTGCTCACATGTGTGGAGACCATATGCCACGACAACCATTAGAAGATTGCAATAACTAACTGAGGTCCCCTGGCACTCAATCTGACTGGCGTCTCACCTATGGTAAGCTATATTTCTCCATAGGGGGGATCATGCAAGGAAGTGTTCAAATCCAAAGAGACATTGTCACAAATGTAACAAAGAGCAGGGCTGTAAATGAGTCGAAGATTTATTTGATAAGATAATCAAATCGGGTCATCTAAAATTATCAAGTTATTAAAAAATCTGTTCAAACTTAGCTTGTTTTTTTTAGATTGAGCTTGACTTACTTAATGAGTATTGAACTCGATTCAAATTTGAATCAAGTTTGATTTAAATTTATTTAAGTTTGACTTATTTAAACGTTATCAAACTCTTAAGTCAAACTTGTTTGTTTGTTTAAAATTTTAAAATTTTAAAATTTTAATCATTGTTTATAAATGAATATAAATAAGTTCATAAATAATTTTTAAACGAGTCTAATCATAAACACTATTCACGAACATATATGCGTTCAAATTTGTTTATTTAATTTATCAAACTGTTCAAACTTATTCATTAATTGACTTTAATGCATATTGAACGAATGTAAATGAGCTATTATCAAGTCGATCATCAAACTTATTTATGAATGCTTGATTCGTTTCCAGCCCTAACCAAGAGTGGTGCACCAATAGAGACACCATCACACCTTGTACCAATGTGAGGCTTTTCGAGTTACCATTCTTCTACAGAAACTATGCCAGTTAGGAATAGATTATTATAGCTCATGGGGAGTTCTTATGGATTGGAACAATAAACTTGAACTCTTTGTTCCCTCCAAAATTGTTATTGTGCTATAGATTTCAAGGAAAGTCTCTTTTGGAGTAGACACTGTTCTTGACAGTAAACTTTTTATGGACTTTGGAGGCCCTTTCGCAACTAATTGGTGATCATGCATTCTTAAAAATGGACTTCGCCAACCCACAAGAAGCTTTTGTATGGGAAGATGGTACTTTCTCCGTAACTATGGATGTCTTTCAAAATGTTTGTTGTGGGACATATATATCAATGCGGCGTTGTCATACGTAGCAGACATTTATTTTGTATTTTTATTATATTTATAGTTTTAGTCCTTGTAATTAAACCTTTATTGATATGTAATGGATTATTATGTACATCTAAAATGGAATGCTCTTTTTTGTAATCTAAAAATCATGGTTCGAATCTTAAAACTAACCTCTTACAAAGTAAAACAAAACTGCGTACAATGAATTCTTCTTCGGATTCAAGGCCCCACAAGACGAAAGCTTCGTACATCAGATTGTCCTTTAACCCTAATTTGATCCCCATCATTAGCTTGCTATGCCGAAATTTGTTCTCCATCTTTCACTTCCGTCACAGACAACCTTCTTATAATTGGAGGAAAGCAACCAAGATACTGAAAAGCTACAATTGTGACTTGGCCATGTGCCTTTGTGATGAAAACCTACATTGACAGTGACGAGAGAAGAGGAGAGGAAGGCCATCATGAGCTTCTTTTCGTTAAGATAAAGGCTCATGGTGAAGGGGTTACTGTTAAAAAGGGTGAGCAGGAGAAGAGCATGCTTGCTTAACTCATAAGAGAAGAGAAAAGAGATGAGTTTGATAACAATGCCGATAGAGGACTAGAATGGATTCATTTGCAAGGATGCAAAAATAAAATTACTTTTAACAAAAGGTAAACAGTAATACATATATATTTGTGATATCAACTAGTTATATAAGAATAGCAAATAGTACCTAAAATCTCACTAAAACCAAATTTAATCTCAAAGGAGTAGATGCATAGTGCACACAAAAATGTCTAAGTCATAGAAATATTAAAAAAGAGATGTGATTTGGTAATGCCAATTTGTTTCTAAAAAATGAAATAAAAAAAACTCATTCAAAAATCTTAGTCTTTTGACGATATGATCTTTTAGATATGATAAATACAGTATAAGATTGAGGAAAAATAAATCAATTATTTAACTCTTAACTCACAATGATTGATTAATAAATTTTCAAAGGAGAATACGAAGCAAAGAGGTCATCAAATTCATGTCCTTTGCTCGATAAGGTCAAAAAAACCTATGGGAACTTAAGAAATGCAAAATAAAAAGATAAGAGAGAGAGAAAACTAAAATGAAATGAAAAAAAAACAAAAAAAAAGTTATTTAAAATAAATAGAAAATAGAGGAGTGCTAATTGTGAACGAATGACTAAATTCAAACGTCAAATTCAAAAGGATCTTTCTAATTCTCAAGGAATATGAAGTTATCGAAATGATTATCTTTCTAATTCTTAAGGAATAAACGACAAACAAAACAATCACGAAAGATTTCATGTTGTTAACAGTCAAAAATTATAAGAGTTTCTAATTTTTAAGACTATTACATTTCCTGGGAAAATGATATTTACGATCAAGAAGGAAAGTAAGATACAAGCCCGATAAAAAAAATAAAAAACAATTGTTTCACAACTCTATTAGTAAGAATTTGAATTTAAAAAACTTTAGTAAAAATGTCCATTGTAAAAGGAGGATTATGCCAAACAAATTCCAACTTTGAATTTTTCTCTGAGCTGCAATCTATTTCGTTTTAATTTTCTTTTCTAGGAGTCCAGGTTTGTTACGGAGCAATCTTAGCCTCTTTTGATAGGGTTCAGATGGAGTTGCAGTGGAAAGATCTCCCCTTAACTTTCTATCCATTTTTTATGCGTGGAAAGATCTCCCCTTAACTTTCTATCCATTTTTAGCCTCTTTTGATAGGGTTCAGATGGAGTTGCAGTGGAAAGATCTCCCCATGCCGATTGAAGGCACAGGCGTGTCGCGACCGACACGCCCATGCCGATTGAAGGCACAGGCATGTCGCGGCCAACACGCCCATGCCAGATGCAGGCAGGCGTGTCGCGGCCGACACGCCCATGCCAAATGAAGACACAGGTGTATCGCGGAATCAGGCTAACACGCCCCTGCCAAATGAGGGCATAGGCGTGTCACGGCCAACACGGGCGTGTCGGTTGCTGAACAGGGCGTGTTGAGCGCTGGAACTCCTGACACGGACGTGTCAATGATAACACGCCTGTGTTGTTTTAATACGACGCTGCTAATACTGAAAAACTCATAAATAATTTTTTTTTTTTTGTACAAATTATAAAATTTATTTTTGAATAACTCAAAGATATCCAAAAAAGTTGGGAATCTGCCCAACTAGCAGCCCCCTGCCACCCGTCCCAGGGCTGCGGCGAGAGGGAGGTAAATCGCGGGGGGACTATGTCCCTTGACACGGTGGCAAGGCAGTGGGGGAGCCATCTGAGCCCAGGAAAGATTTTAGATCCCTCCGGAATCGACCTCACTCCGTATCCAAAGCAACCACACTATCTTACCACCGCGCCATCCCCGTGGGGACTGAATAACTCAAAGATAGAACTAGTTTATGATTGTCTATGGGTCAAAATTGATTGATCAATGGGTTAATTAATTATAGCCTAAAATTCAAGAAGTTCAGTTCTTCTTGATATATGTGTATTTGTTCTGTGCCTTGATTAATTGGAATATACCGGTATTTGTACTGGTTTTGTCGGTTATGTACTGACATGATTTATTTCAATTTTACGGATGGCGCGGATGTATACCACTATAACCCGGCGCGATGTGTTGCGCAATCGGTATAGAGAGGCTATCGAAGATTTGGACTATGACCCTTACCATGGAGTCCATGGACACATTGGGAAGTTGGACAGACTGTTCTGGAAGCTCGAGTTGCAGGAGTTTCCAATATTAGATAACTACAGGATTTGGGCATTGATTCGCTCGCGTTCGATAATCTTCCGACGCGACACGACAATTTTGGGGTTACATGAAGGACGATTTCATATACCCAACAGTACGAGCTAATTAACTATCGATCGTGAAGAGGATCCTGAAGAAGACCCTGTAGAGGATTTTGGTTCTCGACTAGTGAGGTCTTTAAAGGATTCTGTATCAGGGCAGCATGTGTTGCCTGTGAGTGTCCCAGCAGAGAGTACTGTAGTTGAGTCCAGACGGAGGGGACATGTCATGATTACTGCTGCGCTAGGGCTTGTCCTAGTGGGAGCAGTAATCGCTTATCTAGTCTATTAGGAGTTGTTTTTAGTTTATGAGTAGGAAGAATGTAATCTGTTACATTCTTAGTAGACTTTGTTATTTGTTAACATTGTACAACATGTTTATTTTAATGATGTGTTCATTTAAAATGATTAGTTCATTTAATGCTGTTGACTCTACAAGATGCATGATTATTGAATATGCCTTTGATTAGTTCAAATGAGTATATAATGATATGTTCATTTAATATGTAATATCATGCTGTAATAATGATTAATATCATTAAGTGGGATGTATGTAATAAAATATATCAATATAAGTCTGATTGGCACATACAAATGATGAGTGATAACGCAGTTGTCACTTGATTTTGTAAACCAGATCAGATTTATCTTGAGTTTATTTTTGAGATTACATACATAAAAGCATACACCGAGTAACTAAATAATGTGTTTATTTATGTTAGGTTATGACAACTAAAAACATCATAGCTAAATTGAACAAAGGTGAAAAACTGAATGGGGATAACTATAAAATATGTCACCTCAAGATTCAGTTGTTCTTGAGGAACAGGAAGTCCTAGAGGTTGTTAATCAGGTTATGATGGAACCTATTGAGAGTAATGCAAAGACAAGACAGACTGATACCTATAAGGTATGGAAAAGGAAGGATTCCGCTAAGGGCATATTGATAAGTTCAATGGTGGATGACCTAGTGTTAGAGTATGAGTCATATCCTTCAGCTCATGCAGTCTGGGTAGCCCTTAGAGAAAGATACAGTGGAATAAGTCTGAGTAAGCTTCGGCAGCTGACGATCAGGTTCGACAGCTACAAGAAGCGCCCGAATGCAACGATTGTTCAACATCTCAGGGAGATGTCAAATATGATTCGGGAGCTGAAAACTGCCGGTCATGAGTTGACCGATGAACAACAGGTTCAAGCGGTTATTCGTTCTCTTCCCGATTCTTGGTAGACCATGAAGCAGACCTTATGTCAAGTCTCGAAAATAATAATAATAATAATAATAACAATACTAAAATGATAAAAATACACGGGCGAATATCATCGGAAAAGGGGGATAAATTTTGGGGTCTCATTACGCCCCAAATAATCACAGTTGAGGGGCATGAAGGGGAAAAACCCTAAAACTCATTTAACTGGCCGAACCCTATATATTTTCCTTTTCTGTTTTTTTTTCTTTCTTTTTCCCTTCGCTCCGTTCGCGCGACCCTCCTTCTGCCCGCGAGCCGCCGCAGACGACGAAAGAAGCGATCGCCGAATCCACGCCGAGTCGCCGACCTTCCTCCTTCCTCTTCACGGTGAGTAGTCTTTGGCTAGGGTTGGCGAGGGCGGCAAGTTTCCGCGGATGTTCACAGTGGGACTGTTGCGGCGAGATCGAGTCGGGGATTTTGGGGATTTCCTCGTGCCGGTGGAATAGGTTGCCAGAGGGTGCTCTAGCAGGGTCATAATGGGGGGTTCCGGTAGGCTTGGATTGGACGGAGCTGGAGAAATCGGTGGAGCTTGGATCCCGTCGTCTGGATGGAGGCGAGGAGCTGGGGTGTCGAAATTTAATCGGGGCTGGGAAATTGGTTCCAGTTTGTGTTCTAGCAAGGTTTAGGGGGATTTTAAGTTTGATCGACGGAGCGATGGCAACCGGTGAAGCTGTTTTTCCATCGGCTTGAAGGAGGTGAGGAGCAGAGAGATCTCGGGAGGTGGCTAGGGATTTAAATCATTGGGCTATAATGGGAATGCTAGATGGTGGTGATCGAACCGGTGGATTAGGGTTTCTTGGCAGGTGAAGAGCAGGGGAAAGGGAATGGGTAAACAGATTGGTGGCATTGGAAGGGAAGTGGAGGGGATTAGGATTTTATGATCGCTTTCGATAAATTTAAGCGTGGATTGGTATGGGGGGGTTTCGTCCGGTAGGGGGATACTAACGGAGTATAGACACGTTGGGGTCCTAATGAATTGGGTGTGCCGAGCGATGTATATGAGGGTTAAATCTTAAATTAATAGCCAGATAAATGCTTAATAGAGGTAAGGAGTAGTTTGTTGGAAATGAACAGCATGCTAGAATGGATATAAAAGTAGTATGTATATGAGTTTTATGTCTGTAGATGATTCCTGCCATATGTGTTCTCAGTCAGCATGTTTAGTTAATCCTTTATAAGATTTTTTTTTTAATGCTGTAAATGATATGTAATACGTGATAAATATCATCTACCTGTGTATGAGGTTAGATGTTATATGTATATGTGTGTAATTACCATCTACCTGTGTATGAGGTTAGATGCTATAGGTATATGTGTGTAATTACCATCTACCTGTGTATGAGGTTAGATGCTATCTATATAGATATATATATATTTGTTCACCTAGGATGTTTAATGTTCTTATTTTTTTTTAGCTAAAATGTTCATCAGATCCTTCTTATGCTTCGATGTTATGTGAATAAGTTATATTAACATCTACCTGTGTATGAGGTTAGATGCTATATATATATATATATATATATATATATATATATACACGTCCATTCATGATGTTCTATGTTATCCTTCTGTGACTGAGTATGATAGAAAATGATAGAAATTCTTAGTTAGCTAACTGTATGTACATGAGCCTTAGTGGTGCCTGGACGGGTTGGGCTCCCCGGGTTGAGCTCCGGGGAGGGCCCACCCAAATTGACAGATTGACTGATGACTGATTCCCTTAGTTTCTTCCTAGAGGTACCTCAGGATTGCACAAGAAAAATAAGGTATTTGACTGGCTCAGCATTTTGAATACACAATGTGAGGTACCATGAGGGTTTATATTTAGGTACAGTTAGCATAACAGAAAGGCATGATTGGGTTCGCTGTACTTGTTATAATGATATGTTGATTAAAGGTATTGGTTATGTTTCATATTGACTTACAGAAAGTGTAACCGAAAATGTATGTTGAGCTACAGTAGTTTACATTTACAGTTGTAGAGTTATATGTTTCCTTTTGAATTTCTCCTCCCTGTATTATATTCCTGTCATTGATCTACTTACTGGGCTGTGAACTCATGATGTCACATAACAATTTCAGGTAGGGAACAGGATACCCCGATTGAGACGCAAGAAGCGGAGGTGGTGTAACTGAGGAGATGATGATGAGCATGGCACACATTGTCCGGGGCATCTATGGAACAGGGTTTCCAGATTGAGGGGAGATGATTTGATGTTCTATTTTTCTTCAGGTTCTGAAGGTTAAGTGTGTAGTTGAGACTGCTAAACTGGATGGAATAAAATAAATTTGTTGCTGGGCGTTTCGATCTTGTGTATAATGGGTAATATTGATGTGTGACTAGGGATTTAGTATATGCATACTGGGTTAGGTCTTTTCACTGTTAGTAATATATGAGAGATGTCCTAAGGCAATCGCCTTATGTATGAACCATTTATATGATAAATGAAGATTCACTATTTGAGTATACATGTTTTCATATATTTGATTAGATCTTAAACTCATTTACTAAATGTCCACGATACGATTCACAGCATGAGAGAATTTGTGATTGGATCACAACTAGTGAGTATCTCTACATGTGTAATTGTGATGTATCGAAATTATCCCAAGTCGATGAATTGATGGATTTGGACACCATCAATTCTGTCGAGACTAGCACGAGGTATACTTTTTGGTGTATCCAAGCAACTGATTCTCACTAGTTGGAGACATTGTGATGTTCGGAGTAGATCGTGGATGCTAGTTATTGTAACTAGTTCATTGGAGTGACTAGCCGTAAGACTTCATATGGTTTTCTACATATATAGATATATCAATGAAGTTCTTACTGCAGCTTAAGTGCAATGTTCTTTTAACTTACGGTATTCAAGTCATCTTGATCATGAAGGCTTATGCTTTGACATCTTAAGCAAGCATCTCTGAGGAGATGTGGAACCGGGATGATTGGGTATAAGTCGAAGTGATCGAAGGTGTTTGAATAGCCTATAAAGGATTCACCACTTCTTACGAGGAGATGTATACCCATAGCCTCTCGTCGGATTGTTACTAAAGTCTTTGGCCAAAGCATTACATGTTTAGAGTAAGGTACTCTTGGATACATGTGCAGTAATTAGAATCCATAGGACGAGGAAATGATACTTGGGCTAGGTGTGACGTAGTCAACCTAGTGGGGACTGACACTATAGATCATGTCCTGAACCTTGTGGGTATAAGATGAGTGAAAGGAATGGGGCACGAATCATTCTAGCTGCAGAAGGGTTTTAGAAAAAGTTCTAGATCAACCGTTGATCTTTTCGGTTAATTGGGAATCATGATGTACTACTAGGTGCCACTCATGATCTTTCTATAATTAATGGTTAATTATAGACGACCAACATAAACCGATAATCTATTTGGTCACACGCATAATGAGCATAATCCAAAGGATTTAAAACGAGCTTGAGAATGAGATTCTCAGACCGAGAGAACTAGGTTTGGTTGGACCAAACAAGGAGCGAGCATGAAATCGTTTCAGTCGCAATGGAAGCATGGATGAGTCGTGTCTTATGAATACATGATGGATGAACCAAATTGGTTTGGTTCTAATCCAATGGTAGAGAATAAACCAAAGGGGTTTGGTTTGTTTTAAACGAATGAACCAAAGTTGGTTCGGTTCGTTTTAACTTAAAATAGACCAAATCGGTTTGGTTTATTTTAACTTAAATTAATGGAGCGGGTTAACAAGTCTTGGTTATGAACCAATAACCTTTAGGAGAATTTGTTCTCTATAAAATAGGGCTCAAGGGTTTAATGAGAGCCCTAATCCAAAGTTGCCGCCCCTCTCCCTCTTCTCCTCTTGTGGTTGGCGCTCAAACCCTAGTCGCCGCCCACCTCTTGTGCCACTGTCCAAGTTGTTGCCGGCGTCCAAGCTTCAGCCAGCGATCCTCAGGTGATCTTCCTTGGCTTCGAAGACAAGGTGAGCATCTAGCTTCCTTATTTGGCAGACACTAATGCTCCACACAATCTGTCCAATTTTTTGGACAGCTTGTTTTACTTTGTGTCGGAGCGTCATTTGGATGACGTTTGGAGCTCCGACAGCGGCTTCCTTGCCGGGGATTCGATCTCCGGTAATCCTCATAGGCGGAAGACGAAGGATTCATCAAACGATGGGCGAATACCTCTCTGGAGAAGCAAGTTTTTGAGGGCTCGTTTGAATCCGAATTTTGATTCGGATTGTGATCTTCTCTCGATTACATTGTGTTGGATCGATGCGGTTCGCTAGAGGGGGGGGGGGGGTGAATAGCGAAAAAAAAACTTTTTCTTTCGAATTCATTTCAAGACAAATATACTCAGCGGAAATGTAAATAAAAACTAAAAGAGACAAATAGTTTTTTACTTGGTTCGTAGCCTTCGGCTACTACTCCAAGGCCCTAACGGTCCTAGACTGTGTACGGAGGGCAATTCACTAAAACACTCCTCCTCGTTGGAGGTAAGAGTTTACGATTACAAAAAAAACTTTCGAAGCACAAGATAGAGAGACAAACCCTCTCTTCTATTAAAATGAAAATGCAACGATAGAAAGCCTCGATTAACAAACTAATTACAAGATTAAAAGAAATGACAAGACAAGATTATACCAACAACTCGAAGATAGGACTTAAACTTCGTTGTCGTAGAGTTGTCGGAGATCGCAGAGTTGCGGAGGCTTTTGAGCACTTAGAATTGATGATGAAACCCTAGGTTTGGCCCTCCTTTTATAGCCTTTGAGCCCCTTTTCGAGAGGAACCCTAGCCAATCACAATTGAGCACCACTCCCCTTGAAATTTGGTGATAAACCTTGACTCCTCGAGGCTGATCCTTTGACCATCAATCGACTGATGGTAGCATCACCGATCCGATGGCGGCATCATCGATCGAGGCCGACCTCGACGGCGATCGAGTCCTCCAAGCCGCGATCGTGATGCTTGCTGCAAGTCAAAGTTAGCTCAACAAAAACATAATTTCGACAGTCATCGACCGTCCGATCTCGACCTAGACCATCTATAGGATGTCTTTGGTTGGATCTACGCTTAAGATCATCCCCGTAATGAGGATACGACCTCACTTACGCTCGCACACATGAGCTTACCTCGATACTTACATGTTGCTTTTGCTTCCGGCCTTCCACTCGATTCCTTCGGCTCCCTCCGAAGTCACTCGAGTGTCGCCCGACCACCGCGGCTTCCTCGGGGTGTCGCTAGCCTTCAGCTCCAGCTATAGCAATTTACTGCACACTCGATTCAGCTCGTGAGATAATGACATGAGCTTAACTTTGTATCTTTTGCTATAATCAAAACTCAGGTTCGACTTAGGTGCCTACTGCACCAACAATCTCCCCCTTTTTGATTTATGGCAAACCCACATACAAAGTTAAGAAAAACAAATTAAGTGCATTAAGTAAAATGAGCAAGAGATATGCATGAATGTGTAGGAGTATAAAAACTCTTTTTCAAATGCTCCCCCTTGAGGAAACCTCCTCCTTGACCGAGGGTGAGTACTTGAGAAAGAGTTTTAACTCTCCCCCTTGATATTTGCTACTAAAAAAGAATTAAGTAACCAAAATTACTTAATATTGGCCATAGTGTTTAAAATAAGTTTTAAGTTAAGAAATCAAAAAATTGATTTCTTAACCTTGGCCTTTACTTCCATTTTGTTAACAAGTTAACTTAAAGTTAAGTAAATTACTTTTTGTTAACAAGTTAACTAAAAGTTAAGTAAATTATTTTCTGTTAACAAGTTAACTAAATGTGTTAAAGTTTGAGTAAGCCTTAAAAAATATTGATCCCTTAACTTTGGTCTTTTTTCTCCCCCTTTTGCCATATATCGAAAAGAGTGAGAGTGTGTCTGGAATAAAAACAAGTTTTAATTTTAAAGTCCAAGCATGTTCCACATTATTTTGAAAATAATATACTGAAAATAAGTTCATCTATAAAATGTTCGACTCATATTTGACTTGATTGATATGGAAGATCAATCAGTCCTGGTCAGAGTCGGTTAGTATGTATGATTATACTCCGTGGTTCATAGCGATGCACTAGCTCTACATCTGGAACCAGGAGTAAGGTCCTAACATCTCACGCCCATCTACGTGGCTAAGTACACAAACACATTAGTCCTATGTGTTGTGAGATGTACTGGCTCCTTAAATCTATAGGTGCATGATATCTAAGGTATGTCCTATGCTAGTTCCATGAAATTAAAGAAATAGTAGTAAGAACATATAATTTGCAAGTACCTATTCTATTACGTACATGCCCAATTTTCGTCTTAATAGACTAAATTCGGCTTCGGGTAGGGGTTTAGTAAATAGGTCTGCCAAGTTAGACTTCGATTCGACGTATTCGAGTTGTATGGATCCGTTGGCCACATGTTCTCGAATGAAATGGTGTTTGACCTCTATATGTTTGGTCCTAGAGTGACATATCGGATTCTTTGTAAGATTAATTGAACTAATGTTATCTACGTGAAGTTTAGTATTCGTAAAGTCTAACTTAAAGTCGCGGAGAGTGTGCTTCATCCAAACAAGTTGCGTGACACACTCACCCATCGCGATGTATTCGTCTTCGGTGGTAGATAAAGCAACACAGTGTTGCTTCCTACTGCACCAACTCACTAGACTCGAGTCGAGAAGTTGACAACAACCACTCGTGCTCTTTCTATCGAGCTTACTCCTGGCATAGTCCGAATCGGAGTAGCCGGTTAGTTCGAACTTGGTAGATCTAGGATACCAAATACCGACATTAAGTGTACCCTTTAGATATCTAAGGATACGCTTAACTAGGGTTAGGTGAGACTCCTTAGCACAGGTTTGAAACCTGGCGCACATACTCATCGCAATAGGATGTCGGTCGACTCATGATTAAGTATAGGAGACTTCCTATCGCGCTCCTATAGTACTTTAAGTCAATGGACTTACTTTCTAGGTCTTCTCCTATGTTAACATTAATCGCCATTGGGGTGTTTATTACCTTAACGTCTTGCATTCCAAATCTTTTAATTAACTCCTTAGTGTATTTTTGTTGATATAGGTATATACCATCCTTAGTTTGTTTAATTTGTAGACCTAAAAAGAAACTTAACTCGCCTACCAAGTTCATTTCGAACTCACTTTCCATGAGCGAAACGAACTCGTTTAGTAAGGCTAAGTTAGAGGTTCCAAAAATTATATCGTCTACGTAAATTTGAGCTATGAATATTTCTTTACCTAAGGTTTTTACGAAGAGAGTTGGGTCAACTAAGCCTTGGTTAAACCCTTTTGACTTAAGATGGATTGAAAGTCTCTCGTAACAAGCTCGAGGAGCTTGTTTAAGTCCATAGAGAGCTTTCTTAAGTTTTAGAACATGGTCGGGTTTATCTAGATTTTCAAATCTGGGGGGTTGGCTAACATAAACTTCTTCTTTAATGTATCCATTTAGGAATGCCGACTTAACATCCATTTGAAATAGCTTAAATCCTCGATATATAAGCTAGCAACATTCGAATGGATTCGAGTCTAGCTCGGGGCATAGGTTTCATCGTAATCTAAGCCTTCGACTTGACTAAACCCTTTGGCGACTAACCTAGCCTTGTTTCTAACTACTTCACCTTTATCATCAAGCTTATTTTGAAACACCCACCTTGTTCCAATTATCGTTTTGTCTTTAGGTGGTACTAATTCCACACTTCATTCCTAGTAAATTGAGCTAGCTCTTCTTGCATTGCAATAATCCAATCGGGATCAAGAAGAGCTTGTTCAATTGATTTGGGTTCTATCTTTGAAATTAAGGAAATTTGACTAAGGTTCCTATAGGATGCTCTAGTTCAAACTCCTAGATTAGGATCTCCTATCACTTGATCGATAGGGTGGTTAGTCTGAATCCTAGATTGGGTTGGGTTTGTGTCACCTAATGCTTGATCAATGGGGTGACTTGGTTGAACACTAGTTTGACTCGGATCACTTGTCACTTGGTCGACAAGAGAAGTTGGTTGATGTGGATTAGACTCGATCTCGGTCGGAGACGAGTTTGGTATCGATGGGGCTCAACACTTGGGGTCATTAAGGGTTTTGTAGGTTCGGGTACTTCATCGAACACTACATTAATAGTCTCTTTGACTTTAAGGGTATCGTGGTTATATACCCTATAGGCCCTACTCGTGGTTGAGTATCCTAAGAAGATTCCGGTGGAGGTTTTGGATTTGAATTTCCCTAGGTGGTTCTTAGTGTTTAAGATATGTACTTTACATCCAAATACCCTAAAGTACTTGATGTTGGGTACTTTATTGTGATAAATCTCATACGAGGTCTTAAGGTGCCTCTTTACCATAAGGATCCTATTCTGGACATAGCAAGCCGTGCTAACGGCCGCCCAAAACCTATCGTAGGTCGATTCGTTTAACATGGTCCTAGCGGCTTCTTGTAGAGTTCGGTTTTTCCGCTCCACTAGGCCATTTTGTTGAGGGGTCCTAGGGCAAGAGAATTCATGGTGGTATCCGTTTAGGTTACAGAAGTCGGTGAACCTTTGATTTTCAAATTCACCACCATGATCGCTTCTAAGTCTTTTAACCTTAAGGTTTTTTTGATTCTCGATTAATTTGAATAGATTGATTAATTGATCTAGGGTATCATTTTTATGTTTGATGAACCTAACCTGTAAACTCGAGTAGTAGTCAATTATGAATAAGCAATATTGTCTTATATTTAGAGACTTGGCTCCATGTGAATCGAATAGATCCATATGCAGGAGCTCAAGTACACTTGAGGTTCGTTCTTGGTTAGTTAAATTGTGTTGTGTCCTAGGTTGTTTTCCTTGTTGACAAGCATTACAGATTTTATTAACCAAATTGTTGAGGTTGGGTAAGCCTCTGACTAAGCCACTCTGACTCATCTTGTGGACGAGTCTTGGGTGCGAGTGACCGAGTCGTCGGTGCCACAACCATGATTCCTCTTCCTGTGTCATAAGACATTTGGCTGAGGATTTGATTAAGTTAATTGTATAAATGTTATTTGTCCTAGTTCCTTTGAGTATTGTTTTAGTTGTTTTATTTGTTTTAATTACACATTCATTTTCTAAAAATACGACCTTATAGTTATTGTCACATAATTGACTTACGCTAAGCAGGTTATATTCAAAATTCTCTACAAGTAATACATTTTTAATAACAAAATTCGAGTTAAGCTCGATATCACCTGATTCGATGATTTTGAGCTTGTCCTTATTCCCAAAGGCTACCGATCCTTGTCGTTTGAATCGAAGCTTCGTGAATTTGAGTTGATCCCCGGTCATGTGTCGGGAGCAACCGTTGTCCAACATCCATTGATTCTACACACAAGGTGGTTGGATTGGATGTTAGATTTTTTTAAAAAAAATTGGTTGTAAGTTGTTAAACCTAGGTCATCTCACCTGTGTCTATATGATCAAGCATGTTATACTTATGTGTTTTTTGTGAGATGACTTCCAATTAAGTTGATTAAGTGCATTTAGGTTCAAGTAATTTTATGTTAGATTTGGATTTGACCCTAGGCTTGTCAAGTTTACCTTTTCAAGATCATGGCTTCCAGGTCGTGGCGAGGCACAGGGGCCTTCTTTTATCGGATCATCGACCACTTCCTTATACAAAGCCATTTTCAAGAAAATGATGACTTGACTCACCTAAGACTATTTCCTAGTCTAACTGGTTATTTTTGAAAAGAGGCTCCCCGAGGCTCAATCTTTTCGAAGGATTTTAGTTGGTTATGTACGTGTTCTAAGTGAGTTCACAAGTTTTAAAAAAAGCATGCAATTTCTAAGTTAAAGCACAAACATGTTTTGTACTGGCTCCCCCTAGACCGTTGAATCGGTTCGGTCTATCCACATAGTGGATTTGGTCCTTGGGAACCCAGTACTGGTTGGATCCTAGAGTTGAAATCAAAAAGTTCTTAGGGACCCATGCTTGGACATGTTTCCTATGTCGACTTACAATCGACATATACGACCTATTAGTCGTGTTTGAGTTAAACCCTAGTCCAGCCTTGTTGTACACGGCCCTTTGAGATCCAAGTAGGAGGTCAAGTCCTTTGGATCCCGAAGTGAACCTTTCCAACGTGTTCCTAAGATCTTCAACTTGACTTTTCAAGAGAGAGTTCTCAACTCGAGCTTTTCAACCTCGAGTTGGGTCCTCTTCTCGAACTTGACTAGTCGAAGAGGTTAGGGAGACCTTGTGTTTGAGGAGTTTGACCTCCTCAACCAGGGTCTCGACCTTGGACTCGGACTTAACTAATTTCCTAGATAAAAACCTAACCGTATTATGTAAAGTATTAAATAAAGTTCGACTCACTTTAAGGGTATCATTTGAACCGGATGCGTATTCGTGGCTTGACTTGAAGGTAGCTTCGTAGTCCGAGTCATCCTTAGGTTCTGACTCAAGTTCAGGTTCGATCTCCGTGTCTGACTCAATCGATTTCGCCATGAAGACATGGTCTTCGTCTTCTTCGGATGACGCTTCTTCCCATGTCGCGTTGAGGGCCTTCTTGTGCTTAGGTGCTTGGTGGTTGAGCTTGGGGCACTCGGACTTGATATGTCCAAACCTGTTACACTCATAACACCTAATATTAGAACTTTTAGGCTTACCTTGGTTGGGTCGAGTCGTGGTTCGCTTTCGTCCCTTGGCTATCCTTCGAGCTAAGTTCATTAGTTCGGCAGTCAACTCCGGGTCAACTTCTTCTTCGGACTCGTCTTCCTCCTCGGTTGGTGGTGGCTTGCTTGCGATTTTCTTCTTCTTTGAACCTGCAAACAAAGCTATACCCCTCTCGGGTTCCGAGTTGGACTGCTCATGTAATTCGAAATCTAAGAATAATTTGTCTATTCTAACTTTAGAAAGGTCCTTGGAGACCTTGTAGGCGTCGACCATGGATGCCCACAAGGTAGTCCTCGGAAAAGAGTTTAGTACATACCTTATAAGGTCGTGGTTTTCGACCTTTTGCCCGATTGTGTGTAGGTTGTTGACGATGTCCTGGACGCGGGCATGCAATTGTGTTGCCGTCTCATGTTCCTGCATTTTTAGTGTGTACAATTTATTGAACAACAAATCGCATTTGCAAACCTTAGCTTGATCCGATCCTTCGTGTAACTCGATCAGCCTCGTCCAGAGATCTCTTGCGCTGATGAAGGGTCCGACTTTCTCCTCCTCCTTGGATAGCCCGTGATCATAGGATTTGAGTCGCCTTTGCATCTGCCTCGACTTGTCGTTTAGTGGTAATGGACCACTGATTGTAATCCAAGGATTCACCTTCTTCATTAGTAGGAAGGGTGAACCCGGTTTGGATCACAATCCACATCTCTATTTGGGTTTTTAGGAAGCACTCCATCCGACCTTTCCAGTAACGGAAATCGTCACCGTTGTAAAACGGTGGTCAGACGGTGCTAAAACCCTCGAGATGGGCCATTAACACGAAAGACACAAAGAGACGAAGACGAAGAAACTAGCAACGACAAAAACACAAAAACAAGTACCAAGACTCGCGTCTTGGATTAGTAAAGGAGAAAAAACTTAACAAAGCGAAATAAATAATAAAAAAAATAGAATTAAAATAAAAATAAATCTGTAAAAATGGCTAGATTGGTGGTTTCACCAAATCTTAGCAACCCCCGGCTCTGATACCAATTGTTGGATCGATGCAGTTCGCTAGAGGGGGGAGGGTGAATAGCGAAAAAAAAACTTTTTCTTTCAAATTCGTTTCAAGACAAATATACGCAGCGGAAATATAAATAAAAACTAAAAGAGACAAATAGTTTTTTACTTGGTTCGTAGCCTTCGGCTACTACTCCAAGGCCCTAACGGTCCTAGACCGTATACGGAGGGCAATTCACTAAAACACTCCTCCTCGTTGGAGGTAGGAGTTTACGATTACAAAAAAAACTTTCGAAGCACAAGATAGAGAGACAAACCCTCTCTTCTATTAAAATGAAAATGCAACGATAGAAAGCCTCGATTAACAAACTAATTGCAAGATTAAAAGAAATGACAAGACAAGATTATACCAACAACTCGAAGATAGGACTTAAACTAGGGTTGTTGGCAGCACTTCGTTGTCGTAGAGTTGTCGGAGAGTCGCAGCGTTGCGGAGGCTTTTGAGCACTTAGAATTGATGATGATGTTGGGAGTATGGGGAATACAATCAAAGTCCCACATTGGTAAGACATGGAAAAGATCATGTGCTTATAAGAAAAAAGATATCTCCATTGGTATGAGGCCTTTTGGGTAAAGCCCAAAAATAAAACCATGAGGGCTTGGGCCCAAAGTGGACAATATCAAAGGATGTGGATGAACAAGTCTTGGGGGATAAGAACCTCACCTTGGACACTACCTATGTCTAAATTCATAGATCAATATCCATAAATAGACATGTTCAAGCCAAGCAAATAACAAGAATTCAAGAGCTCTCAACACGCCGTCGTAACGCCGCTACTACTACTCACATTTGCTACGACGAAGTGCCGCCGACAACGAAAGCTACATCTTCTACTTATAAGAGTTGTCGGTATATTTATTTAAGTTCTACTTCTTTAAATTGTCTTTGTGCTTTAATCGTAACAAGGAAAGGGGGAGTGTCCCTTTGCTTTGATTTCTTTTTGTAATCGTTGCTCCTACCTCCAACGAGGAGGAGTGGTTTTAGTGAATTGCCCTCCGTACGTGATCAAGGATCACTAGGGCCGTGGATTAGCAATCGAAAGATTGTGAACCACGTAAAAATATCTTGTCTACTTTATATTTCCGCTGTGCACTCTCTACTTGCTTTTTACTTATTGCAAAAGTTTTTTAACGACATCGTATCGCTATTCACCCCCCCCCCTCTAGCGACACTTTCGATCCAACAATTGGTATCAGAGCCGGGTTCGCTATAAGTTGATTTGCTAGTTGGTTTTGTTAAGGATTGAACGGGTTCGTGTCCTTCGTCGAAAACTATATTAATGGTTTCTTCGACTCTAAGAGTGTCGTGATTGTATACCCTATAAGCTCTACTGGTGGTTGAGTATCCTAGAAAGGTTCGAGAGGTTTTGGATTTGAATTTCCTAGGTAATCCTTAGTGTGTAAGATATGTACCTTGCATCCAAATACCCTCACGTACTTGAAGTTCGGTATTTTATCGTGATAAATCTCGTACGAGGTCTTTTGGTGCCTCTTTACCATAAGGATCCTATTTGGGACATAGCAAGGTACTAACTACCTCGCCAAAATCTATCGGGTAGGTTATACTCGTTTAACATTGTCCTAGCGGCTTCTTGTAGGGTTCTATTTTTCCGTTCGACGAACCCATTTTGTTGTGGGGTTCTAGGACATGAAAACTCATGGTGGTATCCGTTTAGGTTACAAATCTGTAAACCCGTGGTTTTCAATTCACCACCATGATCGCTTCTAAGTCTTTTAATCTTAAGGTTCTTTTGATTTTCGATTAACCTACAAAGATTGATTAGTTGGTCTAGGTATCATTTTTATGTTTGATAAACCTAACCCAAGTAAATCTAGAATAGTCCAATTATGACTAAGCAAAATTGACTACCATTGAGTGACTTAGCTCCATGTGAATCAAATAGATCCATGTGTAGGAGCTCAAGAACACTTTTGGTCTGCTTCTTGATTAGTTAATTGATGTTGTGTCCTAGATTGTTTACCTTGTTGACAAGCATTACATATTTTATTATCCAAGTTGTTTAGTTTAGGCAAACCTATAACTAAGCCACTCGACTCATCTTGTGGACGAGTCGGTGCAGTGTCCGAGTCTTCGGTGCCATAACCAAGATTCCTCTTGCTGTGTCATAAGACACTTGGTTGAGGAGTTGGGTAAATTTATTGTGTAGATGTTGCTACTCTTAGTTCCTTTAAGTATTATTTTAGATGTTGCATTTATTTTGATTACGCATTCATTTTCTAGAAATATGACCTTATAATTGTTATCACACAATTGGCTTACACTAAGTAAATTATATTGAAAGTTTTCTACTAATAAGACATTTTGAATTGTAAAGTTAGAGTTGAGCTCAATATCACCTGATCCGATGATTTTGAGCTTGCCGTTATTTCCGAAGGCTACCGATCCTTGTCGTTTGAATCGTAACTTCGAAAATTTGAGTTGATCCCCGGTCATGTGTCGGGAGCAACCACTGTCCAACATCCATTGATCCTACACATAAGGTAGTTGGATCGGATATTGGAATTACTAAAGGGTTGTTTGTAAGTTTTTAAACCTAAATCATCTCACCAATATCTACATGATCAAAACATGTTATTCCTATGTGTTATTGTGAGATGACTTTCAATTTTACTTGATTAATTTTAATGAATTTAAATTAACCAACATTAGGTTAGATTCGGATTTAGTCTAAGCTCATCAAGTAATCTTTTCCTACGGTTTTAACGAATAAGGTTGGGTCGACTAAACCTTGGTTGAATCCTTTGGACTTAAGATAGATCGAAAGCCTTTCGTACCAAGATCTTGAACTTGAATCTCGTCCTAACCCAAGTCATCCTATCGACCAAGTGATAGATGACTCTAACCCAAGTCAAACTAGAACTCACCCAAGTCATCCTATCGACCAAGTGATAGATGACCCTAACCCGAGTCACACTAAGACTCAAACAAATCATCCTATCAATCAAGTTATAGGTGATCCAAATTTAGGGGTTCGAACTAGAGCTTCATATCGAAACCTTAGTCAAATCTCGTTAATTTCCAAAATCGAACCCCTAAATCAAAGTCCCACATTGGTAAGACATGGAAAAGATCATGTGCTTATAAGAAAAAAGATATCTCCATTGGCATGAGGCCTTTTGGGTAAAGCCCAAAAATAAAACCATGAGGGCTTAGACCCAAAGTGGACAATATCATGCCATTGTAGAGATATGTGGAGCTTATAAGCACTAACAGATGAAACCCTAGGTTTGGCCCTCCTTTTATAGCCTTTGAGCCCCTTTTCGAGAGGAACCCTAGCCAATCACAATTGAGCACCACTCCCCTTGAAATTTGGTGATAAACCTTGACTCCTCGAGGCTGATCCTTTGACCATCACCGACCGATGGTCATCATCGATCGATCGATGGCGATCGATCAGGCCGACCTCCGGCGATCAATCGATTGACGGCAATGAGTCCTCCAAGCTGATGCTGCCGCAAGTCAAAGTTAGCTCAACAAAAGATAATTTGACGTCGTCGATCGTCCGATCTCGACCTAGACCATCTATAGGATGTCTTTGGTCGGATCTACGCTAAGATCATCCCCAGAACGAGGATACGACCTCACTTACGCCGCACACACGAGCTTACCTCGACATACACATGTTGCTTTTGCTTCCGGCCTTCCACTCGATTCCTTCAGCTCCCTCCGAAGTCACTCGAGTGTCGCCCGACCACCGCGGCTTCCTCCGGGTGTCGCTAGCCTTCAGCTCCAGCTATAGCAATTTACTGCACACTCGATTCAGCTCGTGAGATAATGACATGAGCTTAACTTTGTATCTTTTGCTATAATCAAAACTCAGGTTCGACTTAGGTGCCTACTGAACCAACACATTGTCTATGACACGAGGCTAGTGACTAATACGAAGACGAGGCTCGTGACTTTGTGAAGTCATCCCGAAGATACTCAGCGTGGATACGGATAGAGGCGATTCTAGCGAGGGTCACTCCGGTTGATATTTTTCCCGCTACACGTGATACGTCAGGTATAGGTTGAATAAATTTCCTTTTATTGCAAAATTTTAAACTACGGTTATGTCTACACATGTTGTACTATGCATGCGTGTGGTGTGTGTGATGTAATAAATTAGATTTATTGCTTTTTATTTATTCTGCTGCGCACATGTTTACGAAACATGTTCGAACACACACTCGTCGCGGTGTCGGAAACCCAATAGTGGTATCAAAGGCTAGGTTGTGTTTCAACATAAACGTAAAAATGTTTTGCAATTGTCATAATTGTATTTATGAAAATTTTCTACGTTTGGAAAGTTAGAAGTATTTATGGAAATTTTTAGTTTTGGAAAGTCTAGAAGTATTTATGAAAATCTTCTACTTTTGGAAAGTTAGAAGTATTTATGGAAATTAACATTTTCCATAAATAAAATATTTGATTAGATTTGGAAATTTGTTTCCTAATTTAATCATGATTTGATTTGAGAAATCAAATCTTAAATATATTTTATTTCCATAAATAGTTTTGACAATTTAGGAAATTTGTTTCCTAAATTAAATTTGACTTTCCTTAATCAACGCTTTCCACAAATAAAATATGTGATTAGATTTGGAAATTTGTTTCCTAATTTTATCATGATTTGATTTGAAGAATCAAATCTCAAACATATTTTATTTCCATAAATAGTTATGACATATAATGAAATTAAGTACATGTTATAATTGTATATCATGTAATTGCATTAGATGCATATCATTATGCCTGCGTGCCGTGACTTGTAGATGTATGTCATGTATGTCATGCCATGTAGATAATAGTTATTTGCATGCAAAGAGGATGAGACATAAAACCCTTACTCAATATTAAAGCCTACATCTTCCATTAATATGGTTAGAACCAGAGTTCTGTTTCTTGTTTGTGTTGTTGGACTCTCTCCAAGCCCGACTTGAACCCGAACATGTTCAAACCATGGAATGGTTTAATACTAATATGGTAAGAGTCAGAGGTCAATCATTAGCTTTGGTTGTTGGACTCACTCCAAGCCAGGCTAATTGGTTGAATGCACTCTAACCATATTAAAACTATTTCTTGATTAATGGGTTGGCTTTAACCTGGAGCATCGACTTGTTGGACTCTCTCCAAGGTCGATGTGAAGGGAGGTGAAGTTGTGTGCTATGCATATGATGCATACTTGTTAATGTGTTAACAACCCAATGTATGTGTGAACATTCAATTAGTTGATAGCACATTGTGATAGTTGCATATATGTGATATGCAATCGGTATATTTGATACCTACCATCGTAGTTATGAATGACTTGTTGGACTCTCTCCAAGGTTGTTGATATCTATGTTGGATATCAGCCCATTCGGAGATGGACCTACGATCTCCCGAAGTGATTTTGGGGTTTTTGAAATTCGAAAAATGAATGAGATTTATGAATGTATATCGATGCATTTTGAATCATCTTTCTCATATATGCTCGTTTTGTATTTCTAGATTAATCGCTTGATCATGATGTCTTTGAATTTGTGCTCTATTTTGAATGCTGGCTTTTTGATTCAACCTGAGAATTGTTATCAAGGTTGAAAAGCTTGCGAATGTCCTCGAAGTGCCTCTTCCCACTCGTCCTAGTGACAATGCAACTCTGGACCAATTGTTGGCCTATCAGAAACTTGTGATTGATTTTGAAATGGCGAGTTGCATCATGCTAGCCGCGATGATACCTGAGTTGCGGAAGCAGCATGAGCATATGGATGCTCATACCATAATCTTTCATCTTTATGAGTTGGTTGATGAGCAAGTGAGATTCGAAAGATTCAAAGTCTCCAAGCTTCTCTTCAGCTCTGAGATGCAAGAAGGTTCATTTGTGGTACTTCTCAACATGTTGAAGATTGTGGAACCTTCTGTGAAGCATGAGTAGGGGACGGTGTTGTTAGTTGATTCCTCGAAGAAAGGTTCTAAGAGGAAGTCAAAGGAACTGCAGAAGGGGAAGAAAAAGGCTAAGAAGGCAGAACCAGCACAAAAGGGCACTTGCCATCATTGTGGCAAGGAGGCCCATTGGCGAAGAAATTGCAAGATTTATCTTGAGTCCGTGAAGAAGAATAAGGCATCGGATGTCCCATCTTCTTCAGATATCTTTGTTATTAATTGTCATTCTATTTCCTCAAACACTTGGGTATTGGATACTGGGTGTGGCTCACATATATGTAATGACATACATGGGCTAAGAAATAGAAGAAGACTGGTTAAGGGAGAGTCAAACTTATGTGTTGGGAATGGAGCAAAGGTTGCTACACTCGCCATCGGAACGTATTTGTTGAAATTCCCTATAGGACTTGTCTTAGAATTGGACAATTGCTTTTATGTTCCTTCGATGATAAAGAACATCATTTCTATTTCTTGTTTAAATAGAAATGTATAGCATTTAACTTTTAGTAATAATTGTTGTTACATAACTTTGAATGGCGTTCTTTATGGGACTGGAACTTTAAGTAATGGAATTTATACGTTGGATGTATCCAGTGATATTTTCAATATCGAAGCGAGCAACAAGCATGCTCGGAAAGGATAATCAATTAGACTCCTACATGTGGCATTATCGTCGTGGCCATGCAAGCAAGAAACGCATGTCCGAATTACACCGATGTGGAATTCTGGAATCGTTTGAATTGGATTCATATGATACATGGGAATCATGCTTAAAATACAAGATGACTAAGTTACCTTTTACAGGAAAAGGTGAACGAGTGGGAGAGTTGCTAGGTCTAATACATATTGATGTATGTGGACCTATGTTAACTCAAGCTTTGGGAGGCTATAGCTACTTCATTACCTTCACCGATGGTCACTCACGGTTTGAGTATGTGTTATTGATGAAACACAAGTCTGAAGCCTTTGAAAAGTCCAAAGAATTCAGAAATGAAGTAGAGAAACAACATGACAAGAGTATTAAAATACTTCGATCGGATCGAGGTGGTGAATACTTGAGTCAAGAGTTTCTAGATTATCTAAGAGACAATGTTATATTGTCTCAATGGACTTCGCCATATATACCACAACATAATGGTGTATCTGAGAGGCGTAACTGGACCTTGTTGGACATGGTCAGGTCAATGATGAATCATGCAAATCTTCCCAAGTCCTTTTGGGGCTATGCACTTTAGACAAGTATTTACTTGTTAAACAGAATGCCAACCAAGGTAGTCTCTACTACTCCATATGAGATATGGAATAGTAAGAAATCTCATGTATCTTACTTGAAGATATGGGGTTGTCCTGCTTATGTGAAGCGGACTGTATCAGACAAATTGAATGCTAAGTCTGATAAATGTCTATTTATTGGATACCCTAAGGAAATAAGGGGTTACCAATTCTATCATCCTGTGGAACAAAAGGTGTTTGTTTCAAGGCATGCTATGTTTCTAGAGAAAGAGTTTCTCTTGCAAGAAAATAGTGGGAGTGTCGTCGAGCTTGAGGAGGCTCGAGAAACTCAAATAGACATTGATGAGATACCTGGTGAATCACAACAACCAATAACTCATAGTGATGAGCCATCGGCTGGACCTATTGTGACACCACATCTTCGTAGATCTGATAGAACATTTAATATTCCTGAGAGATATGGATTTCTCGTAAGTGAATCGAATGATGTGTTACTCATTGATGATGAGGAGCCTTCCAGTTATGAAGAAGTTCTAAAAAGTTCAGAAAGGGATAAGTGGCTTGACGCCATGAAGTCAGAAATGAATTCCATGTATGAAAACCAAGTTTGGAACTTGGTTGACCCACCTGAAGGCATAAAGCCTATAGGGTGCAAGTGGGTTTTCAAGAAGAAAACCGACATGGATAGTAATGTGATTACCTATAAGGCTAGATTGGTGGCGAAAGGATATCATCAAAAGCAAGGTGTTGATTATGACGAAACCTATTCACCGGTTGCTATGCTTAAATCCATTCGGATGCTCCAGGCCATAGCGGCTCATTATGATTATGAGATATGGCAGATGGATGTGAAAATAGATTTCCTTAATGGAAACTTACTCGAGGATGTGTATATGATACAGCCTGAGGGTTTCACATCGGTTGATAAAACAAAGGTATGCAAATTGCGACGGTCCATATATGGATTGAAGCAAGCATCCAGGAGCTGGAATATCCGTTTTGATGAGACAATCAAAAAGTTTGATTTCTCACAAAATCCAGATGAACCTTGTGTGTACAAGAAGGTTAGTGGGAGTGCAGTCGTGTTCCTAGTACTGTATGTCGATGACATATTACTTATAAGAAACGATGTTTCATTCTTACCGTCGGTTAAGATTTGGTTGTCGAAGACATTCTCCATGAATGACCTGGGAGAAGCAACCTACATCCTCGGGATTAAGATCTATAGAGATAGATCGAAACGGTTGTTTAGTCTTTCGCAGTCTACATATATAGACCGGGTGCTAAAGAGGTTTAGCATGTCAGAATCCAAGAAAGGTTTCCTACGCATCAGGCATGGGATACACCTTTCGAAGTCTATGTGTCTGCGCACAGAAGACGAGAGGATTTGCATGAGTAAGATTCCCTATACATCCGCAATAGGATCTATCATGTATGTTATGTTATGTAGGAGGCCTGATGTATCATATGCTATGAGTGTCACGAGTATATACCAGTCTGATCCAGGAATGGATCATTGGGCGACTGTTAAGACAATCCTTAAGTACTTGAGAAGAACTAAGGATGTGTTCCTAATATATGGAGAAGGGGACATGGTGATACGCGGGTATACGGATGCCAGCTTCCAGACAGACAAGGATGATTCCAGATCTCAGTCTGGATACGTGTTCATCTTGAATGGGGGCGCAGTGAGTTGGAAATGTTCCAAACAAGATACTGTAGTGGATTCTACTATTGAGGCAGAATACATTGCAGCTTCAGAAGCAACAAAGGAAGCGGTTTGGATCAAAAAGTTCATTTATGAACTTGGTGTGGTTCCAGCCATTGTTGAAGTAATACCGGTCTACTGGGACAATAATGGAGCAATTGCACAGGCGAAAGAGCCAAGGTCTCATCAACCATCCAAACATGTGCTTCGCCGCTATCATCTGATCAGAGAGATCATTAGTTGGAAGGAAATACAAATCGAGAAAATCCCCATTGAAAGGAACTTAGCGGATCCTTTGACTAAGGCATTACCTCAAAGTAAGTTTGAGGGTCATGTTAGAGCTTAGGGTATTGGATACCGTAGCGATTGACATTAGGCCAAGTGGGAGTTTGTTAGTAATATATGAGAGATGTCCTAAGACAATCGCCTTATGTATGTTGGGTTTCCGACACCTCGGCGAGTGTGTGTTCGAACATATTTGATAAACATGTGCACAGCGGAAGGAATAAAATAATAAATCTAATTTATTAAAACACAAACATCACACGCATGCATAGTACAACATGTGTAGACATAATCGTAAATTCAAATTTTGCAATAAAAGGAAACTTAAACTACGTATACCTGACGTATCACGTGTAGCGGGAAAGGCATCAACCGGAACGATTCTCACTAGAATCGTCTCTATCCGTATCCACGCCGAGTATCTTCGGGATGACTTCACTAAGTCACGAACCTCGTCTTTGTACGGGTTACTAGCCTCGTGTTGAAGATGACGTGATCGAGAGAAGATCACGATCCGAATCAAAATTCGGATCCTAAATGAGTCCTCAAAAACTCGCTTCTCCGGAGAGGTATTCGTCAACCGTTTGATGAATCCTTCGTCCTCCACCTATGAGGATTACCGGAGATCGAATCTCTAGTAAGGAAGGCGCTGTCGGAGCTCCAAACGTCGTCCAAATGACCCTCCGACAAGAGGGAAACAAGCTGTCAAAAAAACTAGACAGATTTGGTGGAGACCTTGCGCCAGCCAAATAAGGAAAGCAATGTGCTCACCTTGTCGCCGGAGCTAAGGATGATCACCGGAGCTCCTCCGGCAGCAGCTTGACGCCGGCAAGTGGAGTACCTTACTCTAAAACTGTAAAGCTTTGGCCAAAGACTTTAGTAACAATCCGACGAGAGGCCATGGGTATACATCTCCTCGCAAGGAGTGGTGAATCCTTTATAGGCTATTCAAACACCTTCGATCACTTCGACTTATACCCAATCATCCCGGGTCTACATCTCCTTAGAGATGCTTGCTTAAGATGTCAAAGCATATGTCTTTATGATCAAGATGACTTGAATACCGCAAGTCAAAGGAACATCGCACTTAAGCTACAGTAATAACTTTATTGACATATCTATATATGCAGAGAACCATATGAAGTCTTACGGTTGGTCACTCCAATGAACTAGTTACCATAACTAGCATCCACAATTAACTCCGGACATCACAATGTCTCTAGCCAGTGAGAATCAGCTGCTTGGATACACCAAGAAGTATACCTCGTGCTAGTCTGGACAGAATTGATGGTGTCCAAATCCATCAATTCATCGACTAGGGATAATTTCGATACATCACAATTACACATGTAGAGATACTCACTAGTTGTGATCCAATCATAAATTCTCTCATGCTGTGAGTCGTATCGTGGACATTCAGTAAATGAGTTTAAGATCCAATCAAATACATGAAACCATGTATACTCAAATAGTGAATCTTCATTTATCATATAAATGGTTCATACATAAGGCGATTGCCTTAGGACATATCTCATATATATTACTAACAGACTTCCACTTGGCCTAATGCCAATCGCTACGGTATCCAATACCATAAGCTCTAACATGACCCTCAAACTTACTTTGAGGTAATGCCTTAGTCAAAGGATTAGTCAAAGGATCCGCTAAGTTCCTTTCAGTGGGGATTTTCTCGATTTGTATTTCCTTCCTACTGATGATCTCTCTAATAAGATGATAGTGGCGAAGCACATGTTTGGATCGTTGATGAGACCTTGGCTCTTTTGCCTGTGCAATTGCTCCATTGTTGTCGCAGTAGACCAGTATTGCTTCAACAATGGCTGGAATCACACCAAGTTCATAAATGAACTTCTTGATCCAAACTGCTTCCTTTGCTGCTTCCGAAGCTGCAATGTATTCTGCCTCAGTGGTAGAATTCGCTACAGTATCTTGTTTGGAACTTTTCCAACTCACTGCGCTCCCATTCAAGGTGAACACGTATCCAGACTGAGACCTGGAATCATCCTTGTCTGTCTGGAAGCTGGCATCCGTATACCCGCGTATCACCATATCCCCTTCTCCATATATTAGGAACACATCCTTAGTTCTTCTTAAGTACTTAAGGATCGTCTTAACAGCCACCCAATGATCCATTCTAGATCGATGGTATCTACTCGTGACACTCAGAGCATACAATACATCGGGCCTTGTACATAACATAGCATACATGATAGATCCTATTGCGGATGCATAGGGAATCTTACTCATGCAAATCCTCTCGTCTTCTGTGCATGGACACATAGACTTCGAAAGGTGTACCCCATGCCTGATGGGTAGGAAACCTTTCTTGGATTCCGACATGCTAAACCTCTTTAGCACTCGGTCTATATATGTAGACTGCGAAAGACCAAACAACCGTTTCGATCTATCTCTATAGATCTTAATCCCGAGGATGTAGGTTGCTTCTCCCAGGTCTTTCATGGAGAATGTCTTGGATAACCAAACCTTAACTGACTGTAAGATTGAAACATCGTTTCCTATAAGTAATATGTCATCGACATACAATACTAGGAACACGACTGCACTCCCACTAACCTTCTTGTACACACAAGGTTCGTTTGGATTTTGTGAGAAATCAAACTTTTTGATTGTCTCATCAAAATATATATTCCAGCTCCTGGATGCTTGCTTCAATCCATATATGGACCGTCACAATTTGCATACCTTGGTTTTATCAACCGATGTGAAACCCTCAGGCTATATCATATACATGTCCTCGAGCAGGTTTCCATTAAGGAAAGTTGTTTTCACATCCATCTGCCATATCTCATAATCATAATGAGCCGCTATGGCCAGGAGCATCCGAATGGATTTAAGCATAGCTACAGGCGAATAGGTTTCGTCATAATCAACACCTTGTTTTTGACGATATCCTTTTGCCACTAATCTAGCTTTATAGGTAATCACATTACCATCCATGTCGGTTTTCTTCTTGAAAACCCACTTGCACCCTATAAGCTTGATGCCTTCAGGTGGGTCAACCAAGTTCCAAACTTGGTTTTCATATATGGAATCCATTTCCGACTTCATGGCATCAAGCCATTTATCCCTTTCTGAACTTGTCAGCACTTCTTCATAACTGGTAGGCTCCTCATCATCAATGAGTAACACGTCGTTCGATTCACTTACGAGAAATCCATATCTCTCAGGAATGTTGCGTGTTCTACCAGATCTACGAAGATGTGGTGTTACAATAGGTCCAGCCGATTGCTCATCACTATGAGTTGTCAGCTGTTGTGCTTCACCAGGTATCTCTTCAATGTCTATTTGAGTCTCTCGAGCCTCCTCAAGCTCGACGACACTCCCACTATTTTCTTGCAAGAGAAACTCTTTCTCTAGAAATACAGCGTGCCTTGAAACAAACACCTTTTGTTCACAGGATGATAGAACTGGTATCCCCTTGTTTCCTTAGGGTATCCAATAAATAGACATTTATCAGACTTAGCATCCAATTTATCTGATACAGTCCGCTTCACATAAGCAGGACAACCCCATATCTTCAAGTAAGATACATGAGGTTTCTTACCATTCCATATCTCATATGGAGTAGTAGAGACTACCTTGGTTGGCATTCTGTTTAACAAGTAAACAAATTTATCAAGTGCATAGCCCCAAAGGACTTGGGAAGATTCGCATGATTCATCATTGACTGACCATGTCCAACAAGGTCTATGCCTCTCGGATACACCATTATCTTTGTGGTGTATATGAGTCCATTGAGACAATATATCATTGTCTCTTAGATAATCAAGAAACTCTTGACTTAAGTATTCACCACCTCAATCCGATTGAAGTATTTTAATACTCTTGTCATGTTGTTTCTCTACTTCATTTCTGAATTCTTTGATCCTTTCAAAGGCTTCAGACTTGTGTTTCATCAAGAACACATACCCAAACCGTGAGTGATCATCGGTGAAGGTAATGAAGTAGTTATAGCCTCCTAAAGCTTGAGTTGACATAGGTCCACATACATCAGTATGTATTAGACCTAGTAACTCTCCCACTCGTTCACCTTTTCCAGTAAAAGGTAACTTAGTCATCTTGCCTTTTAAGCATGATTCGCATGTATCATATGAATCCAATTCAAACGATTCCAGAATTCCACATCGGTGTAATTCGGACATGCGTTTCTTGCTTACATGGCCAAGACGACAATGCCACATGTAGGAGTCTAATTGATTATCCTTTCGAGCACGCTTGTTGCTCGCTTCGATATTGAAAATGTCACTGGATACGTCCAACGTATAAATGTCATTGCTCAAAGTTCCAGTTCCATAAAGTACACCATTCAAAGTTATATAACAACAATTGTTACTAAATGTCAAATGGAAACCATTTCTATTCAAGCAGGAAATAGAAACAATGTTCTTTATTAGAGAAGGAACACAATAGCAATTGTCCAGTTCCAAGACTAGTCCACTAGGGAGCTTCAGCAAATAAGTTCCGATGGCGACGCAAAGAACCTTTACTCCATTGCCAACTCAAATTTGACTCCCCTCTGACAAGTCTTCTTCTATTCCTTAGCCCTTGTATGTCATTACATATATGTGAGCCACACCCAGTATCCAATACCCAAGTGTCTAAGGAAATAAAATGACAATCAATAACGAAGATACCTGAAGAGGATGGTGCATCGGATGCCTTCTTCTTCTTCATGGACTCAAGATAAATCTTGCAGTTTCTTCGCCAGTGGCCTTCTTTGCCACAATGATGGCAAGTGCCCTTTTGTGCTAGTTTTGCCTTCTTTGCCTTCTTGTTCTTCCCTTTCTTACATTCTCCTTCCTCTTAGAACCTTTCTTTGAGGAATCAACTAACAGAACCGCCTTCTCCTCATGCTTCACAGAAGGCTCCACAGTCTTCTGCATATTGAGGAGCTCAGGAATAATGGATTCTAATTTGTTCATTCGATAGTTCATCACAAATTGTGAGAAACTCTTGGGCAAACAATGCAGAATTAAGTCAATACTTAATTCTTGATTCATCACAAACCCGAGGGTGGCTAGCCGCTCGATGTACCCGTTCATCTTTAGCACAAACTACACTACAGACGAACCTTCTTGCGTCTTCGTGGTGAAGAGGAGCCTGGAGACTTCGAACCTTTCGGATCTCGCTTGCTCATCAAACAACTCATGAAGATGGAAGACCATAGTATTAGCATCCATATGCTCATGCTGCTTTTGCAGCTCAGGTACCATCGCAGCTAGCATGATGCAACTCGCCAGTTCAGAATCTGCCACATGCTTCTGATAGACCAACATTTGGTCTGGAGTTGCATCGTCCTTAGGACGGTTGGGAAGAGGCTCTTCAAGGACATATGCTAATTTTTCCACCTTGAGAACAATTCTCAGGTTTCTAAGCCAGTCCAAGAAGTTAGGCCCAGTCAATTTGTTTGAATCCAAAATAGTGCACAAATTTAAAGACGTCATGATCAATCGATTAACCTAGAAATACAAAACGAGCATATATGAGAAAATGAATTTTTAAAATGCATCAATATACATTTATAAATCCCATTCATTTTTCGAATTTCAAAAACCCCAAAATCACTTCGGGAGATCGTAGGTCCATCTCCGAAAGGGCTGATATCCATCATAGATATGAACAACCTTGGAGAGAGTCCAACAAGCCATTCATAACTACGATGGTAGGTATCAAATATACTGATTGCATATCACGTATATGCAACTATCACAATGTGCTATCAACTAATTGAATGTTCACACATACATCGGGTTGTTAAAACATTAACAAGTATGCATCATATGCATAACACCCAACTTCACCTCCCTTTACATCGACCTTGGAGAGAGTCCAACAAGCCGATGCTCCGGGTTAAAGCCAACCCATTAATCGAGAAATAGTTTTAATATGGTTAGAGCGCATTCAACCAATTAGCCCGGCTTGGAGAGAGTCCAACAACCAAAGCTAACGATTGACCTCTGACTCTTACCATATTAGTATTAAACTATTCCATGGTTTGAACATGTTCGGGTTCGAGCTGGGCTTGGAGAGATTCCAACAACCTGAACAAGAAACGGAACTCTGGTTCTAACCATATTAATGGAAGGTGTAGGCTTTAATATTTAGTTAGGGTTTTTATGTCTCATCCTCTTTGCATGCAAATAACTATTATCTACATGGCATGACATACATGACATACATCTACATGTCACGATACGCATGACACAATGATATGCATCTAATGCAATTACATGGCATACAATTATGTCATGTACAATATTTCCTTATATGTCATAACTATTTATGAAAATAAAATATGTTTAAGATTTGATTCTCCAAATCAAATCATGATTAAATTAGGAAACAAATTTCCAAATCTAATCACATATTTTATTTGTGGAAATAGTTGATTAAGGAAAGTCAATTTAGGAAACCAATTTCCTAAATCATCAAAACTACTTATGGAAATAAAATATTTAAAGATTTGATTTCCCAAATCAAATCATGATTAAATTAGGAAACAAATTTCCAAAATCTATTCAAATATTTTTTTTATGAAAAATATCAATTTCCATAAATACTTCCAACTTTCCAAAAGTAGAAGATTTCCATAAATACTTCTAGACTTTCTAAAAATGAAAAATTTCCATAAATACTTCTAACTTTCCAAAAGTAGAAAATTTCCAGAAATATCATTATGACTATCGTAAAATAATTTTATGATTATGTCGAAACACAACTTGGGCTCTGATACCACTGTTGGGTTTCTGGCATCGCGGCGAGTGTGTGTTCGAACATGTTTCGTAAACATGTGCACAGCGGAAGGAATAAAATAATAAATCTAATTTATTACAACACACACATCACACGCATGCATAGTACAACATGTGTAGACATAATCATAAATTCAAATTTTGCAATAAAAGAAAACTTAAACTACGTATACCTGACGTATCACGTGTAGCGGGAAAGACATCAACCGGAACGATTCTCGCTAGAATTGTCTCTATCCGTATCCACGCTGAGTATCTTCGGGATGACTTCACTAAGTCACAAACCTTGTCTTCATACGGGTTACTAGCCTCGTGTTGAAGACGATGTGATCGAGAGAAGATTACGATCCAAATCAAAATTTGGATCCTAAAAGAGTCCTCAAAAACTCACTTCTCCGGAGAGGTATTCGTCAACTGTTTGACGAATCTCCTGAGGAAGAAGGCGCCGGAGAGTTCCAAATGTCGCTCCAAACGATGTCTCCGATGAGGGAAACAAGCTGCCAGAAAATTGGGCTGACTTTAGTGGAGACCTTCCGTCGCCAAAGGAAAGCAATGTGCTCACCTTGTCGCCAGAGCCAAGGATGATCACCGGAGCTCCTCCTCCACCGGCCGACGCCGGCAAGTGGAGAAGACGGCAGCACCGGTCGGCTGAGGATGGCGGCGCAATTGGGTTGGCGCCGACTAGAGGGAGATGGTGGGTGGCCAAAAACTAGGGTTGCCTCAATTCAGGTTTAACAAAAACCCTTAAGCCCTATTTTATAGAGAACAAATTCTCTTAATGGTTATTGGATCATAACCAAAGGCCTGTTAACCCGCTCCATTAATTTAAGTTAAAATAAACCAAAGCATGATGGTTTATTTTAAGTTAAAACGAACCGAACAAACTTTGGTTTATTCGTTTAAAACAAACCAAACCCCTTTGGTTTATTCTCCTCCGTTGGATTAGAACCAAACCATTTTGGTTCGTCCATCATGTCTTCATAAGACACGGCCCATCCACGCTTCCATTGCGACTGTAATGATTTCATGCTCGCACCATGTTTGGTCCAACCAAACCCAGTTTCTTTCGGTCTGAGAATCTCATTCTCAAGCTCGTTTTAAATCCTTCGGATTACGCTCGTTGTGCGTGTGACCAAATAGGTTCTTGATTTATGTTGGTCGTCTATAATTAACCATTAATTATAGAATGATCATGAGTGGCACCTAGTAGTACATCATGATCCCCAATTAATCGAAAAGGTCAACGGTTGATCCAGAACTATTTCTGAAACCCTTCAGCAGCTCGAATGAATCGTGCCCCATTCCCTTCACTCATCTTATACCCACTTGGTTCAGGACATGGTCTATAGTGTCAGTCCCCACTAGGCTGACTACGTCACACCTAGCCCAAGTATCATTTCCTCGTCCTACAGATTCTAGTTACTGCACATGTATAGAAGAGTACCTTACTCTAAACATGTAATGCTTTGGCCAAAGACTTTAGTAACAATCCAACGAGAGGCCATGGGTATACATCTCCTTGTAAGGACTGGTGAATCCTTTATAGGATATTCAAACACCTTCGATCACTTCGACTTATACCCAATCATCCCAGGTCCACATCTCCTCAGAGATGCTTGCTTAAGATGTCAAAGCATAAGTCTTTATGATCAAGATGACTTGAATACCGCAAGTCAAAGGAACATCGCACTTAAGCTATAGTAAGAACTTCATTGACATATCTATATATGCAGAGAACTATATGAAGGCTTACGGTTGGTCACTCCAATGAACTAGTTACCATAACTAGCATCCACGATTAACTCCGGACATCACAATGTCTCCAGCCAGTGAGAATCAGCTACTTGGATACACCAAGGAGTATACCTCGTGCTAGTCTCGACAGAATTGATGGTGTCCAAATCCATAAATTCATCGACTAGGGATAATTTCGATACATCACAATTACACATGTAGAGATACTCACTAGTTGTGATCCAATCACAAATTCTCTCATGCTGTGAGTCGTATCGTGGACATTCAGTAAATGAGTTTAAGATCCAATCAAATACATGAAACCATGTATACTCAAATAGTGAATCTTCATTTATCATATAAATGGTTCATACATAAGGCGATTGCCTTAGGACATCTCTCATATATTACTAACAATGTATGAATCATTTATATGATAAATGAAGATTTACTATTTGAGTATACATGTTTTCATGTATTTGATTAGATCTTAAACTCATTTACTGAATGTCCACGATACGATTCACAGCATGAGATAATTTGTGATTGGATCACAACTAGTGAGTATCTCTACATGTGTAATTGTGATGTATCGAAATTATCCCTAGTTGATGAATTGATGGATTTGGACACCATCAATTCTGTCGAGACTAGAACAAGGTATACTCCTTGGTGTATCCAAGCAGCTGATTCTCACTGGCTGGAGACATTGTGATGTCCGAAGTTAATCGTGGATGCTAGTTATGGTAACTAGTTCATTGGAGTGACCAGCCGTAAGACTTCATATGGTTCTCTACATATATAGATATGTCAATGAAGTTCTTACTGTAGCTTAAGTGCGATGTTCCTTTGACTTGCAGTATTCAAGTCATCTTGATCATGAAGACTTATACTTTGACATCTTAAGCAAGCATCTCTGAGGAGATGTGGACCCGGGATGATTGGGTATATGTCGAAGTGATCGAAGGTGTTTGAATAGCCAATAAAGGATTCACCACTCCTTGTGAGGAGATGTATACCCATGGCCTCTCGTCGGATTGTTACTAAAGTCTTTGGCCAAAGCATTACATGTTTAGAGTAAGGTACTCTTGGATACATGTGCAGTAACTAGAATTCGTAGGACAAGGAAATGATACTTGGGCTAGGTGTGACGTAGTCAACCTAGTGGGGACTGACACTATAGACCATTTCCTGAACCAAGTGGGTATAAGATGAGTGAAAGGAATGGGGCACGAATCATTCTAGCCGCTGAAGGGTTTCAGAAATAGTTCTGGATCAACCGTTAATTTTTTCGATTAACTGGGGATCATGATATACTACTAGGTGCCACTCATGATCATTCTATAATTAATGGTTAATTATAGATGACCAACATAATCCGAGAATCTATTTGGTCACATGCATAACGAACGTAATCCGAAAGATTTAAAAGGAGATTGAGAATGAGATTCTCAGACCGAGAGAAACTAGGTTTAGTTGGACCAAACAAGGAGCGAGCATAAAATTGTTTTAGTCGCAATGGAAGCATGGATGGGCCATGTCTTATGAAGACATGATGGATGAACCAAATTGGTTTGGTTCTAATCCAATGTGGAGAATAAACCAATGGAGTTTGGTTTGTTTTAAACGAATGAACCAAAGTTGGATTGGTTCTTTTTAACTTAAAATAGACCAAATCGGTTTGGTTTATTTTAAATAAATTAATGGAGCGGGTTAACGGGTTTTGGTTATGAATCAATAACCATTAGGAGAATTTGTTCTCTATAAAATAGGGCTCAAGGGTTGAATGAGAGCCCTAATCCAAAGTTGCCGCCCCTCTTCCTCTTCTCCTCTTGTGGTCGGCGGCCAAACCCTAGCTGTCGCCCACCTTTTTTGCCGCTGTCCAAGTTGTTGCCGGCGTCCAAGCTTCAGCCGGCAATCCTCCGGTGACCCTCCGGTGATCTTCCTTGGCTCCGGCGACAAGGTGAGCATCTAGCTTCATTATTTGGCCGGCACTAATCCTCCACCAAAGCTGTCCAGTTTTCTGGACAGCTTATTTACTTCGTGTCGGAGTGTCATTTGGATGACGTTTGGAGCTCCGACAGCGGCTTCCTTGCCGGGGATTCGATCTCCGGTAATCCTCATAGGTGGAGGACGAAGGATTCATCAAACGGTGGGCGAATACCTCTCCGGAGAAGCGAGTTTTTGAGGACTCGTTTTGAATCCGAATTTTGATTCAGATTGTGATCTTCTCTCCATCGCATCGTCTACGACACGAGGCTAGTTACTCGTACGAAGACGAGGCTCGTGACTTTGTGAAGTCATCCCAAAGATACTCGGCGTGGATACGGATAGAGGCAATTCTAGCGAGAGTTGCTCCGGTTGATGTCTTTCCCGCTACATGTGATACGTCAGATATACGTAGAATAAATTTTCTTTTATTGCAAAATTTTAAACTACTGTTATGTCTACACATGTTGTACTATGCATGCGTGTGGTGTGTGTGATGTAGTAAATTAGATTTATTGCTTTTTATTTATTCCGCTGCGCACATGTTTACGAAACATGTTCGAACACACACTCGCCGCGGTTCCGGAAACCCAACATACACATGTCGAACATTCTGAAAGGGAGAATCTAGTGTTGGTGCAACAATGCTCCAAGCATTTATATGTTTTGATGTTTGGATAATCATCTAAGTTAGGCAATATCTTGTGATCTAATTGCGAATATGTTTTAAGTGACAGGGAAATCCAAGGATGAAGACTTGGTAAAAGAGAAGTCCAAGTATGATCTTGGCAAGGGAAGTCCAAGGGATGGACTTGGCAGCATAAGACCAAGCTTGTAGTCTTGGCAGCGTAAAGTCCAAGTGAACCTTGGCAAAGGAAGTCCAAGTATGATCTTGGCAAAGGAAGTCCAAGGGATGGACTTGGCAGCGTAAGACCAAGCCTGCAGTCTTGGCAGCATAAAGTCCAAGTGAACCTTGGCAAAGGAAGTCCAAAGTAAGGTCTTGGCAGCATAAGTCCAAGCTTGTAGTCTTGGCGGCGTAAAGTCCAAGAATTTGGCAACCCAAGACATGACGAAACCGAAGGAAGCTCTTGGAAGCAAAGCACAAAGGATGAACAAGTCGCGGACTCGGATGGATCCTGGAGGCGCAAGGCTTAATGAGGAGCTAGAAGGTTGAGTCTAGGTCTAGAATGTAAAATCAAGTGTGAATTACTCATATTTGATGAGTATCAATCGACTGATACGATGTATCGATCGGTATCGGCGTTCGGTGAGTCGGTGAAACCACGGCCATCGATCGCGCCTTGGTCGGCGATCGGCCCGATGTTGTGATCGATCAGCCGAAGCGTGATCGGTCGATCAAGGAGAAAATTGCACGAATGCGTCTCACTATCGATCACTCCATCGATCGGTGATGGAGGATCAATCGGTGATCACCTGGCCGTTGGAAAATGCGGCTACGAATCTCCGCGGATCTGCATGGTCAGAAGTCGTTGGCTTCGACGACAGTCGACTGATGGAGAGCATCAGTCGACTAATCGAGGCCCAACGGGGAAAACAACCCCTCTTCTATAAAAAGGGGCCTTGGGGAGCTTGGTGAAGCTAGTGCTCTCATTCCTAACTACACCCTCGTGCTCACCAAGTTTTCCCAAGTGTTTTAGCAATTCAAAACCTCCTCTTCTCTAGTTCTTAATCATCCATCATTGTAAAGAAGAGGAGAGCATTGTAAGAAAGGTTTCTCCACCTTGGTTCATCCAAAGGAGAATATAGTGAAGCTTGGCTAGGACTAATCCACCTTACGGATTGCCGTGGAGTAGGAGCGTCATCTCCGAACCACGTACATCGGGTGTTAGCGTTTGGTTTCTTATTTCTTATTCGTATTCGTTTTCATATTTGTATTGCTTCCGCTAACTTACTTGTAGAAACGAAGAAAGGCTAATCACCCCCCCTCTAGCCATTACAAGGGTCCTAACATCTAGTACATACCTAGTTATGATTCATCTCAGTAGTCTAGTACTTTGGAATCCATAGGTGACTCTAGGTTTAGCATTTTAGTTACTAGAGATGCTCGGATTGTGTAAGCCCATTCGGAAAAATCAAAATCTCAGTGAGCCAAAAAAAAAAGAGAGAAGATTATGAGGGATAAAAAAACAGTTGTCGTGGGTGGAAATGGCTTTGTGCCCCTTTGAGACCGAGTTAGATTACTGGGGAAACACCTACCAATTTCTCTCAATACCGAGCATGCCTTTGAGACTTTGTGCTAGATCTAGGGAATGACCCTCGCTTTAGGCAAGTAAGTGCCTAAGAGTTGGAGAACTTAGGAAAGCTATAGGATGACGACTTAACTCATCATGGAATGAGTATCCCCTAAGAATGATTCGCTTAGCACGAGCACGAGGAGCTAACCTAGTGAATTTCTAGAACATATTTATTTTTCTTTGATTGCAAATACCACTTGATAAATTTAGTTAACATGCTAAGTATGGAACAATATCTTTTTAAAATTTCATGGCATTGAGGTTTGCTTGAGAACAAGCAAAGATTTAAGTCTGGGGGAAGTGATGTGAGTGAAACATATAGGGTTTTAGGAGTAGTTTTCGCTGACATCTCATTACGTTTTATGTTAGTTTCATGCATATGTCACTCTATTTTGCACGCATTTCCTATTTTCTAGTTTGAAGGTCTACTCTTTGTACTTTTGCATGTAGGATAACATTTCAGGGGAAAAGGGTGCACTTTCGGAGCAAAAAAGGACATTTTGCAGCTAGATGCGGAATGGGACACGACCAGGGTGTGTGGTTACACACGACTGTGTCCAATCGACGAGATCAGCCACCCTAGGGCCGCACACAACCTGGCCATGTGGAAAAACATGGCGGTGTGGTGGCCCCACAGATTAACGCGACTAAGGCTTTTTTCGGATTTTACAGCAGTCCGAGGTGATGTCTATATAAGGACGGCTCCACCCAAACCCTAGGGGGGAGGCACGATGGCTGGGACGACACACCGAAGCCCTAAAAAGCTTCGGGAACTTGCAACGGGGAGGAAGAACGCTGCCGGAGGTCCACGTTCTGCACTTCAACGTCGGAGAAAAGGACACATAGGCATTGTAATTTCTTATTCTTGGATTTTATTTCTGCTATATTCGAACATGTACATGCCTTGTGATTCTCCTCTTTTATATATAGAGTAGTTCCTTCGATTCTAGGATTAGGGAGTAGCTTGTGAGCGCATGACATGTTGGTTCAAATTAAATTCTGTTTTTGAGTTTGAATTTGCAATTGGAAATTGTTTATACCCATATCTATGTGTATTTAGTTTTCTACCTACTGTGCTTAGTTGATACAAGGGTTGACAACCCTCGTATCTAAGATTTAGGCGATTTTATACAAGGAACCTAGGGGTAAACCTGATCTTCTGTAACTATGGGTAGAAGGATGCGATGGAACTGGAAAAGGTTCATCGCAGGTATTGATTTGGCATCCTCGTACTGTCTATCCTGTCCTTGTAAGGCAGAGACAGCTCCTGATAGATGCGGTGGCTCATCGGGAGAGTGTATGATGTCTCCTCCACAAAACCATAGCTAGACGTTTAGACAACGCCCTATGACAACATGTTTTGCGACACAAGCAAATCAAGTCCTAGAATCCCTTTTTAAAGATCTCGACACGCTCCTTTCTTCCTCCTCAGTGACATCAGTATTAGAGTTTAGTCCACCGACAACCTCGCAATCGAAACCTTTTAGATTTTACTTCCAAACGATTTCAACCATCGAACATATTGTATTCAATCCTAATCTTTTATTACTTGACGATATCCGTGCACTTGCAGCCATTGAGCGAGAGTGCACGCTTCGAGTCCTCGATGACCTCCATCACGAGATTTGAGGTCGCGTTCGCGTGCATCATTGAACATATTTGAACCCTTTGATTAAACTGTTTCTAATCTTGATTAAGGGCTCAGATTAATCCAACTTGAAATTCTCCTTATGACCCTCGATGAAGCCACATTTGATCTAACTCGAGTCTAGTCCATTGGCTCATCTCGATCTTCAGTAATTAAGATGTAAAATTTTCATATAAGTCCAAAATTTATGAGAATTTACAATAAGGTCAAAAAATATCCAACTCATAAAACATACAAATAATTGATAATTAATCATTCGAGAGGATAAAAACATTGAGATTAAGGACCAAAATAATATGACAAAATGATAGTTATCAACCACCAGTCGACTGATAAACCTCAAAAGTGAGATTTAATCCAATTATAATCCCCTCATACTTTTATCGACCACCCTTACCCTAGACCTAAGCCTTCTAGCCACCTTCATCAGGCTCACGCCCCTAGGGTCCATCTGAGTCCTCCACGATTCCTTCACCCTTCGCGTTAGTCTTTAGGTACTTTCATCGGCTATGTCATGCTAATCGAGTCTCCTTTGTCAAGGTTCATTTGGACTTTTGCTGCCAAGACTACGTGCTTAGACTTTTTACTGCAAAACATCACCCTTGGACTTCCTTGCCAAGTATCCATACTTGGACTTTCACCGTTGATGGGGTCAGAATTTTTAGTTAGAGTACTTAGTACATTTTCGGGATGTATTGAGGATTATTCGATCAGTTAGTATATTTTCTGAGCCATAAGTGTGTTTTCTGGATGATCAGTGTAATTCTCGAGTAGTCAGTATGTCTCCCAAAGTTGTCAATATCATTTCTGGTTAGTGTATTTCCTGAATGATCAGTGTAATGCCAGAGTAGTTAGCATGTTTGCAAAGTCGGTGGTATCATCATTGGTTAGTCAGTATGTTTCTTGAGTGATTAGCATGGTTTCAAAGCAGTTGGCATATTTCTCAAGCCATGAATGTAATCTTTAGTCAGTTAGTCTTTTCTTGAGTAATTAGTATAGCTCTCGGGTAGATGATATGTTTCTGAGTTGTGAGTATGATTTCGATCAATTAGTATGTTTTTTGAGTGATCAGTATAGTTCTCGGCTAATTAGTATGTTTCCTGAGCCATGGATTTGATTCTGGATCGATTAATATGTTTCCAGAGCAGTTAGTGTATTTCTTGAGCACTAAGTGTATTTTCTGATTAATCAGTATAATTCCTAAGCAGTTAGTATATTTCTCGAGCAGTTAGTGTATTTTTAGCGATCATTATAATTTACGGCTTAGTATATTTCAAGTAATTAGTGTATTTTTTGAGCAATCAGTGGATTTCTCGAGCAAGTAGCATATTTCTAGAATTAAATAAGAAGGTTGGTATTTGAGATACAGAAGTGATTAAGTATGTTTTCTGAGTTGTTAGTAAATTTCTTGAGCCGTTAATATATTTCCCAAGCAGTTAGTTTATTTCCCAAGTGGTTAGTGTATTTCCCGAGCACTATGTTCATTTCCCGAGTGATGTATATAATTCTTGGGTATTTTCTAAATGAGGTGAAGAAGGAGATATGGGTATTCTTGGGTATAGAAGGTGATGGGGAATTTCTTGAATAGGGAATATTATTGACAGGAGATATTTTGTTATTTTTTATTTTTGTGTTTGTTTATTTGATTAATGATTAGCAGGAAAGATAGGGGACACGTGGAGAGCATAAAGGGAGAAATTTTGAAAAGAAGCAGGAAAAGTAGTTCCATTCTATTGGATTGACAAGGGTATTAAAGTAAATTTGTTTGGGAGCAAGGCGATCTGAATCTCTTATAAAAGGGACAGAGGTGTAAGGAAAAGGGGATGGATGGTTCTTCCTTCTACAAGCGGTACCCAAAGATCTCTTTCTAATTCCTATTCTACAACATCTTATTCTTTCTTCACGATTCTAACTTGAGAATGAGAGGGGTCGAGCTGGTGTAGCCGACCCATCTTTAATATTCCTTTTTGAGTGACAGATCTTGTATTGCATCAAAGGTGCCAAGATCTATCATCTCTTGATGAAGAAGGGGATCTGAGTGAACCGAAGAAGAGGACACCATCAAATTGGCATTGTTTGTGGGAATCTGAACAAAAATATACAATGGTAAATACTAAAAGGACAATGAAGGAGCTAGTAGAGGAGAAATTTGTATCTAGTACATCTAAGAGAGGTACAAGAAGAAGACGTCATGAGCCTATGTGTAAAGAGGATCTCATGCAAGTGGTAGTTGCTGTGATGGATTAGATGTCGCAAAGAATTGTACCTAGGGAGGTGAAAGAAGATGATACTCTAGGGATGACTCTGAAGAGGAATTAATCAGAGTCTCTCATCTGAAGAATGATTCTTCTCATATCCGTAAGCGATCAAAAGGAAAAAGAGAATATGTAGCTCCTCCGAGGAAAGAAAGATCTGATGGGAATTCCCTTTGTGAGTAATGTTTTAAAGAGTGAGGAGCAGAATCCCTTTACGAATGGTATTTGATGCATGTGAGCATGACCTTAAATCTCCGGCCGAGATCGCCAAGGACTTGAAGTGCGTGTTCACGCTCAACGCCCGCAAGTACACGGTTGTTGTCAAGTAATAAAATATCAATCCCACAGGGACTAGTAATCGAGTATTGGTTTACTAAGCGAATTAAGATTGTTTAGACAAAATCAGTTGGGTGATAATCAAAGGGATTGAAGGCGAAAACAAGATGGTTGGGAGATCACTTTTATAGGGACACCACTGTCACTGGGTCCCTATTATGATTGACAGAATGATTCTATGTTTTCGGTTTCACCTAAATTGTTATAAACATATGTCTTACTCCTAATTCTTAATGGTTGTTCATGTAGGTAGGATATCCTATTTTATCTGATGTGATCTTTTGGAACTACGTCGAATTGCCCTATTCCTAGCCAAGTTTCCCTTTCGGATCATCAGAGCTCAGGGGGTTGCTATCCTTGGGAAGCCCCTTGTCACTGGGTCCCACGATCCTTCTAGAGTTGATTTCTCCTACTTCGGGCCTTCTGCTAGAATAGGTTCATTATGTTCTATGATACCTATGGGTCCTCATGGTGAATCAATCAACTTGTGAGGTAACCTTAGTCGCACAGGGAACCTTTCACTAGAGCCCCAGTGAATTAACTCCTCATTCATATTCGATTCTTCCACATCTCGATTCTCATTGTTTCGGAGGATTGGGTTCTCCTTTCGATCCTTCCCCATACCTCTAAAGTATGACCTAGTGTTTTTGGCATCTAAATTGGATTAACACAATAAAGTCGAACCATGAACAATCATATCATAGAATAAAAAGCAAGCATATATAATGAAAGCAATGTAAGATAACATGAATTCATTGCATACGTATGTTTACAAGTCCAGATAGGCTACTCCCTAATCAACTAATCATAGAAATTTACTCCATAAGATGGAGATCCAACTACAAGACATCGACAAACCAAGAATAAACCGAAAGGAATTGCATAAAAGAAAAAAGAAGGCTCAGTCTCGATGTGAAGAATGTCTTGGGGTGCGGCTCACATTTAGAACTAGAGTTATGGGAAAGAAATCTGCATCAATCTGATATCGACAGGTAGAGAAGCTCTAGAACAGCAGCCTCTGATAGGTTGGGGGCCCTTGGACTACCCCCCTTCGTGGCTTGGGAGCCCTAGGGTGGCTCCCCTCTCGATCCTCGTGCTCCTTCCCAATCCCTAGTCTCATAGATGAGTTTCCTATAGGCGGCTCTGACTTTCCATAAATGCTCAAAAATCCTATTTCCTCGAATTTGTGGCACACTGCAAGACTAGAAACGGCTAAAATCTAGGCTCAAAATTGAGCTGAAAAAAACACAAGGCTGTGCTAATTCACATGAGCAAGCTAATATATCTTCCAAGGAGAAAAGTATAGTTCTTTTTGTAGAGAAGAAGGATAAGAAGAAGTAGGAGAAGAAGGAAGCTTTCTCATCATCTGAGTTAGAGCATGAGCCATCAAGTAGCGGCGAAGAGATGTCATCTAGTGAAATGGCTCATTATGTCAAGTAGTTGATGGGAAGATCAAGAAGATTCAAGAGGAAGGATGTGAAGAAGATTTTCAATCTTCAAAAGGTAAATCTAGTGACAATTCAGATATTAACACTAATGTCACATGTTATGAATGCAACAAAAAGGAGCACATCAAGCCAAATTGCCTGGAGTTGAAGAAGAAAGAAGAAGAAAGAAAAGAAGGAGAAGGAGGAGGCCATGGTGCCACAATCAATATGGGGAACTCAAAGCATTGAGGAGTCATCGGATGAGGAAGAGCTATGCCACATCACTAGGCACATGACATTCATGGCCTTGGAAAATGACACCGAAGAATCAAGCCAAGGAGAGGAGTCAAGCGATGAATCGTCATCTAGTGACGATGAGGTAAAAGAATCTCCTCAAGTAGAATTTTTGTATAAAACTATTGCCTATCTTTAAAATGCTTTAGTTAGGTCAAAATCTAAAGTTAAGGACTTAAAGGTAGAAATTAAAGCAATTAGAAATGAAGAATCTATATCTAGTGAATCATGCATGCTTAGGGAAGAAAATGAAAATCTTAAGAATCAAGTACTTGAATTAAGAACATGTTTAGAGAAATTCACACATGGCTCAAAATATCTTGATATGATCCTTAGAGACTAAAGAACCATTTACAACAAGGTCAGTATAGGATATAAGCCTAAGGATAGGGAAGTTGCCTATGTTTTCCTCATAAATAGAAAGGCAACCATTAAGGGTAAGGTGAAGAAGGCATGGGTACCAAAGAAATTTTTAAATGATGTTTCCGATCCAATTATTTGGGTACCAAAGAATGTTATTTTTTGTGTTGTTTAGGTAGGGAACCAAGTATGTAGATTGTGGATAGCGGTTACTCAAGATGTAGGGTCGATGGTGGACGGCTAGAGGGGGGTGAATAGCCCTCAATCGTCGTATGGTGGAATTCGTTCGTTCTTGTGTGCTTGTCTACAATTGTCGTTAATATACGCAGCGGAATAACAATAGAAATAATAACAATAAACAATCACACACAAGAAATGCAATATATGTGGTTCGGAACCGAATGGTTCCTACTCCACGGGCGAGCTCACCGAGCTCTAGTAATACGCACGACACAAACTAACACTCCTCGACAACACGTCGGAGGTGGGGAAACCTCTCACAAGAAATTACACTAAGTAATATGAAATACAAGCAATACAAAGACAAATATGAAATACACGTAAAGAACACTTTACAACGCTTGCTTTGAACCCTTTACTTGTTGCTTGCTTTAGATGGTTCTTAAAGGTCTGGAATACAACAGCAATTCCCCTCCAATAACTTTACAAAAGTCTTTACGAAATCCCCCATCTTGAGCTCCATTTATAACCTGCATCAAGCTGATCGACTCATCATGACCATCAGTCGACTGGTCCTGTAGCCGTTGTCTCACAATGTCCAGATCAACGTTGGTCAAGTTCCAACGGATCACATCAATCGACTGATGGTACCCATCGATCGTGATACCCCATCGATTAGTCTTTGGCGAGCTCGATAGCTTCGCGTACGCAGTCCGATTAATCATTGCTTCCCTTAAATCGATCGGATGTCGACTTGATCCAGCCAAAAACACTAGTCGAACATTGGTCGGACCCATACGACCTAGAACAGTCGACTGGCACCTATGTCAGTCGACTGATGTCGGGTAAAACCTCAAACATCAAGTTGTTTGAGCATCCGACACTCAGTCTTAGCCACTTGGCCAAGTCCACCTTATCCCTTATGGAGTTCCCCACCGAAGCTCTCTTCCCTCGACCTACGTCTCTCAGATGCGTCAAGCGCACGGCTTCGCAATGCCATCCTTTGCGTCTCATGCCCTCAAAGTATGCTTCACTTTGGGCTCACTCCATTCGCTCTCCGTCCGGCGGTCCCTCGGATGCACCAAGTGCACGACTTCGCAATGCCATCCTTCACCGACTCAAGGATCCCGAGCCTAGTGAACTTACCAAGTCCTCAAGACTTCCCATATGCACCAAGCGCATGACTTCGCAATGCATTTCTCACCAAGAACCAAGCGCACGGCTTCTCAATGCTTTGGACTTTTCCACACCAAGCTCCATGCTTGGATTTTCCATGTCAACTCCATGTTGAACTTTCCTATGACAATCCCATGTCATAAGTTTTGTCTATCATCAAAATGTTGGTGCAGGGGCACTAGATAATCGAACCAGTGTTTTGATTATGGCAAAGACACAAAGTTATGTTTACATCGTTATCTCACGAACTAAATCAAGTGTGCAGAAAAGTGCTAAAGCTGGAGCTGAAGGCTAGCGACACTCGGAGGAAGCCGCGGTGGTCGGGCGACACTCGAGTGACTTCGGAGGGAGCCGAAGGAATCGAGTGGAAGGCCGGAAGCGAGAGCTACTATCGAGGTAAGCTCGTGTGAGTGAGAGATTGTAAGGTCGTGTCCTCTTTACGGGGACGACCGTAGGCGGCGATCCGATTAAGACTTCCCGTGGAAGGTCTAGGTTGAGATCGGACGGTCAGAAACCGTCGCATTTATCATTTTTCGAGCTAACCTCTTACTGCAGGGAAGTGTCCAGGCTAGCGATCATTGCTGGACATCAAGCGATCGATGCTCATCGGATCGGTGATGGGAGGCATCAGTCGACTGATGGCGATGAATCAACCTTTGCACTAGGTCAAAATGGATAACGCTTGACGCGGCCACTTCGTGATAAAATTTGGACAACTTCGTGATCTATTCCAAAAAAAAAGGAGACAAATTCAGAGGACAAAATCTATAAAATGAGGGGAGGATTCCAACTCCAAGCATCATCAAGTTTATTCATCAAGTGCTCCTACAACGCCAACGCTCCAACGCCGTCATAACACCGACGCGACGACAAGTTCAAATCTCCTTCGTCGGCAGCAGTAGCAAGTAATTATTTTTATTGTATTCTTTATTTTAATCGTAACGAGGTGAGGTAGGCTTGTTGCCTCATCCTCGTACATTCGGTTTTTGTGATCGTTGTCTCCTACCTCCAACGAGGAGGAGACGTTATAGTGCTATGCCCTCCATACGCGGTCTAGGACCGATAGGGCCTTGGAGTAGCAACCGCTGGGTTGTGAACCAAGTAAAAATAAACGTGTTCCTTTATTTTTCGCTGCTCTTACTCGTTTAATTGTCTACTCGAACGAAACGTCGAAAAGATTTACGATCGCTATTCACCCCCCCCTCCTCTAGCGATGCTTCTCGATCCAACACAAAATACTGCTCGAGTCAAACTCGAGTCAACCTGGCCCGATTGCACCAACAATCTCCCCCATTTTGATGATTGACAAAACTACCATCTCAAGTCTACCAATTCTCTCATATTGGCAATTCTCACATCCCAATGAGAATTCCAATGAACCCTAATTGGTAACTTGGTAACTTCTCTCCCTTTTTGACATTACATCAAAAAGGTCCTCCCCAAGAGTATGAATGTCTCATATCCCAATGAGATCTTACAATCTCTCCCTTGGAGGAACACATGCCTACAATCTTTCTAGTGATCCCATATCACTTAAAGAGAGGCAACCCAATTGTCCTCCCATGAGGAAATACACATCCATCTTCCCATGATGGATACCTCCCCCTAGAGGCTTGCTCCCCCTTGACCATTGCACCAACAATGTCCTTGGAGAGTCCCTAAGCCAATAGGAACATTAACCAAATCAAAATTAAGGCAAAGTTCAACAATGAACTCTTATCCACCTTAAAATTGATACTCTCCCTAAACACTTCTAATCCATGTCCAATGGATTTCCACCCTTTCTAATGCTCTCCCAAGCATGTTCTAGGTTAGGAGTGGTTAGGGACCAAAACACATGAATATGGGCCTAACCACCAAGGTTTACGAAATCGACTGTTCGATCAACTCTTTACTTCTGGACTCCTTCCCATCAGTCAATTGTCTACAGCGGATAATGCTAATTGATTTTCAATTTCAAAATGGATTTCTAAAATTCTTAAGTAAATATACATACGTTGATAAATCATGAAATTTATATTACTTATCAAAATTATTATGGGTGAAAAATATTGGAAAATTATTTTACCCACAAAATAGTGAGATTTATACAAAGTCTAAAAGTTAAGAAAAGCTTCAACAAAGAGCCCTCTTTGTATCATCCCATTCAATGATGAGAGCTATCAAAAGATAGACTTCACCAAGGTTTTTCAAAATGTTTTCAAAACCTTTACTTCCTTTTTCCTAAACATCTCACTTATATCTAGATGTGTAAAACACATACAAGTCAATTAATATAGTGAGATGTGGGTTTTTGGTTCTTTAATGGTCTCATGCATATTCTAAGGCAATATTATTTGATTCCCATCAAATCATGCCATAGTCCTTAATTTTATTTTATTTTATGCATGATATGATTATGGCATATATATGATATAACTAAACATGTGCCAAAATCATGATGTCATGGCATGTGAATGAAATGTTAGCATACATGACATATAAAAAAAATCTAAATATGATCATGACATTTTTAGAGATAAAAATGAAAATGATGTCATGTCATGGAAAGGCAAATAAATCATGGCAAGTAAAATATACTAAGGTATAAAATACCTAAGTGTTAAATCCAAATTGCCATTTCTAGGAATTCATTCTAATTTGCCTTAATACCTTTATCTCCTAAGTGTACCATAAATCCAAAATGACAAACCAATACTTTTAGGACCTAATTGTGCTAATTTAATCATTTTTCAACTTCTCAAGCACATTGGCACATCCTAATGTGTCAACTCACAATGGCTAGGCTAACTACCCATCCACTTAGGGTTGACACACGCTAACCCATCTAGTGTGAATTGATCACACTTCTAGGAACCCAATACATATTGGAGCTCCTTGGGTTAACAAGATATTCACTAGGGATAACCTCCCTAGATACCTTCCTAATGACCCTTTTAGGCTTTGAAGCCATAGTCTTTTGGGTCTTAGCTTAGTCAAATCTAGGGGTAACTCCCCCTTTGACCTTCTTAGTGGCTACATTTGATTTCTTTGAAGTCTTAGCCACTAGACACTTACCATAGCTAGTCTTAGGGATAACTTCCCTATTATATTTGGTTTTCTTAGACCTAGAAATTGTTCCATAATCAAATGGAACATTATGATAAGTCTTCTTGGGCTTAGGTTTGTGACCCAAACCTTCCTTGCCCTTAGACCATTTTTGAACCCTAGGTCTTGACCCTTGAATAGAATTTTCTATAATCCTAAGGGTCTTTTCCATTCTCTCAAGTCTTGACCTCAAGACTTGGTTCCCTAACTCTAATTTTACCAATTTTGATTTTTCATTAATCTTTTGGGAATTTGTTTTCTTCTTAGGCATATGCCTAGATTTCTTGGGGTTAATGCCCAAGTTTTCTTCAATTTTCCTAATTGACTCCCTAGGTAAAATAGTTCTAGCATTATTGATCCTAGGTTTATCCTTAGGTAATTCTACATGCTTGTCACCTAGACAAACATATTTATTCCTCCTAGCATGCTTTTCATTTATAATTGCAAGTGAACTAAAATAATTCTTAGCATGCTTTTTAACTTTAGGAATTGAAGGTGCATAATTTGTTAGGGCAATCTCTTGCCGTAATATGGTTTTGATGGTGTGGCAAAGGGTTTAAGTTAGTTTGATATGTTGATGTAATATGTGCGTTGAAGTCGTGCAGGACTTAGTAATTCGCACATGGAGCCGTGGCGAGTTTCACATCTCATGACTCGTGCCTTGAGTCGGTGAAGGATAGCTTTGCGGAAGCCGTGCGCTTGGAGCATCCGAGGGACCGCCGGACGAGAAGCTTGGAGTGAAGCCGGAGGAAGTAGACTTCGAGGCAAGAGACGCGAAGGAGCATTGCAGAGCCGTCTTTGCGCTGATCAGGGGGCGTGGCGAAGCGAAGAGAACTTGGCGAGGACTCAGAAATGAGAGTGGCGATTGTAACCCGGGAAGGGTAGCTCTTAGGTGAAACTTGGCCATTTGGCCAAGTGTCGGATGGGTTTTCGACACCCGGCCATGCCATGTCATGGCGATCGGCTCGTCGAGTGAGTTCGACCGTATCTGAGTCGGATTATGGCCAGATCGGTGCCATACGTGGCGATCATTCAAGATTCCAGATCATTCTGAACGGCGATCGGCCCGATCGTAGATAAGGGTTCGACCCGCAGAGCCGTTCGTCGGGCGATCGACTACGGAGAGGGATCGTGATGAGGTCCATCGATCGTTGCCAAGAGTTCCGTTGGACTACGATCCGGCGTGTTCGGAGGTCGCCAAGGGCGGATGGCGACAACGGAAGAAGATAGCCCTCTATAAAAAGAGAGGGTGTAAGCCTTTGAGAGGCTAATGCTCATACTCCAAACAATCTTCCTAGTGCCCCACAAGCTCTAAACTCTTCTTACTTGTCTTTACTTCAATCCTATTGTAAGAAGAGTGATCTTGGTTGTAAAGGTTACCTCCACCTAGCTTTGTGCAAAGGAGAGACCGATAGTGATTGGTTTTGGCGGAGTGATTCACCGTGGACGAATCGGACCATGGATTAGCGGCGTAGCCGTGAACCACGTTATATCTCGGTGTTTGTATTGCTTGCTTATATCTTGCTTGTCTTTTGCTTTGTATTTGTATATTCCGCTTGCGCTAACGTTTTGTAGACGAGCAATTTACGACGTCCAACGTACGAGGGCTATTCACCCCCCTCTAGCCGGCCATATCGATCCCTTACAAGTGGTATCAGAGCCGAGGTTGCTTGTCACCGGACTAACCGCCGCAACAAGCCCTACATCAAAAATGGCCGGCTCCAACATCCATCCTCCGAAGTTTGAAGGAGAATTCGCTTGGTGGAAGAAGCGAATGGAGGTATTTTTCGAAACGGATTTTGATATAATGATTACAATGGAATCCGGTTTCGTTTTGCCTAGGGATGAAGAGGGGAAGCCAATAGAGAAATCTAGGTGGACCAAGAGGCAAAGAGAGGAGCACCTTGCAAACTCCAAAGCCAAGCACCATCTCTACAATGTGCTCCCTCAACAAGAGATCAACCGAATAGGAGAATGCCTAAGCGCCAAGGAGATGTGGGAGAAGCTAATTGAGCTTCATGAAGGCACATCCGAGGCAAAGCTAGCAAGGAGAGATCTCCTCCGCTCCCAACTATCCAACATCAAATTAGAAAAGGGAGAAAAGGTAATTTCTTTGCATTCTAGATTCAAAGAAATTTTAAATGGGATAACAAGTGTAGGTGAGAAGTTATCGAACCGGGATATGGTAATGAAGGCCATAGATGCTTTTCCCCGGTCCTCAAAGTGGAGCTCCATGGTGGACTCATTCTATATCTCAAAGAATTTAGAAGTGAGCACCTTGGAGGAGTTCTTCTCAACAATGGAACTCCACGAAACAAGGCTTGAGGGAATACAAGAGGAGCCTAGAATTCAACCCTCAAGAGGAGTAGCATTATTGGCAAGTAAGGGGAAGAAGAAGATGGAAATCCCCTCCTCCTCCGATAACGAAGCATCCTCCTCCTCCTCCTCCATGGATAGCACCGAAGAAGCCTACATGGTAAGGAGGGTAAGACGTGCATTTAAGAATTTTAGATTTGATAAATCTAATGATAGGAATAGAAGACCAAGGGGGAAGGTCATATGCTATAACTGCCAAGGAGAGGGACACATAAGGGACAATTGTCCCCTTCTAAACAAAAGCAAAGAAGAGAAGAAAAAGAAAGAAGAGAAGAGGAAGAAGAAGAAGGGGAGCAAGAGAAAGGAAGAAGAAAAGAAAACAAAGGAGAAGGGAAAGGCTAAGGCTCTCAAGGCAAGGACTTGGGATGACCCATCCTCATCCTCCTCATCATCATCGGATGAGGAGAATGCCTTTGTCACCAATTTGGCCTTGATGGCCTTTGATGACTTGGATTGCTCTTCATCCGAAAATGAAGAATCAAGCTCAAATGGGGAGAGCTCAAGTGAAGGGGGAGCCTCCACATCCTCCTCATCCGAAGAAGAGGACATGGAAACTATGGTAACGAATCTCTCACCCCATAAGATAGTCTCCATGATTTCTAGCTTAACTAAGGACTTATTTAGAGCTAAGAAGAAGAACAAAAGCATGCTAGATCAAATTAAGGACCTAGAACAAAAATTAGAAAAAGCATGCTTAAATGAAAATGATAATATTTCTTCTAGCTTAAATGATGATGCATGCTCACATGATTATATGCTTTTAAATGTTAATGATGCATGCATAGAGGAAAATAGGGCATTAAGGGAAAAGGTAGATTACTTAACCAAAGCCCTAGAGAAATTCACAATTGGCTCCAACACATTGAACATGATCTTAGGGAGCCAAAGAGCTAGTTTCAACAAGAAAGGCCTAGGCTACAAGGAAAAGAAAAATGAAAAGGCCTATAAATGCCTAATAGCTAGGGGACAAGATAAAAAGAAAGCAATAGCTAGAAAATGGATCCCCAAGGAATACTTAGTGAACCCAATAGGAAAGAATCTATTTTGGGTTCCAAAATCCATCCTTAAGGGTTAGAATAACCCTAGGATAGTCAACCATATGAACTTGACCTATATCATATTTTGGTTGACTTAGGATGACGGGACAACATTTTTTAGATAGTGTTGGGTGATGATAACGTACCCATAAATAGGTAATAATGCTTAAATCATGATGATTGATGTAATTCCTATGTATGTTTTAAATCATGATTTATAATTTTGAAATTTGGCACGTTATCACTAGAAATAGGTTTAAATCATGCTTTAGGTGATAATTTGTTTATTATCATCATATAATACCTAATGCATGACTATTATTTGATGGATACATGAGTTTCATGATCATAATGTAGAATTAATTGATATATGTCATTATGATCATGTAGGATGTTAGGTTGATACTTAACCATGATAGAATTGCATGAATATATGGGTTAAGTATATACAAATACCCCCTAGGATACATCTCACACACACTATAGGCTAACTTGATTGCAAACTTAGCATGGGTGAGATATTAGGATGATACAAATGTCCACTAATGCCTATGGCTTTTAGATGGTCATTTAAAGTATCAACATAGCAATAATAGACCAATCATGGGGAAGGCTTATGTTTAATTCATAGACATATTGCCCAAAGATCATGGTTGGATATTTCACATGTTTTCAAAACAATTTCTTACCTTAAAATACATATATTCATGTTTTGAAACAATTGGATGCAAAACTAGGTAGCTAACTTGATACTAGAATGATCAAAAACCTAGTGGTTTTTATAACTTTTGGATTTTTGGCAAAAACAAGAAAATATAATGAGTTTTCATGAAAAACTATTTTTCCTTGATAGATATACTTAAAAGAAATATGTTCCCCAAATTTCATGATTTTTAGAATTTTTTGGAATTTATAATGCATTTCTGAAATTCGTCTAGAAAATCAGAAATATGGATTCATTGTGCGATCATTGCCATCTTGATAGCAGATCATTGGTGGGAATATTGAAGGCCGAATTCAGTTTATAAAACCTCCTACAAGTGGTAGAAATATACTTGATGCCACCAACAAGTGGTAGAAATATACTTGATGCCATGAGCTTATAACTTAGTGTTAATCTTTTTGATGGTGTCAAAGGGGGAGAAATAAGTATGTTTAAGTTAATCACTTTAGGGGGAGAAATATATTGTAGGGGGAGAAATATATGATAGGGGGAGAAAATTTGCATAGAGAGTTTCATGGATTAAGGGGGAGTTGCATGTTGCTATATCATGTTTATCTTTACATGCTTTCTTACCTTAGAATTTATATCAAATGTTTTACCTAACTTAAACGGATTGCCACACATCAAAAAGGGGGAGATTGTTAGGGCAATCTCTTGCCGTAATATGGTTTTGATGGTGTGGCAAAGGGTTTAAGTTAGTTTGATATGTTGATGTAATATGTGCGTTGAAGTCGTGCAGGACTTAGTAATTCGCACATGGAGCCGTGGCGAGTTTCACATCTCATGACTCGTGCCTTGAGTCGGTGAAGGATAGCTTTGCGGAAGCCGTGCGCTTGGAGCATCCGAGGGACCCCCGGACGAGAAGCTTGGAGTGAAGCCGGAGGAAGTAGACTTCGAGGCAAGAGACGCGAAGGAGCATTGCAGAGCCGTGCGCCTGATGCTGCCGAGGGACGTGGCCGAGAACGAAGAGAACTTCGAAGGCGAGGGACTCCGAGAAATGAGAGTGAGCGATTGTAACCCGGGGAAGGGTAGATCTTAGGTGAAACTTGGCCATTTGGCCAAGTGTCGGATGGGTTTTCAGACACGATCATTGCCATGTCATGGCGATCGGGCTAATCAGTGAGTTCGGGTATACGAAGTCGGATTGTGGCAGCATCGCGCATCGCCATCATTGCCCGGCGATGATCGGCAATGAGACTCGATCGGCCCGTAGAATGACCGTAGATAAGCGTCGACCAGTGATCGCTCAGAGCCGATCGACTACGGAGGCGCTAATGATCGGATGAGGTCCATCGGTCGCTCATACTCAAACAATCTTCCTAGTGCCCCACAGCTCTAAACTCTTCTTACTTGTCTTTACTTCAATCCTATTGTAAGAAGAGTGATCTTGGTTGTAAAGGTTACCTCCACCTAGCTTTGTGCAAAGGAGAGACCGATAGTGATTGGTTTTGGCGGAGTGATTCACCGTGGGATTTAATCGGACCGTGGATTAGCGGCGTAGCCGTGAACCACGTTATATCTCGGTGTTTGTATTGCTTGCTTATATCTTGCTTGTCTTTTGCTTTGTATTTGTATATTCCGCTTGCGCTAACGTTTTGTAGACGAGCAATTTACGACGTCCAACGTACAAGGGCTATTCACCCCCCTCTAGCCGGCCATATCGATCTCCTTACATAATTTAAATTTACCTTAGGGTTAGGTTTGGAAGCTCCCCCTACATGAGATACACCTTCTTGCCCCTTCTTCCTCCCCTTAAGGCATTGGCTTCGGTAATGCCCCATTTGATTGCATTTAAAACACACAATGTGCTATTTGCTTCTAGTTGTGGGAACTTCGGCATCCTTTGACTTTGGGTTGACTTTTGGTGCCGGTGTCTTCTTCTTAGCCAATTTTGGGCATTTACTCTTGTAATGCCATTTCTCCCTACACTCAAAGCAAATTATGTGATCTTTATTTAAAATCATTATGCTTGAGTTACCTAGAGAAGTGGAGGACTCTTGATCACTTCTTCCGGAGGTAGATGCCTCGTTTTGATCTTGCTCCGGAGTGGAAGATTGCCTCTCCTCCCCCTCAATGCTAGAGGTGGAGGTCTCCACCAAATCATCAACATCATCAAATATGGATGGCGATTCTTCCTCGGCTTTCTCCTCTACTTGTGCTGGTTGGGAATTTTCTTGGATTTCATTATCTTCTCCCATAATTCCTTTGCATCCCTAAAATTACCCAACCTAGACCAAATGTTGTTAGGAATCAAATCACTAAGTAATTCGATTACCTTGAGATTTGTCTCAAAGTCCTTGATTTGGTCTTGGGTCCACCTTGACTTCTCAATTTTCTTGTTGTCTTTATCCCTAGGCATCTCAAAATTGTTTTCTACAATAATCATAAAATCAAAGTCGGTTTCGAGATATACCTCCATCCTTTTCTTCCACCAAGAAAAGTCTCCATCAAATTTTGGTGGATGGATGTTGTAGCCGGCCATCTTGTAGTTCTTGTGTCAGCGGTTAGTCCTCGACAAGCTCCTTGGCTCTGATACCACTTGTAGGGTCGATGGTGGCCGGCTAGAGGGGGTGAATAGCCCTCAATCGTCGTATGGTGGAATTCGTTCATTCTTGCATGCTTGTCTACAATTGTCGTTAATATACGCAGCGGAATAACAATAGAAATAACAACAATAAACAATCACACACAAGAAATGCAATATACGTGGTTCAGAACCGAATGGTTCCTACTCCACGGGCGAGCTCACCGAGCTCTAGTTATGCGCACGACACTAACTAACACTCCTCGACAATAAGTCGGAGGTGGAGAAACCTCTCAGAAGCAATTACACTAAGTAATATGAAATACAAGCAATACAAAGACAAATATGAAATACACATAAAGAACACTTTACAATGCTTGCTTTGAACTCTTTGCTTATTGCTTGCTTTAAATGGCTCTTAAAGGTCTGGAATACAGTAGCAATTACCCTCCAATAGCTTCACAAAAGTCTTTGTGAAATCTCCCATCTTGAGCTCCATTTATAACCTGCATTAAGCTAATTTTGCGCGCATCAGTCGACTGATCATGGCCATCAGTCGACTAGTCCTGTAGTTGTTGTCTCACAATGGCCAGATCCACGTTGGTCAAATTCCAACGGATCACACATCAGTCGACTAATGGTACCCATCAGTCGACTGATACCCCATCAGTTGAGTGGTGGTGAGCTCGACTAGCTTTTGTGCTCATGCACAGTGAGATCAGTCGACTACTTCCCTTAAGCAGTCGACTGATGTCGACTTGATCCAGCCAAAAACACCAGTCGAACACTGGTCGGTCCCATACGACCTAGAGCAGTCGACTAGCACCTATGCCAGTCGATTGATGTCGAGTAAAACCTCAAACATCAAGCTGTTTGAGCATCCGACACTCAGTCTTAGCCACTTGGCTAAGTCCACCTTATCCCTTATGGAGTTCCCCATCGAAGCTCTCTTCCCTCGGCCTACGTCCCTCGGATGCATCAAGCGCACTGCTTCGCAATTCCATCCTTCGCATCTCATTCTCTCGAAGTATGATTCCCTTTGGGATCACTCCATTCGCTCCCCGTCCGGCGGTCCTTCGGATGCACCAAGCACAGGGCTTTGCATTGCCATCCTTCACCAACTCAAGGACGCCGAGCCTAGTGAACTTACCAAGTCCTCAAGACTTCCCATATGCACCAAGCGCACGACTTCGCAATGCCATCCTTCACCGACTCAAGGACCCCGAGCCTAGTGAACTTACCAAGTCCTCAAAACTTCCCATATGCACCAAGCGCACGGTTTCGCAATGCATTTCTCACCAAGCACCAAGTGCATGGCTTCGTAATGCTTTGGACTTTTCCACACCAAGCTCCATGCTTGGATTTTCCATGCCAACTCCATGTTGGACTTTCCTATGACAATCCCATGTTATAAGTTTTGTCTATCATCAAAATACTACTCGAGTCAAACTCGAGTCAACCTGGGCCGATTGCACCAACACAAGAGACATGACCAGACATGTGAGCAAGTTCTCCAAAATTGACTACGTTAAGAAGGGAACGATATCATTTGGGAATAGCAAAAAACTCAAGATTTTAGGTAGCGGAACAATTGAGGTATCACCAAAAATTATCATTCATAAAGTGTTGTTAGTTAAGAGCATGAAATATAATTTGCTTAGGGTAAGACAATTATGTGATGCTGGGTATAATGTAGAGTTTAAATCCACCAAGTGTTTGATTAGACACATGAGCTTAGAAGATTGCATGTTAGATGGATATAGGAAAATAAATATTTATTATGTTGATCTTTCCTATGATTCTAACATTTATACTAAGTGTCTTATATCAAAAAGAAGGAGGTTGGCTATGGCAAAGACGACTTGGTCACATCAATATGAAAACATAGCCAAAGTAGCTAAATTGGAGCTTGTAAATGGCCTACCAAAAATCAAGTATACCAAAGATCAAATGTGTGATGCGTGCCAAGAAGGAAAACAATCAAAGTCATCACACAAGGGTAAAATTCTAACTAGCACTTCATTACCTTTAGAACTATTGCATTTAGATCTTTTTGATTGTCATAGTACTCCCTCATTAGATGGTAATAAATATTGCTTAGTGATAGTTGATGATTTTTCTAGGTATACTTGGGTTTACTTTATAAAACATAAGGATGACACCCTAGAAATAATCATAGAATTTATCAAAAAGATATAAAATGAAAAGAATCTCAAAATCAACCGAATCTAAAGTGATCATGGTGGAGAATTTGAGAATTCTAACTTTTCAAAATTTTGCTTAGAAAAAGGGTATAAGCATGAATTCTCTTGTCCTAGAACACCCCAACAAAAATGGGTGGTGGAAAGGAGAAATCATGCCCTATAAGAAGTGGCTAGGACTATGCTTAATACATATTCTTTACCTAGCTACTATTGGGCAGAAGCAGTTAATGTTGGGTTTCCGACACCGCGGCGAGTGTGTGTTCGAACATGTTTCGCAAACATGTGTACAATGGAAAGAATAAAATAATAAATCTAATTTATTACAACACACACATCACACGCATGCATAGTACAACATGTGTAGACATAACCGTAAATTTAAATTTTGCAATAAAAGGAAATTTAACTACGTATACCTTACGTATCACGTGTAGCGGGAAAGACATCAACCGGAACAATCCTCGCTAGAATCGTCTCTATCCGTATCCATGCCGAGTATCTTCGGGATGACTTCACTAAGTCACGAGCTTTGTCTTCGTACGGGTTACTAGCCTCGTGTTGAAGACGATGTGATCGAGATAAGATCACCATCCGAATCAAAATTCGGATAAAAAATGAGTCCTCAAAAACTCGTTTCTCCAGAGAGGAATTCGTCAACCGTTTGATGAATCCTTCATCCTCCACCTATGAGGATTGCCGGAGATCAAATCCCCGGAAAGGGAGGCGCTGTCGGAGCTCCAAACGCCATTCAAACGATGCTCCGACAAGAAGGAAACAAGCTGTCCAGAAAACTGGACAGCTTTGGTGGAGAACTTGCGCCGGCCAAATAAGGAAAGCAATGTGCTCACCTTGTCGCCGGAGCCAAGGATGATCACCGGAGCTCCTCCGGCAGCAGCTCGACGCCGGCAAGTGGAGAAGACGGCAGCATCTGGTCGCCGGTTGGAGGAGATGGACGGCGGCACTTGAGTTGGCACCGACTTCTACAAGGGGAGGAGGTGGGCGGCAACTCTAGGTTAAGGGAATTGGATTAGGGCTTAACAAACCCTTAAGCCCTCTTTTATAGAGAACTAATTCTCTTAATGGTTATTGGATCATAACCATAAGGCTCGTTAACCCGCTCTATTAATTTAAGTTAAAATAAACCAAACCATAATGGTTTATTTTAAGTTAAAACGAACCGAACCAACTTTGGTTCATTCGTTTAAAATAAACCAAACCCTTTGGTTTATTCTCCTCCATTGGATTAGAACCAAACCATTTTGGTTCATCCATTATGTCTTCATAAGACACGGCCCATGCACGCTTCCATTGCGACTGAAACGATTTCATGCTAGCTCCATGTTTGGTCCAACCAAACCCAGTTTCTCTCGGTCTGAGAATCTCATTCTCAAGCTCGTTTCAAATCCTTCGGATTACGCTCGTTGTGCGTGGGACCAAATAGGTTATCGGTTTATGTTGGCCGTCTATAATTAACCATTAATTATAGAACGATCATGAGTGACACCTAGTAGTACATCATGATCCCTAATTAACCGAAAAGATCAACGGTTGATCCAGAACTATTTCTGAAACCCTTCAGTAGCTCGAATGAATCGTGCCCCATTCCCTTCACTCATCTTTTAACCACTTGGATCAGAACATGGTCTATAGTGTCAGTCCTCACTAGGCTGACTACGCCATACCTATCCCAAGTAACATTTCCTCATCCTACGGATTCTAGTTACTGCACATGTATCGAAGAGTACCTTACTCTAAACATGTAATGCTTTGGCCAACGACTTTAGTAACAATCCGACGAGAGGCCATGGGTATACATCTCCTCGCAAGGAGTGGTGAATAACCTTTATAGGTTATTCAAACACCTTCGATCATTTCGACTTATACCCAATCATCCCGGGTCCACATCTCCTCAGAGATACTTGCTTAAGATGTCAAAGCATAAGTCTTCATGATCAAGATGACTTGAATACCGCAAGTCAAAGGAACATCGCACTTAATCTACAGCAAGAACTTCATTGACATATCTATATATGCAGAGAACCATATGAAGTCTTACGGCTGGTCACTCCAATGAACTAGTTACCATAACTAGCATCCACGATTAACTCTGGACATCACAATGTCTCCAGCCAGTGAGAATCAGTTGCTTGGATACACCAAGGAGTATACCTCGTGCTAGTCTCGACAGAATCAATGGTGTCCAAATCCATCAATTCATTGACTAGGGATAATTCCGATACATCACAATTACACATGTAGAGATACTCACTAGTTGTGATCCAATCACAAATTCTCTCATGCTGTGAATCGCATCATGGACATTCAGTAAATGAGTTTAAGATCCAATCAAATACATGAAACCATGTATACTCAAATAGTGAATCTTCATTTATCATATAAATGGTTAATACATAAGGCGATTGCCTTAGGACATCTCTCATATATTACTAACAGTTAACACCGCTTGTTATATCCAAAATCGTGTCTTAATCCATATGTTTTTAGGCAAGACACCCTTTGAATTATAGAATGGTACAATTCACTATTTTAAGGACTTCGGTTGTAAAGTTTACATTTTGAATAGCAAAGACAACTTAGGGAAATTTGAGTCTAAGGCAGATGAGTATACATTAAAAGGACTCAAAAGGATTAGGAATCCTCTAATGTTGAATTTAATGAATATACTAGCACCTACACTAGGAAATCTTCAATTGATAAAGATATCAATTCAAGAAATCAAGACATTATCCAAGGAATTCAAAATCTAAATTTAGGGGGTAATGATCAAGGGGGAGGAAGAGGATATTCCAATGATGAAAGGAGGAAGGATAATGGTAATCAAATTCAATGTGATTCACCTCCCAGGACTTTAAGAATTCATCAAAACCATCGTCTAGAACAAGTAGTAGGAGAACACTCACGTGGTGTAAGGACTAGGTCCTTCTATAGATATCCTACTAGTCAAGTTCTCCTAATCTCCTAAATTGATACAAAGTCAATTAATGATACCTTGCTTGATCCAGAATGGATATTAGCAATAGAAGAAGAGTTAGCTCAATTTAAAAGAAGTCAAGTATGGGAAGTAGTTCCTAGACCAAATGATGGCACAATTTTTACAACAAGATGGGTCTTTAGGAACAAGTTAGATGATCAAGGGAAAGTCACTAGAAACAAAGCTAGGTTAGTGGATCAAGGGTTCAATCAAATTGAAGGACTTGATTATGATGAGACATAAGCTCCAGTAGCTCAGTTATGTAGGATCAAGAAAGACACTAGAGGAGGGGGGGGGGGCAAATAGCATTTTTAAAATGTTTTCTTTCTTTCGTAAAACACATAAAACACAAAGTATATCACAGCAAAAAAAAGCAAAAGACTAAACCAAAGGCACAAGTATTTTTTTACTTGGTTCATAGCAAACTGACTACTAGTCCAAAGCCCTGCGATCCTTGATCGCCTTCGGAGGGCAATACACTAAAACTCTCTTCCTCGTTGGAGGTAAGAGATACGAAGCAATACAAAATGTAGAGGAGGAGGTAACAATCCTACCTCTCCTTTTAGCAAGTAATAAGTAATGAAATGAAAGTACCGACTTAAGAAGTGAAAGTTGAGCGCTTTGCCAACATTACGACGTTGTTGCTTGGAGATGAGAGCTTTGAATTGATGGAGCACTTTGGGAGCCTTTTTGTTGATGAATAGGGGGTGCCTCACCCCTTCTTTTATAGCCTTCCAAACCCTAACACATTGAGATCTAGATCTGGATCAAGATCTAGATAGAAGTTTATCCACAAATCTTATCCTTGAGGTGGCATTTGCCTCTTCATGCACACACCAGTCAACTGCTCCTATTGGCAGTCGACTGGCCCCAGTCGACTGCTGAACTTTCTAATCGACTGTTATACTTGAGGTTCCATCTTGAGACCTATAACACAAGATTAATACAATGTATACAAATATATTAATAGTGACAATCCTTTGACCATCCGATATCAAATTCGGTCTTCCTCTAGAAGCCTTAGTTAGATCAATGCCTACGGTTGTCCCCGTACTGAGAACACGACCTATCCTCTCCACACAAGGTTCTTACCTTTGGTCCTTCTGACATGTTGCTTAGCTTCCGATCACTCGACCACCGAGGTTTTTGACCCGAGATTCTCTTGGCATATTTGACCTTAGCAAAGTCTAACACATTAACTACACACTCAACATAGCACATGAGATAACAAAATACCTTATCTTTGAATCTTTGCCATTATCAAAACCTAGGTTCGATTATTTGGTGCCTCTGCACCAAAAATCTCCTCCTTTTTGATTTATGAAAACATAATTCAAAATTAAGGAAAATAAGTGCATAACGTAAATGCATAACATAACCACAACTCTGCCTTAACTAAACTTCACCTTAAGGGTATCTCCCCCTTAATTCGTGGTGACAGAGTAATAGTATTTTTAAATTGACTTTGAATTATCACTTTTACCTCTCCCCCTTTGATATATATCAAAAAGCAATATATATATATATATATATATATATATATATATATGAATGTTTAACTTGGAAATTTAGAGTTGTAAGAGTATTTTAAAGCTGTAAAATATCGAGACATCTTTAAATTTTTTGAAATAACTTTTATAAGTTCATTTTCAGATGTCCAAATGATAAAATATGAAGTAGTAAACACTTTTATGAATCCAAGCATGTGTCCCTTTACTTTAGAAAAAAATCTATACTTTGAAGTTAATTTCGATTTATCAATTTAAGTCCTAAGGATCGTATGCCAACCTAGAGGTAACTAGAGGTGTAGGATGAATTTAATTAAGTCTTTCTTTTCCCTCTACACCAACAATGATTTTGAAAAGATTATATACTAATTTGTAGCAAGGTGTTTTTATTTTTATTTTTATTTTTTTTGTTTTTGGATTATCAAAAATTAAGCATACCTACACAACCATCACGAATATTAATAACTAGTTTTAAGATAATATTTATTTATTAATTTTGAAGGCACTTGAAAAATTATGTAATTTTTATTTTAATTGTCCTTAACATCTCACCCATTTTACATGATCAATCATGTTAACCTTATATGTATTGTGAGATGAGGGGTTTATTTTTACTTAGTTAAATTTTAATGACTTGAAAATTAATTAACCTTGGGTTAGATTTAGATTTAACCTTTAGTTAGTTAAGTGAACATTTCAAAAAAGGGCTTCTAGGTCGTGGCGAGGCACAGAGGCCTTCTTTAATCGAAACAACAACCACTTCCTTAGACAAAGCCAACTTAAGAAATTATACATTTAATTTACTTCAGGGTTATATCCTGGTCTAACTAGTTTATGATGTGGTGAGGTAGCTTTATTCAGTTCCACATAGCCAAGTGCACCAAGGTAGATACTCCTTATCTAACCTGGATACATGTGACTTCGTTTCCCTAATGTACTATCATCTCACTGCGTCCTGATACTATGTTTTCAAAATTAATTAACCTTTGATCCAATCTAACCGTTCTAAATTAAGTAAGTAAATTAATCTAATCATGCACGCAAAGGTTATCTAATTACATAACTGACTTAATATTGACTCCCCTTGGATTATAACTTCTGTAGGGATGATCCACATAGTGGATTTGATCCTGGCAAACCCAATACTTAGTTAAGCCTACATTCGTGTTTATACAAGATTTTGGGACCCATGCTTGGATCCTTGTTTGATCACTATTTACTAATGAAATAAAGAACCTATTTGTTTGTCTAAATCCGAGTCCAGTCTTGTTGTATACAGCACGTTGAGACCCAAGTATTAGGTCAAGATCTTTGGATCCCAATGTAAACTTTTCCAGCATTTTCTTAAGAACTCGAACTTGTCCTTTCAAGGAGGAATTTGTTGGTGCAATCGGCCCAAGATCATGATTGAACAGACTTGAGTTGGACTCAAGTAGTGTTTTGATGTTTGACAATGGTTTGGGGGAGATTGTTGGTGCAATCGACTCGGGTCATGATTAACTAGACTCGAGTTTGGCTCGATGAGTATTTTAAGGTTTGATGATGGTTTGACCATTATTTGACTATATGGTTGACATGGAGTTGACCATATGATGGAGAAGTCCAAGTCTTGTGTACTTGGCATGGAAATTCCAAGTCTTGTGTACTTGGCATGAAAAGTCCAAGTTATGGGTACTTCGCATGGAAAGTCCAAGCATGCATCTTGGCAAGGGAAAGTCCAAGCTTGAGTCTTAGCAAATAAAAAGTCCAACATGGGTTGGCAAGGGAAGTCCAAGGGGTGATATTGGCGGCGTAAAGTCCAAGGGTGGAGTCTTGGCAGCATAAGTCTAATGGTTGGCGACGTAAAGTCCAAGCGGAGTCTTGGCAGCGTAAGTCCAATGTGCCTTGGCAGTATAGACCAGCTTAGCATGACAATAGCCGATGGAAGCACCTAAAGGCTAGTGTATAGATGAACAAGTCATGGATGACATGGAGGGATCCGATAGGCATGGGGCTGACGAAGGTGGCTAGAAGGCTTAGGTCTAGGCTAAGCATGGTCTAGCAAGTATGAGGGCATCATACTTGGGGTTAAACCTCATGTTTGCGGTTATCAGTCGACTGGGGCTTTGGACCAGTCGATTGGGTAAGTGTTTTGAATTTGGTAGCCGAGTCGACTTGCGTGACGATCGATTATGGGCAATCGAACCGCTCATTCGAAGTGTTCGATCGTAGAAAATAGCACAGCGATCATTGCCCATTGACGATCGATCGATTGATGGCTTGATCGATCGACTACCATGAATGGGCAATCGATCGATGGTTGGGGTTACGAGCACGAGAATGCTCGGTAGCCGATGATAAGTCGGCTCGACCACTCGCGATCGGTTATGTCTATTGGAACTTATCCAAGGTGGATTAAGTCATTGTCTCACAATGGCTACAGAAGCAGTCGACTGATGGTCGCGATCAGTCGACTGCTAGGCGGAATCCAGCCCGAGGTGAAGCTTTAAAAAGAGCTCATGGAGGAGGATTTGGCAATGGTTCTCTTGGGTGATTTAAAGGGGAATAGTTGGTGCTTTCTAGTCCTTCAAGGCTAGTCCAAGGCAATCAAAGATCAAGCAATCAAAAGCTCATTGTAAAGTGTTTTTCTTTACTTGTATTGCATTTCATATTTATATTTGCTTGTATCCATTGTATTACTTAGTGTAATCATTTGTACGAGGTTTCTCCGCCTCTGACTTGTTGTCCAGAAGAAGTATTATTGATTAGTGGTGTTGATTGCATCGCTAGAGCTCATAATTTGTGGAGTAGGAACCTTGAGGTTCTGAACCATGTTATATCTCATGTACTTGTGCTTGTGTTGTGTATTTGTTTGTATCATTATTATTTCTGCTGCGTATACTAACATTTTGTAGAAAACACGATTGAATTCCATCATTTGTACGTAAATGCTATTCACCCCCTCTAGTGGACATCACAGTCCCTACAATTGGTATCAGAGTGAGGCCGCTCTTCAAGGTTTTATAACTAAGGGAGAATCACTAGAGGGTGAAGAAGAAGATGGATTTCTAAGAAACATTGAGATGGGATATCAACAAGCCAGTCCCGTATGTGCTTTATGGATGAGAAGGCTTCAATCAGTGGAAGTCAAGGATTGAAGACTTCATCATGATGAGGGATCTTGAAGAATGGTTCGGCTTGATGGAAGGATTCGACTATCCGAGAGGGCCAAAGAGTGGTTTTCTCAAAATGAAGAAGTGGACTAAGGAACAAATCCAAGAATTCGAGAAAAAACAAGAAGGTAATAAAATTCTTGGTTGAATTGATTCCTAACGACATTTTGTGTAGTTTAGGTGATTACATGGATGCCAAGGAGCTATGAAGCCAAGTGGCAAGATTCCATGAGAACCCACAACCGATCCAAGAAGAAAAGGAAGAGGAGGAGTGCTTATCCTCCCAAGCTCAAGAAGAAGCAAGCACATCTTCATCACAAGAGATTGAGGATTTGGAGGGTGACAGGGAATCAATGTCCGAATCGGAAGAGGTGAAAGAAGTCGAAGAGGCCTCCACCTCTAGGATTGAGGGGGAGGAGAGACCATCCACTCCGGAGCATCAAGAAGAAACTTCTACTTCCGGTCAAGAAGAAGTGCAAGCCCAAACTTTCACAATTAACCTAGGTAATTCAAACATATTAATTCAAAATAAAAATCATATTATGTGTTTTGAGTGTAGGGAATATGGGCACTATAAAATCAAGTGCCCCAAGAAAGTCAAGAAAAGTCAACTGGCACCAAAATCTCAAGAAAAGGCCAAGGATGTTGGTCCCCCAACCATTAAGAGCAAGGAGCACGTAGTGTGCTTCAAGTGCCACCAAAGATGGCATTATAGAAGCCAATGCCCTAGGGGGAGGAAGAAGACTCAAGAGGGAGCATCACATGTAGGGGGAGCCTCTAAGGCAAACCATAAGGTATATTTTAGTAATGTACCTTCTTTAATTAATAGGCAAAAGTATGCTAGGAATTTTATTGTCATTACTCATGAACAAAAGCATGTTAGAAATAAACTCTATTTCTTAGGCACAAAGTCTTGTCACTTTAGAAATAAGGAGAAATTTGGGGCTAATGTCCCTAAAATAATTTTACCTAAGAAAAGCATTAGGAAAATAGAAGACCATCTAGGTTTTAACTCCAAGAACCATAGACATATGCCTAGGAAGTCTCATGTCCAAAAAATAGATGAAAAATCAAAAATTGGGCAATTAGAGTTAGAAAACCAAGCCTTGAGGTCAAAGCTTGAAAAACTTGAAAGAACCCTCAAAAAGATTCAAAATCAAGTTAAAGGGTCAAATTGTCAAAATCTAGGGTCTATGAGTCAAAGTCAAAGGCCTATGAAATAAGGTTCATCCAAAGGCAAGAAAGGTTTGGGTCACAAACCTAAGCCTAAGGAGACCTACCACAATGTTTCATTCGATTATGGAACACAACCTAGGTCTAGGAAGGCTATGGTTACTAGGGAAGTCGTCCCTAAGGCTAACCATGGAGTATGTCTAGTGGCTAGGGTTTAGAAGAAACCTAGGGAAGCCACTAAGAAGGTTACAAGGGGAGTCACTCCTAGAGCTAACCTAGGCAAGACTATAATGACCAAGGCTACCAAGCCTAGAAGGGTCATTAGGAGAGTATCTAGGGAGTTCATCCCTAAGGAATACCTAGTAAACCCAAGGAGATCAAATAGGTTTTGGGTTCCTAGGAGCGTGATCGATTCATGCTAAATGGGTTAGTGTGTGCCAACTTTAATTGGATCGGTAGTTAACCTAACCATGGTAAAGGTGACACCTTAGGTCATTTTCAAGGTTATGGATACTTTGAAAATTGGTTTGAATTAATATCTTAAAGGCTTTTAGGATGTGCCAATATATTTTGAAGAATTATGAAAAATCAATCAATTGGCACAAACTAGGTCTAGAGGTCATGGTGTGTCATTTTGGGTTTTTGGCACACTTTGAGGATAAGTGACATTAAGGCAAAATTGGATTTAATTCTAGAAATGACAATTTGGGCTTAACACTTAAGAATTTAATACCTTAGTATTTTACAATTGTCATGCTTTGTTTGCCTCGCCATGTCATGACATCATGTTTCTTTTAATCATATAAAATGTCATGATTATGCTTAGGACTTTTTATGTCATGTATGCTTAGGTTATATCGTATGTCATGACATCATGATCATTGGCCATGATTATTTATGTCATCATTTATGCCATGATAATTCATGCATTTAAAGTAATTAAAATTGATCTAAGTACTATGACATGACTTGAAGTCCCATGTATAAGGGAATCAAGTAGTGTTGCCCTAGAAAATGCATGAAACCCTAGTTTATGATGAACAAAACCCACATCTCACATCACATTGATATGTGTGTGTATTGATACACCCTAGACACATGTGAGATGCTAGGAAATGAGTTAAGTTCAAGGTGCATAGTTTTTGCATCTAGATGAACTTAAACTCAACTCATACCATGGATGAATTAAGAGGAAAGCTTGTGTACAAGTCATGTGCATTAATCCCATAGACCATGGTTCAATATAAGATTTTAAAACAATTTCAAAATCATTTTGAAAAACCTTGGTGTAGTCTATCTTTTGATAGAAGTCACCATTGATGATGTTGATACAAAGTGAGCTCAAAACAATGAAGTTTTTCTATTTTTTTTTAACTTTGTATCAATTTCACTATTTTGTGAGTAAATTATTTTTCAAATATTTTTCACCCATTGTATTTGACATAAGTATTATACGTATGAAGTTTCAAGATTTTTCAAAATATGTATATTTACTTATGAATTTCTAAAATACATTTTTTATTTTTGATTTTTGCATTTTGCAGATATTAGTCGACTGCTGCTTGATGGCAGTCGACTGATGCATAGGGCATTCGACTGATTACTGTCAGAGTCGACTAGCAATGCTGATTTTGGGTAAACAAGGATGTTTAGCCCATGTTTTAGCTATGTTAGGCTACCCTAACTACTCCTAACCCTAGGACATGCTTTAGAAAGTATTGGAAAGGATAAAAATCCATTGGATATGGATTAGGAGAGTTGTTTACGGTGTGTATCAATTTTAAGGTGTGTGAAAGTTAAAGTTTGAACTTTTGACCTTAATTTTGATGGTTTAGTGTTCCTATTGACTTAGGGACTCTCCAAGGACATTGTTGGTGCAATGGTCAAGGGGGAGCAAGCCTTCAGGGGGAGGATGTGTTCTTCCTCATGAGGGACAGAAATGGGAATGTGAGATGGCCAATTTGGAAATTGGGAGAGTTTATAGGAAGCCTCTCTTAAGTAATATGAGACTTATCACTAGGAAGAGTGAAGGCATCTTAGATGTTTTTAGACCAAGGGGGAGATTGTAAGATCTCATTGGGATATGACACATTGACCTCCTTGGGGAGAACCTTTTTGATGTATGTCAAAAAGGGGGAGAATTTATAGGAGAAGTTCTGGGAGAATTTGGGATTACCAATTTGGGAGAATTGGTAAGGAGATTTGAGTTAGGTGGCCTAACTCAATGTTTTGTTTGTGGTTTTTGTCAAACATCAAAAAGAGTGAGATTGTTGGTGCAATCGGCCTAGGTCATGATTGACCAGACTCGAGTTGGACTCGAGTAGTGTTTTAATGTTTGACAATGGTTTGGAGACATTGTTGGTACAATCGACCCGGGTCATGATTGACTAGACTCGAGTTTGACTCGAGGGGCATTTTGATGTTTGACGATGGTTTGACCATTGTTCGACTATATGGTTGACATGAGGTTGACCATATGTTGGAGAAGTCCAAGTCTTGTGTACTTGGCATGGAAAGTCCAAGTATTGTGTACTTGGCATGAAAAGTCCAAGTCATGGGTACTTGGAATGGAAAGTCCAAGCATGCGTCTTGGCAAGGGAAAGTCCAAGCTTGAGTCTTGGCAAATGGAAAGTCCAACATGGGTTGGCAAGGGAAGTCCAAGGGGTGATATTAGTGGCATAAAGTCCAAGGGTGGAGTCTTGGCAGCATAAGTCCAATGGTTGGCGGCGTAAAGTCCAAGCGGAATCTTGGCAGCGTAAGTCCAATGTGCCTTGGCGGTATAGACCAGCTTAGAATGACAATAGCCGATGGAAGCACCTAAAGGCTAGCGTATGGATGAACAAGTCATGGATGACTTGGTGGGATCCGATAGGCGTGAGGCTGACGGAGGTGGCTAGAAGCCTTAGGTCTAGGCTAAGGGTGGTCTATCAAGTATGAGGGCATCATACTTGGGGTTAAACCTCATTTTTGAGGTTATCAGTCGACTGAGCTTTATTGGTCAAGTATCACACCGAGCTTGGACATGTCGATTGATCCAATGTTTGACATAACATCGATTGGTAGTGTTATAGCGCCGACTCATGTCGACTTGGATTGTAAGAAATCATGGACATTATGGGAGAAAACCTGATGGCTTGATATCTCGATGACCGTCAATAGTCACGATAGTCATCGATATGCCCTTGGCGATTGACTCTTTGGGTTAGTAGTCGATTGCCAATCTAAACTTATCGATGTGGATTAAGTCGTTTACTTCGCTGGGCTTGATCAACTTATGGATCGACTGCTAGGTGGAATTCAGCCCGAGGTGAAGCTTTAAAAGGAGCTTGTGGAGGAGGATTAGGCAATGGTTCTCTTAGACGATTTGAAGTGGAATAGTTGGTGCTTTCCAGTCCTTCAAGGCTAGTCCAAGGCAATTAAAGATCAAACAATCAAAAGCTCCTTGTAAAGTGTTTTTCTTTACTTGTATTGCTTTTCTTATTTGTATTTGCTTATATCCATTGTATTACTTAGTGTAATCATTTGTATGAGGTTTCTCCACCTCTGACTTGTTGTCGAGAAGAAGTATTATTGATTAGTGGTGTTGATTGCATCGCTAGAGCTCATTTGAGCTCAATCCGTGGAGTAGGAACCTTGAGGTTCCAAACCACATTATATCTCATGTACTTGTGCTTGTGCTTGTGTATTTGTTTGTATCATTATTATTTCCGCTACGTATACTAACATTTTGTAGTAAGCACGATTGAATTCCATCATCCGTACGTAAATGCTATTCACCCCCTCTAGTGGACATCATGATCCCTACAAAATTCTCTTCCTCAAGTGTCTTGACTCGAGTTGAGGTTCCTTCTTGAATGTGGCTAGTTGAAGAAATTAAGTTGGTCTTCTTATGGGTTTCAACTTCCTTAAGAAGAGATATGACTTTAGACTCAGACTTAGTTAATTTTTTATTTAAATACTTAATTGCAGTATATAAAAATTTCTAATTGTAGAACGACGTACCTTTACCGAACCTCGAAAATGGATCCGGATTCATGGCTTGTCTTGGACTCAGACTCGGAGTTGGACCTTGACTCGAGCTTGGACTCTGACTCGGACTCGGATTCGGAGGGTCTTGCCATGAGGATGAGGTTGTTGATTTTATCTCATTCTTTTTCATCTGAGGATTCTTCTCATGTTGCTCTAAGCGCCTTCTTGTTAGATTTGGACTTTAGCTTGGGGATGTCGGCTACAAAATGGCCCTTCTTTGCATTCGTAGCACTTGAAGTCTTGCTTGACCTTTTGATTTGTTTCGGGGGTTTTCTCTTTAGTTGACTTGTTTGTACATCTTTTTTTCTTGATTTATCTTCGAACAAGTTTGACGATCTCCGTTTCCAATTCATCGTCTAGATCCATATCGAACTCATCATCTCCAGGAGTTGGTTTACTTTTTATTTTCTTTTTCCCTGCAAACAAAGCTATACTTTTCTCGACTGGGGATGAATTAGTTTGTTTAGGCAATTCAAATTCAGAAAAAAGTTCATCTAATATAATCTCAGAAAGATCCCGTGACACGTTGTAAGCTTCAACCATTGATGCCCACAATGTAGTCTAATATCGCGGTTCTCCACCTTTTGTTTGATGGAATGGAGGCCGTTTAGGATGTCTTGGATCTGAGCATGAAGTTGACTCATAGTCTCATTGTCCTGCATTTTTAAATTAAGCAATTTATTTAAAATTAATTTTTTTTTCATACCTTTGTATCGGAGGTTCCTTCGTGGAGCTCAGTGAGTTTATCCCATAGATCTTTAGCATTGATGAAGGGTCCGATGTAGTTGAGTTCCTCTTTGGATAGACCACATTGCAAGATTTGGATTGCTTTAGCATCCACTTCAATTTGTTTCTTCATTGCATTGGTCCACAAGTCACATTCCAAGAGCTCACTCTTTTCGTCGGTAGGTAGATCAAAGCCTTTCTGGATGACGATCTACATGTCGACTTGAGTCTTGAGGAAACACTCCATCCAACTCTTCCAGTAACAAAAGTCATCTTCACAAAAATACAGAGATCGAACGGTGCTAAATCCCTCTTGACTAGCCATGTAAATCTTGCACAAAACAAAAACACCAAAATAATATTCCAAGACTTGGTCTTGGATTAGTAGTGCGGGATAAAACTTAAGCAAAGAATAAACTAATAATAAAAAAATATAAAAAATTGCTCGACCGATGGTTGTAACGAATTTGAGCGATCCCGCTCTAATACCAATTGTAGGATCGATAAAGATGCTAGAGGGGGGAGGGGGATGAATAGAATTTTTAAAATCTTTTCTTTCTTTCATAAAACACAAAGTATATCGCAGCGGAAAAAGAAAACAACAAAACCAAAGGCACAAGTATTTTTTACTTGGTCCATAACCAATCGACTGTTAGTCCAAGGCCCTGTAATCCTTGATCACCTTCGAAGAGAAATTCACTAAAACTCTCTTCCTCGTTAGAGGTAAGAGATATGAAGCAATACAAAATGTAGAAGAGGAGGTAACAATTCTACCTCTCCTCTTAGCAAGTAATAAGTAACGAAATGAAAGTACCCACTTAAGAAGAGAAAGATGAGAGCTTTGCCTTACGACATTGTTGCATGGAGACGAGAGCTTTGGATTGATGGAGCACTTTAGGAGCCTTTTTATTGATGAATAGGGCGTGCCTCACCCCTTCTTTTATAACCTTCCAAACCCTAGCACGCTGAAATCTAGATCTGGATAGAAGTTTATCCACAAATCTTATCCTTGAGGTGACATTTGGCTCTTCACGTACACACCGAATTGCTCTATTTGACCGCTAGTCAATCCCAAACAAACCTTAGTCTAGTCATTGCTATACTTGAGGTTCCAACTTGACACTTGCAACACAAGATTAAAATAATGTATACAAATATATTAATAGTGACAGTCTTTGATGATTCTATCTCGACTTCGGTCTTCCTACAGAAATCTTAGTTGGATGGACGCCTACAGTTGTCCTCGTACTGAGGACATGACCTGTCCTCTCCATAAAAAGTTCTTACTTTGCTTTCCTTTTGTCCTTCTGACCTGTCGTTTAACTTCTGGTCACTCGACCACCAAGGTTTCTCGACCCGAGATTCTCCTGGCATCTTTGACCTTAAAAAAGTCGAACACATTACCTGCACACTCAACATTGCACATGAGATAACAAAATAACTTAACTTTGAATCTTTGCCATTATCAAAACCTAGGTTTGATCATCTGGTGCCTCTGCACCAAGTTAGAGTCTATCTGAATCCTATTAGGCTATGCCACTCATATGAGTTTCAAACTTTATCAAATGGATGTGAAATCAACATTCCTAAATGGGTTCATTAAGGAAGAGGTCTATGTGGAGCAACCATCCAGGTTTGAAATGTAGATTATCCAAACTATATTTGTAAGCTTAAGAAAGCCTTATATAGGTTAAAACAAGCTCCCTGGACTTGGTATGAAAGAATATCATCTTTCTTAATCTCTAAGGACTTTAGAAGAGGCCAAGTTGACTAATCTTTATTTCTAAAGTCTAAAGAAAATGACATCTTTTTGCTTGAGTGTATGTTGATGACATCATATTTTGGTCAACAAATGATGAACTCCTCCAAGACTTCATAAAAAATATGGAAAATAAATTTAAGATGAGTCTAGTAGGATAATTGACTGTTTTTTGGGATTACAAGTCAAACAAACTACTGAACAAACCCTTGTCTATCAAACCAAATACGCTAAAGAAGTTATCAAGAAATTCGGTTTAGAAAATACTAAGGTAGTGTCTACACCTATGGGAACCAATAATAAGATAGACAATGATTTAGATGGAAAATTAATATATTCAAAACATTATAGGAGTATGATTGGTAGTCTACTATACATAATCGCTAGTAGACCGGATATACATTTTGTGGTAGGTATGTGTGCGAGATACCAATCTTGTGCCAAAGAGTCCCTTTGAGTAGCGGCCAAGAGAATATTAAAATATATCAAGGGTACTCTTATTATAAGTCTATGGTACTCTAGGACTCAAACTTTTGATTTGATTGGGTACATCGATTTCGATTATGTGGGTTGCAAATTGGATCAGAAAAGCACTAGGGGTGGATGCCAATTTCTTAGTTCCTCCTTAGTGAGTTGGAGTAGTAGAAAATAACCTTGTATTGCTTTGTCCACAACCGAGGCTAAGTATGTGGCCATGGGTTGTTGTGTGACTCAATTACTTTTGATGAGACACACTCTCTAAGATTATGAGCTATACTATGTGTTGGTGCAATCGGCTCAGGTTGACTCGAGCAGTACTTTGATAGTATTTTGATGATAGACAAAACTCATGACATGGGATTGTCATGGGAAAGTCTAACATGGAGTTGGCATGGAAAATCCAAGCATGGGGCTTGGTGTGGGAAAATCCAAAGCATTGCGAAGCCGTGCGCTTGGTGCTTGGTGAGAAATGCATTGCGAAGCCGTGCGCTTGGTGCATGTGGGAAGTCTTGAGGACTTGGAAAGTTCACTAGACTCGGGGTCCTTGAGTCGGTGAAGGATGGCATTGTGAAGCTGTGCGCTTGGTGCATCCGAGGGACCGCCGGACGGAGAGCGAATGGAGTGAGGCCCAAGGGAAGCATACTTCGAGGGCATGAGACACGAAGGATGGTGTTGCGAAGCCGTGCACTTGGCACATCCAAGGGACGTAGGCCGAGGGAAGAGAGCTTCGATGGGGAACTCCATGAGGGATGATGTGGACTTGGCCAAGTGGCTAAGACTGAGTGTCGGAGGCTCAAACTTGATGTTTGAGGGTTTACTCGACGGTCGGATGCTCAAACAACTTGGTGTTTGGGCATAGGTGTCTCGACGCTGCAAGTCGACTAGGGTTCGACCGGGTGTTAGATCGCCGCTTTTGTGCTTAGCCGATCGCCATGGTGGATCGCGATCGATGTCGATCAGCCGACTTCCGAGTGATGGCAGTCGACTGATGGGAATGTCATGAGCACAGAATGCTCCGTAGCTGACTAGGCAGTTGACTACTAGGTCACATGTCGACTGATGGATATGATCAGTCGACTGGTAGGTGATCCATTGGAACTTATCCAACGTGGATCTAGCCGTTGTGAGACAACGACTACAGGGGCAGTCGACTGGGGCCTTTTGGCAGTTGATTGCTGGGCGCGAAAACAACTTGATGCAAGTTTTAAATGGAGCTCAAGTGGGAGGATTTTGCCAAGACTTTAAGGAAGCGATTGGAGGGGAATTGCTGCTGCATTCCAATCCTTCAAGAGCCATCCAAAGCAAGCAACAAGAAAGGGTTCAAAGCAAAGAGTTGTAAAGCGTTCTTTACTTGTATTTCTTGTGTCTTTGTATTTATTGTAGTATTACTATTGTAATAGCTTGTACAAGGTTTTTCTAACTCCGACGTGTAGTCGAGAAGGAGTTTAGTTAGTGTTATGCGCATAACTAGAGCTCGGAGAGCTCGCTCGTGGAGTAGGAACCATTCGGTTCCGAACCACATATTTCGTGTGTGTTTGCATGTGATTGTATTTGTTGTTAGTATTCATATTTGTATTAGTATTCCGCTGCGCTAACGACAATTGTAGACGAGCACGCAATGAGAACGATCATATTCCACCGTACGACGATTGAGGGCTATTCACCCCCCTCTAGCCGGCCAACATATACACATCGATCTCCTACAAGTGGTATCAGAGCCAAGGAGCTTGTCAAGGACTAACCGCCGACACAAGCACTACAAAATGACTGGCTACAACATCCATCCACCGAAATTTGATGGAGATTTTTCTTGGTAGAAGAAACGGATGGAGGTTTATCTCGAAACCAACTTTGATTATATGATTATTGTAGAAAACGGTTTTGAGATGCCTAGGGACAAGGACAACAAGCCCGTTGAGAAGTCAAGGTGGACCCAAGACCAAATCAAGGACTTCAAGATAAATCTCGAGGTAATAAAATTACTTAGTGATTTGTTACCTAACCATATTTGGTCTAGATTGGGTGACTATAGGGATGCAAGGGAACTATGGAATAAGATAATAAAATTCCAAGAAAATTCCCAACTGGCACAAGTAGAGGAGAATGCCGAGGAAGAAGCACCCACCACATTTGAAGATGTTGATGATTTGGTGGAGACCTCCACCTCTAGCATTGAGGGGGAGGAAAGGATTTCCATTCTGGAGAAAGATCAAAATGAAGCTTCTACCTTCGGAAGAAGTGAAGAGGCCTCCACCACCTCCCTAGGTAACTCAAGTGTTATTATTTTAAATAAAAATCACATAATATGCTTTGAGTGTAGGGAGAAAGGGCATTACAAGAGCAAATGTCCTAAATTGGCAAAGGAAAAGGCATCGACACCAAAAGTCAACCCAAAGTCAAAGAATACCGGAGTCCCCTCAATTAAGAGCAAAGAGCACAGTGTGTGCTTCAAATGTAACCAAAGAGAGCACTACCGAAGCCAATGCCCTAGGGGGAGGAAGAGAGGGCAAGAAGGTGTATCTTATGTAGGGGGAGCTCCTAAAGCTAACCCTAAGGTAAATTTAAATTATGCACCTTTAATTTTTAAAGCTAAAAAGCATTCTAAGAATTATTTTAGCTCTCTTGCAATCATTAATGAAAAGCAAGCTAGTAGGAATAAATATGTGTGTTTAGGTGCTAAGCATGTTAGTTTCTCTAAGGACAAACCTAGGACTCAAAACACTAGACCTATTTTACCTAAAGAGTCCATTAGAATAGTTGAAAACCATTTAGGCATTAACCCTAAGAAGGGTAGACACATGCCTAAGAAGAAGAATATTTCCCAAAAGATAAATGAAAACTCAAAATTGGGAAAATTAGAACTAGAAAACCAAGTCTTGAGGTCAAGGCTTGAGAGAATGAAGAAAACACTTAGAATCATAGAAAATTCAATTCTAGGGTCAAATGCCAAAAAGTCAAGACCTAGGTTTCAAAAACGGTCTAAGGGCAAGGAAGGTTTTGTTGGGATGTATATTGAAAAGTCTATCTTTTGTATGAACATCCTTATTTTGAAATAAGAATCACATGATCAATATTTGCATATTTATGGTGATGCATATTGTCTAATACATTACATTATAGATAACATAGTGTGTGGTGTCACACGGGAGATCATGTTATCGGCTCCTTGTAAAGTATAAGTAAAGACTCACAATCGAGATGGCTTTGGACAAACCATTGGTATGGTTGTAATGTGATTGGGTATTGGTTTGTCTTGACCATAGAATCACACTAGTACACTTTGTGTGTATTGAGCAGGACCGACTTAGAGGTGATTCGATTTATTGCTGACTACATAATCGAATCGGACCTCAGATATTATATTGTACATACTCTTAATCCCGATATAATAACGGACACATACACTTAGTATTCATTTCTTTGATTAACCAATGGGCGAGATTTATAGATTAAATCGATAGACTCGGTAAGTTGGGAAATGATATTATTTATATGGTGTGTCGTTGATTATAAAAGGAAACCGTGTCCTATATATTAGGATGATGATGTCCCCTTGAGGAGCTCATAAGGTTCATCATGTAAACCCTGCAGGTGGACTTGGTCCGACATGATTAAAAGGTTGAGTGGTACTACTCATGGAGTTAGATGTTGATTAATTAATGGTCAGTAAATTAATTAATCGACGGACATTCGAGATCTTAAACATGGGAAGAAAATGTACATATAATATATGGAGCCTATATTAACTTATGGGGGTTGGTGAGGTAAATCAATGATAATCCTTTAGTGGATTGGATTATCATTAATGGATAGGACTTTATGTGGGCTTGATCCATTGGGTGGCCAAGATCCAACTCCTCCTCATGGTCCCTATTGTAGCCTATTAAAACCTCATGAATCCTAGATCCAATGGATGAATACAAAACTCTAGATCCAAAGGTAGAGATTAAATCTCTAGATCCGACGGTTGAGATTAAATCTCTAGATCCGACGGTTGAGATTAAATCCTAAGAACCAATGGTGGAGATTAAAACAAGGCTTATCCCTAACTCTATAAAAGGAGAGGAGGGGGTGGGCGGCAAGATGAATCCCATTAGAGATATGATTAGGGCAAGGGGCGGCAAGCATTGGGGATTAGGGTTTAGGTGTTGGCGGCACCAAATAAGGAAAAGTTTTCCTTATCTTCTTCTTCTTCCTTGGTTCCCGGCGCCCATACAACCCTTGGCCAGTGTCCAAACCAGCCCTTCTCCTTCTCTTTGGCCGGTGGAAACAAGACTTTGGGTCTTCCCTTGGAGTCTTGGCCGGTTTCCATCTTATTCTTCTTCTCCTTCTTGGCCGGCGGCAAGCACCAAGCTTGGAGCTTGGTGGTTGGTTGAAAGAAGGAGAAGTGCTTTGTTTCTTAGTCTTCCTCTTGTTCGGAGGGAGCAAGGAAGGAAGATTGGTGATCTAGGAGCTTCGACTTTTGGTAGATCGTCACCCATACAACGTCCAAAAGGAGGAAGGACATACGATAGAAGATCGAGAGGTATAATACTTGTCTATTTTCTTATGTAACATGTTTATGATTATTTTCAATTATATATGCATGATATATTCTATTTTGTGGCTAATATAACTTGGACCCTGAACATAAACACAAAAGCCGACGATCCGTACATCGTCTATTCCGCGTCTATTCGTAGAATAGAGGTTGGTTGCTTGATCAACAAGTTTGTTCAAGTGACTACTCTAATCAAATAGCACGACGATGAAACGGTTTCTTGGGTAATCCCTTTCATTTAGGATTAAATTTTTTTTATCCGGTGACGTAGAAGGGATCGTCATGAACAAGCGATCGAGTTGAAGTGGGAAACGAAGTTTCTTACCTTCATGTGGTATCAGAGCCACGGTTTCCGATTTTGTGTGTTTAGGATTCGGTTACTTTTATGTACTTTTCATATATTATATGTGTCGGATAATAGTAGGATATGCATAGGTTAACTCTTTGATTGCAGTCATAGGATCCAACTATTATGGCCATATGTGTGTAATTGTATATTTTGTTGAATCCTCGGGGTTGACGAGGCTAGTATTTAATTTTTGTAAATTAGATACGACACTGTTTAGCCTCTCTTTTTATTTTAGTTTACTTTCGATCTAGATTTCATGTACACTCCCTCGTGGAGTATAGGATCGATGGATGTAAATTAAAATATTTTTTTTCGGCTCGGATCTCCGGATGGCTTGTACATGGCGTAGGGAGGAGCGGACGAGATGATGATACGACGAGAGACATATTGAAGACAAAAGTCATAATAGTTGGAAAAATTTTATTTTTCATATTTATTGCTTATTGTTTGATATGCATGTCGTAGGCTAGAAAATTCCTTAATTTTAAATTACTAAGTGGGAGAGGGATATTTTTTTAAATTTCCACGGCCTCTATTATAATTTGACATGTGATACAAACAAACTTGTGCGTCGGCTCTGAGTGCCTTCCTCCCCATCGGATGGGTTTGTTTGCAGATCACAAGGTCAAATATGGTTATAGAAAATTATCAAGAAGCATGTGTACTTCCCCATCTGAAGGCACATAACCCGAGATAATTACCTTGGTACCGAGTAATGGTGAACACTTAGATACAAATATAAGTATCCTCCCCATCAGAGTCACTGCTTTTATTTGTAGGGCCAAAGAGGAACCAACTATTAATTTTACTTGTCAAAAAGTTAGGTTGACAAGATAGTAAAATTAATGGGTAAAATCTCCTCTTACAAATGTAGAATTCGTATACGTCCACACTATCGTGGCATACGATATTCTCGGTGTTTTGAGGTGTTGGTTGATTTTAAAATTTTATTGTTTGAGGAATCAATAATTTTTTGAAATCTAATGTTTTGATCTATGTTATTCTTAGGTTTTCTTTCAAAATGACTTTCAACCCACTTGCTGTGATACTGAAAGAAAATAAACTTACTGGACCCAACTATGTTGATTGGAAGAGGAATCTTGACATTGTCTTGACTGCTGAGGAATACAAATATGTACTCTTCGAAGAGTGCCCTCCTAAGCCTGTGGATGATTCTGGTGAAAAGGAGAAGGAGAGTTATAAGAAGTGGATCAAGGTCGATGAGATGGCGCGGTGTTACATTTTGGCATCTATGTCAAATGTACTGCAACATCAGCATCAAGCCATGCCCACTGCTTATGACATGATGCTCAATCTCAAAGAGCTTTTCGGACACCAGAATTGGGTTGCAAGGCAGGAAGCCATGAGGAACTTGATGATGACCACCATAATCGAGGGAACACCCATGAGGGATCATGTTCTCAAGATGATGGCTCATTTGAATGAGCTGGAGGTCCTTGGAGCTGAGATCGATGGGGAAACCCAGGTCGATATCATTCTCCAGTCTATACCTAGGAGTTTTGAGCAGTTTTGCCTGAATTACAACATGAACAAGAGGTTGTATTCGTTGGCAGAGCTTCTGACAGAACTCCAAGCGACAGAGGGGCTATTTCGTCAGAGTGCTCAGGCACATGCCATGGTTACCCAAAAGGTTTCTACTTCTAAGCCGAAAGGCAAGAAGAAGAAGAAACAAGCTGGGGCAAAGGCAGTGGGAGGAACTCAGGGAGGAGTGAAGAAGCCGAAAGGTAAGTGCTTCACTTGTAAGCATAATGGACACTGGAAGAAGGACTGCCCCAACCGCAAGCAGAACAAAGGTATATCTTTTGATCTAGTCGTTGAAACATGTTTAGCGGTGTTATCTACTGGCACCTGGTGTGTAGATACGGGAGCCACTGATCATGTCTGCAATACTTTGCAGGGGTTCCAGGAAACCAGACGACTGGCGGAGGGGGAGATTACTGTATACTTGGGCGATGCCACGAAGGTGGTGGCTGTTGCAGTGGGAGATGTTTATTTATTTTTTGAGAAAAATAAAGTTTTGGTTTTTAAGAATTGCCTTTATGTACCTTTATTTAGAAAGAATTTAATTTAAGTTTCTAAATTGTTTATGGATGGATATTCTATTTCTTTTAATGATAGAGTTGTTATAAAGGAATAGGGAGATTATCTGTTTGGGTGCATTGATAGGAAATTTATACACACTTGAACCAAAATCTCCCATGATGCAAATAGAAGTTAATAACTCATCTTCTAGTTCCAATAAGAGAAAAGAACCTTCGAAGATGAACCAAATATATCTTTGGAATCTTAGGCTTGGTCATATTAACCTAAGCAAAATTCAAAGGTTGATAGCAGATGGACCTCTGGGTTCATTAGTGGTGGAAGATTTCCCAACCTGTGAATCTTGCTTGGAGGGTAAAATGACCAAGAGGCCTTTTAAGGTCAAGGGGTATAGAGCCAAAGATGTGTTACAATTTGTTCATTCTGATTTGTGTGGTCCTATGTCTATCTAGGCTAGAGGTGGTTTTGAGTATTTCGTCTCTTTTATAAACGATTATTCGAGATATGGATACATTTACTTGATGCACCACAAGTCTAAATGCTTTGACCATTTCAAAGAATTCAAGGCTAATGCGGAGAAACGTCAAGATAAAAGTATCAAGACACTACGATCTTGTTGGGTTTCCGGCACCGCGGCGTGTGTGTGTTCGATCATGTTTCGTAAACATGAACACAGCGGAAGCAATTAAAAATAATAAATCTACATTTATTACAACACACACAACACACGCATGCATTTTACAACAAGTGTAGACATAACCGTAAATTAAATTTGCAATAAAAGGAAATTTATCTACGTTATACCTTTCGTATGACGTGTAGCGGGAACGGCATCAACCGGAACGATCCTCGTAAGAATCGTCTCTATCCGTATCCACGCCGAGCTCCTCGGGATGACTTCGCTAAGCCACGAGCTTCGTCTTCGTATGGGTTACTAGCCTCGTGTTGAAGACGACGTGATCGAGAGATTATCACGATCCGAATCCAAATTCTGATCCTAAAACGAGTTCTCAAAACTCGCTTCTCCGGAGAGGTATTCGTCAACCAATTGACGAATCCTTCGTCCTCCACCTCAGAGGATTACCGGAGATCGAATCCCCGGTAAGTTAGCTGCTGTCGGAGCTCTAACCGTCGTCCAAACGACGCTCCGACAACAAAGAAACAAGCTGTCCAGAAAAACTGGACAGCTTTTGGTGGAGGAATAGAGGCCGGCCAAAGGAGAGATGGAAGCTCACCTTATCACCAAGCCCGAAGGAGATCACCGGAGGGTCGCCGGAGGTTCTCCGGCTGAAGCTTGGACGCCGGCAAGGACTTGGACGGTGGCACACAAGCTGGGCGGCGGCAGCTTTAGGGTTGGCGCCGAATAACTCCAAGGGTGGAGGTGGGCGGCAACTCAAGAGGCTTGGATTAGTGGATTAGGGCTTAATTATCCATTAAGCCCTCTTTTATAGAGAACTAATTCTCTTAATGGTTAATGGATCATATCCATAAAGTCCGTTAACCCGCTCCATTAAGATAAGTTAAAATAAACCAAACCATGATGGTTTATTTTAAGTTAAAACGAACCGAACCAACTTTTGGTTCATTCGTTTAAAATAAACCAAACCCCTTTGGTTTATTCTCATCCATTGGATTAGAACCAAACCATTTTGGTTCATCCATTATGTCTTCATAAGACATGGCCCATCCATGCTTCCATTGCGACTGAATCGATTTCATGCTCGCTTTATGTTTGGTCCAACCAAACCTAGTTTCTCTCGGTCTGAGAATCCCATTCTCAAGATCGTTTTAAATCCTTTGGATTACGCTCGTTGTGCGTGTGACCAAATAGGTTCTCGGTTTATGTTGGCCGTCTATAATTAACCATTAATTATAGAACGATCATGAGTGGCACCTAGTAGTACATCATGATCCCCAATTAACCGAAAAGATCAACGGTTGATCCAGAACTATTTCTAAAACCCTTCAGTAGCTCGAATGATTCGTGCCCCATTCCCTTCACTCATCTTATACCCACTTGGTTCAGGACATGGTCTATAGTGTCAGTCCCCACTAGGCTGACTACGTCACACCTAGCCCAAGTATCATTTCCTCGTCCTACGGATTCTAGTTACTACACATGTATCGAAGAGTACCTTACTCTAAACATGTAATGCTTTGGCCAAAGACTTTAGTAACAATCCGACGAGAGGCCATGAGTATACATCTCCTCGCAAGGAGTGGTGAATCCTTTATAGGCTATTCAAACACCTTCGATCACTTCGACTTATACCCAATCATTCCGGGTCCACATCTTCTTAGAGATGTTTGCTTAAGATGTCAAAGCATAAGTCTCCATGATCAAGATGACTTGAATACCGCAAGTCAAAGGAACATCGCACTTAAGCCACAGTAAGAACTTCATTGACATATCTATATATGCAGAGAACCATATGAAGTCTTACAGCTGGTCACTCCAATGAACTAGTTACCATAACTAGCATCCACGATTAACTCCGGACATCACAATGTCTCCAGCCAGTGAGAATCAGCTGCTTGGATACACCAAGGAGTATACCTCGTGCTAGTCTCGACAGAATTGATGGTGTCCAAATCCATCAATTCATCGACTAGGGATAATTCCGATACATCACAATTACACATGTAGAGATACTCACTAGTTGTGATCCAATCACAAATTCTCTCATGCTGTGAATCGTATCGTGGACATCCAGTAAATGAGTTTAAGATCCAATCAAATACATGAAACATGTATACTCAAATAGTGAATCTTCATTTATCATATAAATGGTTCATACATAAGGCGATTGCCTTAGGACATCTCTCATATATTACTAACAGACTCCCACTTGGCCTAATGCCAATCGCTACGGTATCCAATACCATAAGCTCCAACATGACCCTCAAACTTACTTTGAGGTAATGCTTTAGTCAAAGGATCCGCTAAGTTCCTTTCAGTGGGAATTTTCTCGATTTGTATTTCGTTCCTACTGATGATCTCTCTGATAAGATGATAGCGGTGAAGCACATGTTTGGATCATTGATGAGACCACATCAAGTTCAGAGATGAACTTCTCGATCCAAACCGCTTCCTTTGCTGCTTCCAAAGCTGCAATGTATTCTGCCTTAGTGGCAGAATCCGCTATAGCGTCAAGCTTGGAACCTTTCCAACTTATTGCGCCTCCATTCTAGGTGAATACATACCCAGACTAGGACATGGAATCATCCTTGTCTGTCTGGAGCTGGCATCCGTATACCCACGTATCACCATGTACCTTTTCTCCGTATATTAGGAACACATCCTTAGTTCTTCTCAAGTACTTAAGGATCATCTTAACAGCCGCCCAATGATCCATTCCTGGATCGGATTGGTATCTGCTCGTGACACTCAGAGCGTACGATACATCGGGCCTCGTACATAACATAGCATACATGATAGATCCTATTGCGGATGCATAGGGAATCTTACTCATGCAAATCCTCTCGTCTTCTATGGGCGGACACATAGACTTCGAAAGGTGTACCCCATGCCTGATGGGCAGATAACCTTTCTTGGATTCCGACATGCTAAACCTCTTTAGCACTCGGTCTATATATGTAGACTGCGAAAGACCAAGCAACCGTTTCGATCTATCTCTATAGATCTTAATCCCAAGGATGTAGGTTGCTTCTCCCAGGTCTTTCATGGAGAATGTCTTAGATAACCACACCTTAACTGACTGTAAGATTGACACATTGTTTCCTATAAGTAATATGTCATCGACATACAATACTAGGAACACGACTGCACTCCCACTAACCTTCTTGTACACACAAGGTTCGTCTGGATTTTGTGAGAAATCAAACCTTTTGATTGTCTCATCAAAACGGATATTCCAGCTCCTGGATGCTTGCTTCAATCCATAAATGGATCGTCGCAATTTGCATACCTTGGTTTTATCAACCGATGTGAAACCCTCAGGCTGTATCATATACACGTCCTCGAGCAGGTTTCCATTAAGGAAAGCTGTTTTGACATCGATCTGCCATATCTCATAATCATAATGAGCCGCTATGGCCAGGAGCATCCGAATGTATTTAAGCATAGCTACAGGCGAATAGGTTTCGTCATAATCAACACCTTGTTTTTGACGATATCCTTTCGCCACCAATCTAGCCTTATAGGTAATCACATTACCATCCATGTCGGTTTTCTTCTTGAAAACCCACTTGCACCCTATAGGCTTTATGCCTTCAGGTGGGTCAACCAAGTTCCAAACTTGGTTTTCATACATGGAATCCATTTCCGACTTCATGGCATCAAGCCACTTATCCCTTCGAACTTGTCAAGACTTCTTCATAACTGGTAGGCTCCTCATCATCAATGAGTAACACGTCATTTGATTCACTTACGAGAAATCCATATCTCTCAGGAATATTGCGTGTTCTACCAGATCTACGAAGATGTGGTGTTACAATAGGTCGATTGCTCATCACTATGAGTTAGCCTGTTGTTGTGCTCACCGTATCTCATCAATGTCTATTTGAGTCTCTCGAGCCTCCTCAAGCTCGACGACACTCCCACTGTTTTCTTGCAAGAGAAACTCTTTCTCTAGAAACACAAAGATGCCTCAAACAAACACCTTTTGTTCCACAGGATGATAGAATTGGTAACCCCTTGTTTCCTTAGGGTATCCAATAAATAGACATTTATCAGACTTAGCATCCAGTTTGTCTGATACAGTCCACTTCACATAAGCAGGACAACCCCATATCTTCAAGTAAGATACATGAGGTTTCTTACCATTCCATATCTCATATGGAGTAGTTGAGACTACCTTGGTAGGCATTCTGTTTAACAAGTAAACAAATGTATGAAGTGCATAACCCCAAAAGGACTTGGGAAGAGTCGCGATGATTCATCATTGACCGACCATGTCCAACAAGGTCCTAAGTACGCCTCGTGATACACCATTATGCTGTGGTGTATAGGGCGGAGTCCATTGAGACAATATGCCATTGTCTCTTAGATAATCAAGAAACTCTTGACTTAAGTATTCACCACCTCGATCTGATCGAAGTATTTTAATACTCTTGTCATGTTGTTTCTCTACTTCATTTCTGAATTCTTTGAACCTTTCAAAGGCTTCAGACTTGTGTTTCATCAAGAACACATACCCAAACCGTGAGTGATCATCGGTGAAGGTAATGAAGTAGCTATAGCCTCCTAAAGCTTGAGTTGACATAGGTCCACATACATCATGTATTAGACCTAGTAACTCTCCCACTCGCTCACCTTTCCAAAGAAAGGTAACTTAGTCATCTTGCCTTTTAAGCATGATTCGCATGTATCGTATGAATCCAATTCAAACGATTCCGCAATTCCACATCGTGTAATTCGATACGCGCTTCTTGCTTATATGGCCAAGACGACAATGCCACATATAGGAGTCTATTTGATTATCCTTTCGAGCACGTGTTGCTCGCTTCGATATTGAAATCATGTCACCGGATACGCCCTAACGATAAACACCATTGCTTAAAGTTCCAGTCCCTAAAAGAACTCCATTCAAAGTTATTTAACAACAATTGTTAATAAAAGTCAAATGGAACCCATTTCTATTTAAACAAGAAAAAGAAATGATTTTCTTAATCAACGAAGGAACATAAAATCAATAGTCCAGCTCTAAGACAAGTCCTGCAGGGAGTTTCAATAAATACGTTCCGATGGCGAGTGCAAAGAACCTGCTTCCCATTCCCAACACGTAAATTTGACTCTCCTCGACGAGTCTTCTTCTATTCCTTAGCCCATGTATGTCATTACATATATGTGAGCCACACCCAAGATCAAATACCCAAGTGTCGAGGAAATAGAATGACAATCAATAAAGAAGATTTCAAGAAGATGGGGCATCCGATGCCTTATCCTTCTTCATGGACTCAAGATAAATCTTGCACTTTCTTCAAGAATGGCTCTCCTTGCCATAATGATGGCAAGTTTCCTTTGTGCTAGTTCTACCTTCTTAGCCCTTCTCTTCTTTCCCTTCTCTGCCTTTGACTTCCTCTTAGAACCTTTCTTCGAGGAATCAACTAACAAAGACTGCCCCTCGCTCATGCTTCTCGTAAGACTCCACAGCCTTTCAAAGATATTGAGCAAGACTCACGATGAACCTCCTAGCATCTAAGAGGTGAAGAGGAGCTTTGAGACTTCAACCTTCAATCTCACTTGCTCATCAACCAACTCACAAAGATGAAGGACTACGATATGAGCATCCATATGCTCATGCCGCCAGAGCTTTGGGTTCCATCGTGGCTAGCATGATGCAACTCATTTGTTCGTAATCACTCACATGTTTCGATAGGCCAACAATTGGTCCAGAGTTGCATCATTCACTAGGATCAAGTGAAGAGGCGCTTCGAGGACATTTGCAAGCTTTTCAACCTTGAGAACAATTCTCAAGCTTCTAAGCTAGTCCAAGAAGTTCGGCCCAGTCAATTTATTTGAATCCAAAATGGAACGCAAATTCAAAGACATCATGATCAATCTTAGAAATACAAAACGAGCATATATGAGAAAATGATTTTTAAAATGCATCAATATACATTTATAAATCCCATTCATTTTTCGACTTTCAAAAACCCCAAAATCACTTCGGGAGATCGTAGGTCCATCTCCGAATGGGATGATATCCATCATAGTTATGAACAACCTTGGAGAGAGTCCAACAAGCCATTCATAACTACGACGGTAGGTATCATCTATACCGATTGCATATCACGTATATGCAACTATCACAATGTGCTATCAACTATTTGAATGTTCACACATACATCGGGTTGTTAACACATTAACAAGTATGCATCATATGCATAGCACCCAACTTCACCTCCCTTTACATCGACCTTGGAGAGAGTCCAACAAGTCGATGCTCCAGGTTAAAGCCAACCCATTAATCAGGACATAGTTTTAATATGGTTAGAGCGCATTCAACCAATTAGCCCAGCTTGGAGAGAGTCCAACAACCAAAGCTAATGATTGACCTCTGACTCTTACCATATTAGTCTTAAACTATTCCATGGTTTGAACATATTCAGGTTCGAGCCGGGCTTGGAGAGAGTCCAACAACCCAAACAAGAAATAGAACTCTGGTTCTAACCATATTAATGGAAGGTGTAAGCTTTAATATTGTTTAAGGGTTTTATGTCTCATCCTCTTTGCATGCAAATAACTATTATCTACATGGCATGGCATACATGGCATACATCTACATGTCATGACACGCATGGCATAATGTTATGCATCTAATGCAATTACATGGCATACAATTATGTCATGTATATAATTTCCTTATATGTCATAACTATTTATGGAAATAAAATATGTTTAAGATTTGATTCTCCAAATCAAATTATAATTAAATTAGGAAACAAATTTCCAAATCTAATCACATATTTTATTCATGGAATTATTTGATTAAGGAAAATCTATTTAGGAAACCAATTTCCTAAATCATTAAAACTACTTATGGAAATAAAATATTTTAAGATTTGATTTCCCAAATCAAATCATGATTAAATTAGGAAACAAATTTCCAGAATATAATCAAATATTTTATTTATGGAAAATATCAATTTCCATAAATACTTCCAACTTTCCAAAAGTGGAAGATTTCCATAAATACTTCTAGACTTTCCAAAATTGAAAAATTTCCATAAATACTTCTAAATTTCCAAAATTAGAAAATTTCAGAAATACATTATGACTATCAAAACCAATTTTACGATTATGTCAAACACAACCCGGGCTCGATACCATCATGGTTTCCAAGATCACAAGGCAGGTGTGTTCGATCATGTTTCGTAAACATGAACACAGCGGAAGCAATTAAAAATAATAAATCTACATTTATTACAACACACACAACACACGCATGCATTTTACAACAAGTGTAGACATAACCGTAAATTAAATTTGCAATAAAAGGAAATTTATCTACGTTATATCTTTCGTATGACGTGTAGCGGGAACGGCATCAACCGGAACGATCCTCGTAAGAATCGTCTCTATCCGTATCCACGCCGAGCTCCTCGGGATGACTTCGCTAAGCCACGAGCTTCGCCTTCAACGGGTTACTAGCCTCGTTGAAGACGACGTGATCGAGATGATCACGATCCAATCCAAATTCGATCCTAAAACGAAGTTCTCAAAACTCGCTTCTCCGAGAGGTATTCGCCAACCAATTGATGAATCCTTCGCCCTCCACTAGAGGATTACCGGAGATCAATCCCGTAAGTTAGCCGCTGTCGGAGCTCAACCGCCGCCCAAACAATGCTCCGACGAGAGAAACAAGCTGTCCAGAAAACTGGACAGCTTGGTGGAGGAATAGGCGCCGCCAAAGGAGAGAGATGGAAGCTCACCTTATGCCAACCCAAGGAGATCATCGAGGGTCGCCGAGGTTCTCCGGCTGAAGCTTGGACGCCGCAAGGACTTGGACGGCACACAAGCCGGCGGCGGCTTTAGGGTTGGCGCCAAATAACTCCTCCAAGGGTGGGCGGCAACTCAAGAGGCTGGATTAGGGCTTAATTATCCATTAAGCCCTCTTTATAGAGAACTAATTCTCTTAATGGTTAATGGATCATATCCATAAAGCCCGCTAACCCGCCTCCATTAAGATAAGTTAAAATAAACCAAACCATGATGGTTTATTTTAAGTTAAAACGAACCAACCAACTTTGGTTCATTCGCTTAAAATAAACCAAACCCTTTGGTTTATTCTCATCCATTGGATTAGAACCAAACCATTTTGGTTCATCCATTATGTCTTCATAAGACACGGCCCATCCATGCTTCCATTATGATCAAATGATTTCATGCTCGCTTATGTTCGGTCCAACCAAACCTAGTTTCCTCGGCCGAGAATCCCATTCTCAAGCTCGCTTTAAATCTTTGGATTACGCCACAGCGTGACCAAATAGGTTCTCGCTTTATGTTGCCTATAATTAACCATTAATTATAGAACGATCATGAGTGGCACCTAGTAGTACATCATGATCCCCAATTAACCAAAAGATCAACTTGATCCGTAACTATTTCAAACCCTTCAAGAGCTCGAATGATTCGTGCCCCATTCCTTCACTCATCTTATACCCACTTGGTTCGACATGGTCTATTGTGTCGGGCCTCACTAGGTCGACTACGCCACACCTAGCCCATGTATCATTTCTCGTCCTACGGATTCCAGTTACTGCACATGTATCGAAGAGTACCTTACTCTAAACATGTAATGCTTTGGCCAAAGACTTTAGTAACAATCCGACGAGAGGCCATGGGTATACATCTCCTCGCAAGGAGTGGTGAATTCTTTTATAGGCTATTCAAACACCTTCGATCACTGACTTATACCCAATCATCCCGGGTCCACATCTCCTTAGAGGTGTTTGCTTAAGATGTCAAAGGATAAGTCTCCATGATCAAGATGACTTGAATACCGCAAGTCAAAGGAACATCGCACTTAAGCCATAGTAAGAACTTCATTGACATATCTATATATGCAGAGAACCATATGAAGTCTTACTACCGGTCACTCCAATGAACTAGTTACCATAACTAGCATCCACGATTAACTCCGACATCACAATGTCTCCAAAAGGTGAGAATCACCGCTTGGATACACCAAGGAGTATACCTCGTTAGTCTCGTAATTGATGGTGTCCAAATCCATCAATTCATCGACTAGGATAATTCGATACATCACAATTACACATGTAGAGATACTCACTAGTTGTGATCCAATCACAAATTCTCTCATGCCGTGAATCGATCGTGACATTCAAGAAATGAGTTTAAGATCCAATCAAATACATGAAACATGTATACTCAAATAGTGAATCTTCATTTATCATATAAATGGTTCATACATATTGCCTTAGGACATCTCTCATATGTGGTGGTGAGTACTCTTAGGAGAGTTTAGAATTACTTATCTCGATTCAATCTCAATTACTGCACTGTTAGTGCATATAAGATCCATATCTCCACAATGGTATGATATTGTCCGGGCCCAAGCCCTCATGGTTTTGTTCTTTACCCAAAAGGCCTCATACCAATGGAGATATCTTTTTTCTTATAAGCACATGATCTTTTCCATGTCTTACCAATGTGGGACTTTGATTGTATTTCTACAACAATCCCCTCAAACGAAGGACCACATTGGACCCTCGCCTATCCTCCTCGAAGGATTTTCTCGCTGATGTCCGATCTTCAACCCACCGAGACTTCATCGCCACTATATCTATCCCGACCCAACTAGACTTCTCGATGTCCGGTTCTCTTGATCCGACGTGGGAGCTCAACTTCCTTCGTTCGAGGTTCATGGCTTGACATGGACCATGGCTCTGATACCAATTGTTAGTGCATATAAGATCCACATATCTCCACAATGGTATGATATTGTCCACTTTGGGCCCAAGCCCTCATGGTTTTGTTTTTGGGCTTTACCCAAAAGGCCTCATACCAATGGAGATATCTTTTTTCTTATAAGCACATGATCTTTTCCATGTCTTACCAATGTGGGACTTTGATTGTATTCCTCATACTCCCAACAGCACCCCCCAGCAGAATGGTGTAGCAAAGTGAAGGAATATGACTCCTATGGAGATGGTTAGATCGATAATGAGTTATTCTGAGTTGTCAGATTCATTTTGGGGATATGCTCTAGATACGACAGTGTATATTCTGAACTTGGTCCCATCCAAATCATTGCCTTCTACTCCCACAGAATTATGGACTGGGCGAAAGCCTAGTCTAAGACATATTCGGATATGGGGGAGTCCAACACATGTGCTGAAGGCGGATGCTGGTAAGTTGGAACCTCGTACAAAAGTACGCATGTTAGTTGGCTATCCTAGGGGAACGAAAGGTGGTTTGTTTTATAGTCCTAGAGATCTAAAGGTGATCTTTAGCACGAATGCCAGATTTCTAGAGGAAGACTATGTGATGAACCACGAGCCCATGAGTAAGATTGTTCTAGAGGAATTAAAAGGGGAAGTCGCTTCTTCAGTACCACCGGTACAAGAGGATATACCACAAGTCACTGCACCGCGTGTCACAGAGGATACACAGGTGATACCTCGTTGTAGTGGGAGGGTTGTTAGATAGCCTGATAGATTCATGTTCTTGGGAGAATCTTCTGATTTGATCCCTAGACATATGACGAGGTAATCCAAGATAAAGATGCGGTATCTTGGCAAAGTGCAATGAATGCTGAGATTGAATCTATGGATTCAAATCAGGTCTGGGAGCTTGTAGAACCACCCGATGGTGTAAAAACCATTGGTTGCAAGTGGATCTACAAAAGAAAGAGAGGAATAGACGGGAAGGTTGAGACCTTCAAAGCGAGGCTTGTTGCGAAGGGGTATACTCAGAAAGAGGGTATCGATTATGAGGAGACCTTTTCGCCGGTGGTCATGCTTAAGTCTATCCGAATTCTTTTATGCATTGCAGCTCATATGGATTATGAGGTATGGCAGATGGATGTCAAGACAACTTTCCTTAATGGAAGTCTTGAGGAAAACATCTATATGAAGTAACCAGAGGGATTCATTGCGAAGGGCAAAGAGCATCTTGTATGTAAGCTTAATAGGCCAATTTATGGATTGAAGCAAGCTTCGAGGTCTTGGAATATCCACTTTGATGAGGTAATCCAATCTTATGGATTTATTCAAAGTCCGAATGAGTTTTGTGTATACAAGATATGTGATGGAAATGTAGTGGTATTTCTTGTACTATACGTAGATTACATTTTGTTAATTGGCAACAATGTCAAGGTGTTATCGGTGTTGGGTTTCCAGCACCGCGGCGAGTGTGTGTTCTAACATGTTTCGTAAACATGTGCACAGCGGAAGAAATAAAAATAATAAATCTACATTTATTACAACGCACACATCACACGCATGCATAGTACAACATGTGTAGACATAACCGTAAATTTAAATTTGGCAATAAAAGGAAATTTAACTACGTATACCTTCCGTATCACGTGTAGCGGGAATGACATCAACCGGAATGATCCTTGCTAGAATCGTCTCTATCCGTATCCACGCCGAGTATCTTCGGGATGACTTCGCTAAGTCACGAGCCTCGTCTTCGTACGGGTTACTAGCCTGGTGTTGAAGACAACGTGATCGAGAGAGGATCATGATCCGAATCCAAATTCGGATCCAAATATGAGTCCTCAAAACTCGCTTCTCCGGAGAGGTATTCGTCAACCGTTTGACGAATCCTTCGTCCTCCACCTCTGAGGATTACCGGAGATCGAATCCCCGGCAAGGCTACCACTGTCGGAGCTCTAAACGTCGTCCAAACGACGCTCCGACGAGAGGGAAACAAGCTGTCCAGAAAACTGGACAGCTTTGGTGGAGGAGTAGGCGTCGGCCAAAAAGGGTAAGATGAAGCTCACCTTGATGCCGAACCCAAAGGAGATCACCGGAGAGTTGCTGGAGGATCACCGGCTGAAGCTTGGACGCTGGCAACAATTTGGACGGCGGCACAAGGTGGTGGGCGGCGACAATGAAGGTTGGTGCCGACTAGATGAAGAGGAGGGAGAGGTGGGCGGCCAAAACTAGGTTAGGGTTTTGGATTCGCGCTTAACAACACCTTAAGCCCTCTTTTATAGAGAACTAATTCTCTTAATGGTTATTGGATCATAACCATAAGACCCGTTAACCCGCTCCATTAATATAAGTTAAAATAAACCAAACCATGATGGTTTATTTTAAGTTAAAATGAACCGAACCAACTTTTGGTTCATTCGTTTAAAATAAACCAAACCCTTTGGTTTATTCTCCTCCATTGGATTAGAACCAAACCATTAATCGAGAAATAGTTTTAATATGGTTAGAGCACATTCAACCAATTAGCCCGGCTTGGAGAGAGTCCAACAACCAAAGCTAATAATTGACCTCTGACTCTTACCATATTAGTATTAAACTATTCCATGGTTTAAACATGTTCGGGTTCGAGCCGGGCTTGGAGAGAGTCCAACAACCCAAACAAGAAACGGAACTCTGGTTCTAACCATATTAATGGAAGGTGTAGGCTTTAATATTGAGTAAGGGTTTTTATGTCTCATCCTCTTTGCATGCAAATAACTATTATCTACATGGCATGGCATACATCTACATGTCACGACACGCATGACATAATGATATGCATCTAATGCAATTACATGGCATACAATTATGTCATGTACATAATTTCCTTATATGTCATAACTATTTATGGAAATAAAATATGTTTAAGATTTGATTCTCCAAATCAAATCATGATTAAATTAGGAAATAAATTTCCAAATCCAATCACATATTTTATTTGGGGAAATAGTTGATTAAGGAAAGTCAATTTAGGAAACCAATTTCCTAAATCATCAAAGCTACTTATGGAAATAAAATATTTTAAGATTTGATTTCCCAAATCAAATCAAGATTAAATTAGGAAACAAATTTCCAAAATCTAATCAAATATTTTATTTATGGAAAATATCAATTTCCATAAATACTTCCAACTTTCCAAAAGTGGAAGATTTCCATAAATACTTCTAGACTTTCCAAAATTGAAAAATTTTCATAAATACTTCTAACTTTCCAAAAGTAGAAAATTTCCAGAAATATCATTATGACTATTGCAAAACCATTTTACGATTATGTCGAAACACAACCTGGGCTCTGATACCACTGTTGGGTTTCCAGCACCGCGGCGAGTGTGTGTTCGAACATGTTTCGTAAACATGTGCACAGCGGAAGAAATAAAAATAATAAATCTACATTTATTACAACACACACATCACACGCATGCATAGTACAACATGTATAGACATAACCGTAAATTTAAATTTTGAAATAAAAGGAAATTTAACTACGTATACCTTCCGTATCACGTGTAGTGGGAACGACATCAATCGGAACGATCCTCGCTAGAATCGTCTCTATCCGTATCCACGCCGAGTATCTTCAAGATGACTTCACTAAGTCACGAGCCTCGTCTTCGTATGGGTTACTAGCCTCGTGTTGAAGACAACGTGATCGAGAGAGGATCACGATCCGAATCCAAATTCGGATCCAAAAATGAGTCCTCAAAACTCGCTTCTCCGGAGAGGTATTCGTCAACCGTTTGACGAATCATTCGTCCTCCACCTCTGAGGATTATCGGAGATCGAATCCCCGGCAAGGCTACCGCTGTCGGAGCTCTAAACGTCGTCCAAACGACGCTCCGACGAGAGGGAAACAAGCTGTCCAGAAAACTAGACAGCTTTGGTGGAGGAGTAGGCGTCGGCCAAAAAGGGTAAGATGAAGCTCACCTTGATGCCAAACCCAAAGGAGATCACCGGAGAGTTGCCGGAGGATCACCGGTTGAAGCTTGGATGCCGACAACAATTTGGACGGCGGCACAAGGGGGTGGGCGGCGGCAATGAAGGTTGGCGCTGACTTGATGAAGAGGAGGGAGAGGTCGGCGGCCAAAACTAGGTTAGGGTTTTGGATTCGCGCTTAACAACACCTTAAGCCCTCTTTTATAGAGAACTAATTCTCTTAATGGTTATTGGATCATAACCATAAGGCCCGTTAACCCGCTCCATTAATATAAGTTAAAATAAACCAAACCATGATGGTTTATTTTAAGTTAAAACGAACCGAACCAACTTTTGGTTCATTCGTTTAAAATAAACCAAACCCTTTGGTTTATTCTCCTCCATTAGATTAGAACCAAACCATTTTGATTCATCCATTATGTCTTCATAAGACATGGCCCATCCACGCTTCCATTGCGACTGAAACGATTTCATGCTCGCTTCTTGTTTGGTCCAATCAAACCTAGTTTCTCTCGGTCTGAGAATCTCATTCTCAAGCTCGTTTTAAATCCTTCGGATTACGCTCATTGTGCGTGTGACCAAATAGGTTCTCGGTTTATGTTGGCCGTCTATAATTAACCATTAATTATAGAACGATCATGAGTGGCACCTAGTAGTACATCATGATCCCCAATTAACCGAAAAGATCAACGGTTGATCCAGAACTATTTCTAAAACCCTTCAGCAGCTCGAATGAATCGTGCCCCTTTCCCTTCACTCATCTTATACCCACTTGGTTCAGGACATGGTCTATAGTGTCAGTCCCCACTAGGCTGACTACGTCACACCTAGCCCAAGTATCATTTCCTCGTTTTATAGATTCTAGTTACTTCACATGTATCGAAGAGTACCTTACTCTAAACATGTAATGCTTTGGCCAAAGACTTTAGTAACAATCCGACGAGAGGCCATGGGTATACATCTCCTCGCAAGGAGTGGTGAATCCTTTATAGGCTATTCAAACAACTTCGATCACTTCGACTTATACCCAATCATCCCGGGTCCACATCTTCTTAGAGATGCTTGCTTAAGATGTCAAAGCATAAGTCTCCATGATCAAGATGACTTGAATACCGCAAGTCAAAGGAACATCGCACTTAAGCTACAGTAAGAACTTCATTGACATATCTATATATGCAGAGAACCATATGAAGTCTTACGGCTGGTCACTCCAATGAACTAGTTACCATAACTAGCATCCACGATCAACTCCGGACATCACAATGTCTCCAGCCAGTGAGAATCAGCTGCTTGGATACACCAAGGAGTATACCTTGTGCTAGTCTCGACAGAATTGATGGTGTCTAAATCCATCAATTCATCGACTAGGGATAATTCTGATACATCACAATTACACATGTAGAGATACTCACTAGTTGTGATCCAATCACAAATTCTCTCATGCTATGAATCGTATCGTGGACATTCAGTAAATGAGTTTAAGATCCAATAAAATACATGAAAACATGTATACTCAAATAGTGAATCTTCATTTATCATATAAATGGTTCATACATAAGGCGATTGCCTTTGGACATCTCTCATATATTACTAACAATCAGGCGTAAGGGTATGGTTGTCCAAACAATTTGATATGAAGGACTTGGGAGAAGTGGGACACATCCTTGGGATCAAGGTTATAAGGGATCGCAGGAAAAGGATGTTGTGCTTATCTCAAGCTTCATACATAGACACTATTATGGATCATTTTAGCATGCAAAACTCCAAGAAAGGTTTTCTACCTTTCAGGCATGAAGTTCCTTTATCTAAGGAGATGTGTTCTAGAACATCTTAGGAGATAGAGGAGATGAAGGCGGTTCCTTATGCTTTGACAGTAGGAAGCCTCATGTATGCTATGCTATGTACGAGACTAGATATCTGCTTTACCGTGGGCATGGTTAGCAGATATCAGAGTAATCAAGGACAGGGACATTGGACTGCGGTAAAGCATATATTGAAGTACCTGAGAAGGACTAGGGATTATATGCTAGTTTACCAGGCAAAGCAATTACTCTCTGTGGATTATACGGATTCCGACTTCCAATCAGATAGGGATAACAGTAAGTCTACCTCAGGTTTTGTGTTTACTTTGGGAGGTGGAGCCATTCTATGGAGGAGTGTCAAGCAGAAATGCGTGGCGGACTCTACCATGGAAGGTGAGTATGTGGCGGCCTCTGAGGCGGCCAAAGAAGTTGTGTGACTCAGGAACTTCTTGATGGACTTGGATGTGATTCCTAGTTTGCCCAGAACTATCACAATTTATTGTGATAATAGTGGTGCAATTGCAAACTCGAATGAACCACGAGCCCATAAGGCAAGTAAACACATAAAGTGCAAGTACCACCTGATATGAGAAATCGTAAAGAGAGGAGAAGTTGTTGTGGCCAAGATTGCATCGGAGGATAACCTAGCAGATCCTTTCCCTAAGGCCCTTCCGGTGAGAGTTTTTGATAGGCATGTGGAGGGAATGGGAATCAGATGTTTGGCAGTTTGAGGACATTATAGTCTTTTAGTATAAGTGGGAGATTGTTGGGATATATATTGAAAAGTCTATCTTTTGTATGAACATCTTTATTTTGAAATAAGAATCACATGATCATTGTTTTCATATTTATGGTAATGCATATTGTCTAATACATTACATTGTAGATAACATGGTGTGTGGTGTCACACGGGAGATCATGTTATCGACTCCTTGTAAAGTATAAGTAAAGGCTCACAACCGAGATGGATTTGGACAAACCATTGGTATGGTTGTAGTGTGATTTGGTATTGGTTTGTCTTGACCATAGAATCACACTAGTACACTTTGTGTGTATTGAGCAGGACCGACTTAGAGGTGATTCGATTTATTGTTGACTACATAATCGAATCGGACCTCAGATATTATATTGTACATACTCTTTATCTCGATATAATAACGGGCACATACGCTTAGTATTCATTTCTTTGATTTACCAATGGGCGAGATTTATAAATTAAATTAATAGGCTCGGTAAGTTGGGAAATGATATTATTTATATGGTGTGTCGTTGATTATAGGAGGAAACCGTATCCTATATATTAGGATGATGATGTCCCCTTGAGGAGCTCATAAGGTTTATCATGTAAACCCTGCAGGTGGACTTGGTCCGACATGATGAAAGGGTTGAGTGGTACTACTCATGGAGTTAGATGTTGATTAATTAATAGTCAGTAAATTAATTAATCGACGTACATTCGAGATCTTAAACACGGAGAGAAAATGTACATATAATATATGGAGCCCATATTAACTTATGGGGGTTGGTGAGGTAGATCAATGATAATCCTTTAGTGGATTGGATTATCATTAATGGATAGGACTTTATGTGGGCTTGATCCATTGGGTGGCCAAGATCCAACTCCTCCTCATGGTCCCTATTGTAGCCTATTAAAACCTCATGAATCCTAGATCCAATGGATGAATACAAAACTCTAGATCCAAAGGTAGAGATTAAATCTCTAGATCCGACGGTTGAGATTAAATCTCTAGATCTGACGGTTGAGATTAAATCCCAAGAACCAATGGTGGAGATTAAAACAAGGCTTATCCCTAACTCTATAAAAGGAGAGGAGGGGGTGGGCGGCAAGATGAATCCCATTAGAGATAGGATTAGAGCAAGGGGTGGCAAGCATTGGGGACTATGGTTTAGGTGTTGGCGACACCAAATAAGGAAAAGTTATCCTTATCTTCTTCTTCTTCTTTGGTGGCCGGCGCCCATAAAGCCCTTCCCTCCCTTGGCTGACGTCCAAACCAGCCCTTCTCCTTCTCCTTGGCCGGTGGAAACAAGACTTAGGGTCTTCCCTTGGAGTCTTTTCCGGTTTCCATCTTATTCTTCTTCTCCTTCTTGGCTGGCGCCAAGCACCAAGCTTGGAGCTTGGTGGTTGGTTGAAAGAAGGAGAAGTGCTTTGTTTCTTAGTCTTCCTCTTGTTCGGAGCGAGCAAGGAAGGAAGATTGGTGATCTAGGAGTTTCGACTTTTGGAAGATCGTCGCCCACACGACGTCCAAAAGGAGGAAGGACATACGATAGAAGATCGAGAGGTATAATACTTGTCTATTTTCTTATGTAACATGTTTATGATTGTTTTCAATTATATATGCTTGATATATTATGTTTTGTGGCTAATATAACTTGGACCCCGAACATAAACACAAATGTCGGCGATCCGTACATCGTCTATTCCGCGGCTATTCGTAGAATAGAGGTTGGTTGCTTGAACAACAAGTTTGTTCAAGTGACTACTCTAATCAAATAGCACGACGATGAAATGGTTGCTTGGGTAATCCCTTTCATCTAGGATTAAATTTTTTTTATCCGGGGATGTAGAAGGGATCGCCATGAACAAGCGACCGAGTTGAAGTGGGAAGCGAAGTTTCCTACCTTCAGGTTTGGGTCACAAACCTAAGCCCAAGAAGACATATCATAATGTTCCATTTAATTATGGAACAATTTCTAGGTCTAGAAAAACCAAGGCTAATAGGGAAGTTATCTCTAAGACTAGCCATGGTATTTGCTTAGTGGCTAAGGACTTAAGAAAATCTAAGAAAGCCACTAGGAAGGTCATTGGGGGAGTTACCTCTAGAGTTGACCTAGGAAAGGCCCAAAATACTATGGCTTCAAAGCCAAAAAGGGTCATTAGGAAGGTATCTAGGGAAGTTATCCCTAGTGAATACCTTGTTAACCCAAGGAGTTCCAATAGGTATTGGGTTCCTAGGAGCGTGATCGATTCACGCTAGATGGGTTAGGGTGTGTCAACCCTAAGTGGATGGGTGGTTAACCTAGCCATGGTGAGTTGACACATTAGGATATGCCAATATGCTTAAGAAGTTGAAAAATGATTAAATTGGCACAATTAGGTCTTAGAGGTATTGGTGTGCCATTTTGGGTTTTTGGCACACTAGAGGGATAAATGGCTTTAAGGCAAAATGGACTTAACCCTAGAAATGGCAATTTGGATTCAACACTTAGGTATTCTATACCGTAGCACATTTTTCTTTCCATGATTTATTTGCCTTGCCATGTCATGACATCATTTTCATTTTTATCTATAAAAATGTCATGATCATGTTTAGAATTATTTTTAGATGTCATGTATGCTTAGATTTCTCTCACATGCCATGACATCATGATTTTGGCACATGCTTAAGTTATATCATATATATGCCATAATCATATCATGCATAAAATAAAATGAAATTAAGGACTATGGAATGATTTGATGGGAATCAAATAATATTGCCTTGAAATATGCATGAGACCATTAAAGATCAAAACCCCACATCTCACTAAAAACTTGACTTGTATGTGTTTTACACATCTAGATACAAGTGAGATGTTTAGGAAAAAGGAATTAAAGGTTACAAAAACATTTTGAAAACATTTTGAAAAACCTTGGTGAAGCCTATCTTTTGATAGCTATCACTATTGAATGGGATGATACAAAGAGGGCTCTTTATTGAAGCTTTTCTTAACTTTTGGACTTTGTATCAATCTCCTAATTTAGTGGGTAAAATAATTTTCAAATATTTTTCACCCATAGTGTTTATGATAAGTAATATACATATCAAATTTCAAGATTTTTAAACTTATGTATATTTACTTATGAATTTCGGGAAGTCATTTCGAATTAGAAAACTGCAATGCAGCTTATCACGATCGATAGTGGCAAATTAACGATTTTTGAATTCAATGATCGTCTGATTTCTAAACCTTGTTGGTTAGGCCCATCTTCAGCTAGGTTAAGGTCCTCTAACCACTCCTAACCCTAGGATATGCTTGGGAGAGCATTAGAAAGGGTGAAAATTCATTGTACATGGATTAGGAGAATTGTTTAGAGAGAGTATCAATTTTAAGGTGAATGAGAGTTCATTGTTGAACTTTGCCTTAATTTTGATTGGTTAAATGTTCCTATTAGCTTAGGGACTCTCCAAGGACATTGTTGGTGCAATGGTTAAGGGGGAGCAAACCTCTAGAGGGAGGTATCCATCATGGGAAGATGGATGTGTATTTTCTCATGGGAGAAAAATTGGGTTGCCTCTCTTTAAGTGATATGGGATCACTAGAAAGATTGTAGGCATGTGTTCCTCCAAGGGAGAGATTGTAAGATCTCATTGGGATATGAGACATTCATACCCTTGGGGAGGTCCTTTTTGATGTAATATCAAAAAGGGGGAGAAGTTACCAAGTTACCAATTAGGGTTCGTTGGAATTCTCATTGGGATATGAGAATTGCCAATATGGGAGAATTGGTAGACTTGAGATGGTAGTTTTGTCAATCATCAAAAAGGGGAAGATTGTTGGTGCAATCGACCCAGGTTGACTCAAGTTTGACTCGAGTAGTACTTTGATAGTATTTTGATGATAGACAAAACTCATGACATGGGATTGTCATGGGAAAGTCCAACATGAAGTTGGCATGGAAAATCCAAGCATGGGTCTTGGTGTGGGAAAATCCAAAGCATTGCGAAGTCGTGCGCTTGGTGCTTGATGAGAAATGCATTGTGAAGTCGTACGCTTGGTGAATGTGGGAAGTCTTGAGGACTTGGCAAGTTCACTAGGCTCGGGGTCCTTGAGTCGGTGAAGGATGGCATTGTGAAGCCATGCGCTTGGTGCATCCGAGGGACCGCCGGACGGGGAGAGAATGGAGTGAGACCCAAGGGAAGCATACTTCGAGGGCATGAGATGCGAAGGATGGCGTTGCGAAGCCATGTGCTTGGCGCATCCAAGGGACGTAGGCCGAGAGAAGAGAGCTTCGGTGGGGAACTCCATGAGGGATGATGTGGACTTGGCCAAGTGGCTAAGACTGAATGTCGGAGGCTCAAACTTGATGTTTGAGGGTTTACCCAACGATCGGATGCTCAAACAACTTGGTATTTGAGGTTTTGCCTGATAGCAGTCGACTGGCATAGGTGTCGGTTCTACTGGTCCAAGTCAACTAGGGTTAGACTGGTGTTAGACTGCAGTTTTGTGCTTGGCAGTCGACTGATGTCGACAGCAGTCGACTGCCGAGGGATGGCAGTCGACTCATGGGAATGTTGCAAGCATAGAATGCTCCGTAGCCGACGAGGCAGTCGACTACTAGGTCTCCAGTCGACTGATGGACATGATCAGTCGACTGATAGGTGATCCATTGGAACTTATCCAACGTGGATCTGGCCATTGTGAGACAACGGCTACAGGGGCAGTCGAGTGGGGCCTTTTGGCAGTCAACTACTGGGTGCGAAAACAGCTTGATGCAGTTTATAAATGGAGCTCAAGTGGGAGGATTTCGCCAAGACTTTAAGGAAGCAATTGGAGGGGAATTGCTGTTGCATTCCAGTCCTTCAAGAGTCATCCAAAGCAAGCAATAAGAAAGGGTTCAAAGCAAAGAGTTGTAAAGCATTCTTTACTTGTATTTCTTGTGTCTTTGTATTTATTGTAGTATTACTGTTGTAATAGCTTGTACGAGGTTTCTCCACCTCCGACGTGTAGTCGAGAAGGAGTTTAGTTAGTGTCGTGTACATAACTAGAGCTCGGAGAGCTCGCCCGTGGAGTAGGAACCATTCGGTTCCGAACCACGTATATCGTGTGTGTTTGCGTGTGATTGTATTTGTTGTTAGTATTCATATTTGTATTAGTATTCCGCTGCGCTAACGACAATTGTAGATGAGCACACAACGAGAACGATCATATTCCACCGTACGACGATTGAGGGCTATTCACCCCCTCTAGCCGGCCAACATATACACATCGATCCCCTACACTATGTTGGTGCAATCGACCCAGATCACGATTGATCAGACTCGAGTGAAACTCGAGTACTATTTTGATGTTTGTCAATACACTTGATGATCATATAACTAGTGGATGGATTGGGAAATCCAAGGTCATATGAGGGAGATTGTTATGAGGATATTGTTGGAGCAATCAGCCTCACGTTAAAAGTTAACCAAGCTCGAGTGAGACTTGAGAGGAAGTTCAAGTTTGGAGACTTGGTAAAGAAAAGTCCAAGATTAAAGTAGTAAGGGAAAGTCTAAATATGGATATTTGGCAAAAGGAAAGTCCAAGGGTGTAGTCATGGTCGTGTAAGTCCAAGTGTGTAGTCTTGGTGGCGAAAGTCCAAGTATTGAGGCTTGGCATTGGAGAAGTCCCATAGGTGCGAGCTCATGGAAAAGGTAGACCTGATGGCATGACATATCCGATGGAAGCACCTGAAGGCTAGCGCGAAGGGTGAAGGAGTCGTGGGGGACTCGAATGGACCCTGAGGGGCTTAGGCTGATAGAGGTGGCTCGAAGGCTTAGATCTAGGCCAAGGTAATCAGTAGCATGACAAATGTAGGGTCGATGTTGGCTGGCTAGAGGGGGGTGAATAGCCTTTATCGTAGATGGTGGAAGTCATTCGTTCGTTGCTCATCTACAAACACTATTAGCGCAAGCGGAATATACTAATACAAACAATTAAAGACAAAAGCAAAGGAAGAATAGAAACACAAACGCTAACACCACAATGTAACGTGGTTCACGACCTCGCCGCTAATCCATGGTCCGATTCGTCCAAGGTGAATCACGCCTCAAGCTTTCACTATTCTCTCCTTTGCACCAAGTTAGGTGGAGGTAACCTTTTACACAATAATCCACTCTTCTTACAATGGAATGAAGATTAGCACAAGTAGAAGAGTGGAAGACCTTTAGAGCACTTTGGGAGATGTTATGAGTTGAAGCATTAGGCTCCCAAATGCCCTCACCCTTTTTTTTTATAGAAGAAGAGGGTTTCTTCCCATTAATATAGGAGCAGTCGACTGATGCCCCGATCAGTCGAATGGTCCTGTAGCCGTTGCCCAATAATGGATTCTTCCACGTTGGATTCCATCCAACGACTCCCACATCAATTGACTGATCTTCCAATTAGTCGACTGATGTCGACTTCCAATCGAGTGCCCACGAGATCGGCTAGCATCTGTTCCCGTGCACAGTGCGATCAATCGACTGCTTCCCTTAAGCATTCAACTGATGTCGACTTGATCTTGCAGCTAACACCAGTCGATTGTCGATCGACTTGAAGCAGTCGACTGCCATGACATGGCAGTAGACTGGTGCCGTGTGAAACTCAAACTTAACATTCGTTTGAGTTTCCGGTGGTTGGGTAAATCTCAACCCTTGCGGTCGAGTCTCCGACACTCAGCCATTCAGCCAAGTTCACCTAATGAGCTACTTACAATTCACTCATTCTCTCATCTCACTCGAAGTCTCTCGCCGAAGCTCTCTTCGTTCGTGGCCATGTCCCTCGGTAGCATCAGGCGTACGACTCTGCAATGCTCCTTCGCATCTCTTGCCCTCGAAGTCTGCTTCCTTAGCTTCGCTTCAAGTCATCTCGTCCTGCGGTCCCTTGGTAACATCAAATGCACGACTCTACAATGCTCCTTCTCCAACTCAAGCATGAGGTCGTGAGTGGTGACACTTGCCCAAGCTCCATGTGCGAATTACTAAGTCTTGCAAGACTCCAATGCTCATATCAAATCCAATCATCCTAACTTAAATCCTTTGCCACACACATCAAAACCATATCACGGGTTGATTGCCCTAACAATCTCCCTCTTTTTGATGTGTGGCAATCCATTTAAGTTAGGTAAACATTTGATAAAACTATTAAGGTAAGAAAGCATATGAATAAACATGATTATCAACTCTCCCCCTTAATACATGAAACTCCCCCTAAATGCAATTCTCTCCCTTAATATAACTTACTTAAATGTACATATTTCTTCCTCTTTGACACAATCAAAAAGATTAAACTAAGTTATTCAAACATGACATCAAGTCTAGGAAACAAAAATTACCAAAACATGCCTTAAAATCTGATAACATAAGGTTACTAAGCATGTTTTCAGTCGATCAGTCGACTAGTTCAGACTACCAGTCGACTGACACTCTGATTTCAGGTTTTTCTTATTTTCGGGGTAAATTTTAGAAATGCATTAAAAATTCTATAAAATTCGAAAAAACACGAAATTTGGGGAACATATTTCTTGTAAGTATCTTTATCAATGGAAAATAGTTTTTCATGAAAAAATCATTATATTTTCAAAAATTATCCAAAATCTCAAAAGTTAGAAAATATCTAAAGTTTGTATCAATTCTAAAGCCTAGTTTTGCCTTAAAGCTTTTCAAAACATGAAAATTCAGTTTATGAAACAAGAAATGGTTTTCAAAACATTTGAAATATCCAACCATGATCTTTGGGCAATATGTCTATGAATTAAATATAAGTCTTCCCCATGATTAGTCTATTATTGCTATTTTGATACTTAAAATGACCATCTAAATGTCATAGGCATTAGTGGATCATTAGTATCATCCTATCATCTCACCCATGCTAAGTTTTCAATCAAGGTAGCCTATGGTGAGTGTGAGATGTATCCTAAAGCTATTTATATATATACTTAACCATTAATTTCATGCAATTCTACACAAGGTTAAGTATCATCCTAACAACCCACATGATCATAAAGACATATATGTATTGATTTCACATTATGATCATGAAACAATTATATTCATCAATTTGTGATCATGCATTAGTTATGAATTATGATAATAAGTAAAGTATCACCCAAGACATGATTTAAAACCTTATTTCCCATGATTATATATCAAATGTCAAGATCATAAATCATGATTGCAGACGTATATAACAATTACATTAACTATCATGATTTAAGCATTATTATCAATATATGGGCATATTATCATCACCCAACACTATGCTAAAAATGTATAGGTCATGAGTATCAAATAGCACTAAGTGTTGATCATGATTTAAACTATTTATGGGTGCATTATCATCACCCAACACTATTTCTAAAATTAAGTCCCACCATTCTAAGTCAACCAAAACATAAGATATAGGTGAAATCCTTATGGTTGACTATCCTAGGGTTTTTCTAACCCTTAAGGATGGATTTAGGAACCCAATACAAGTTCTTTCCTATAGGGTTCACTAAAAATTCCTTAGGGATCCATTTTCTAGCTATTGTTTTCTTTTTATCTTGACCCCTAGCAATTAAATATTTATAAGCCTTTTTATTTTTATTTTCCTTATATCCTAGGCCTTTCTTATTAAAGCTTGCTCTTTGGCTCCCTATGATCATATTAAGAGTGTTGGAGCCTATGGTGAATTTTTCTAGGGCCTTGGTCAAATGGTCTACCTTTTCCCTTAGGATCCTATTTTCTTCAATGCATGCATCATTTACATCAAAAGACATATAATCATGTGAGCATGCATCTATTAGTTATAGCCCTAGAACCAATCATGTGATGGTTGAATAGGGAACATTTTGTATCAAATTCTATAAAGGCAAAGGATTGGTTATTATATATTTACGTCTTGCTTGTGCCAGCTAAATTAAATATATAATAATGCCCTAGAAAAGTAGGTTCTTATCTACAGCACATCAATTGGTAGAATTGATTATGAGATGCTGTAGAGAACACTTTCCTAAATGTTCCTAGTCAAGTATTAATATGCAAGGGCAATATTAATACATAAAGACTAGCATGTAGGTCAATTGATGACTTGATCTCACAAGTCATGGATATATGATATCAAGTTGACACATGGGTATATATTAGAGAATATATACTGAACTGACCCACCATGAGAAAGTTTCATGGATCGTCATATGAGTGTCATAAACTTTCTCATGTGACTATTGGTATGAATAGTCTTCAAACCTGAGGTCACTACGGTTCCCTACATAAGGAGTTATGTACTTTGGTATCGTCAAACGTCACCCGTAACAGGGTGGACCATAAAGGCGATTACTGGGTATATAACAAATTATGCGGAGGGATGTGAGTGATGTAGATGGGATCTATCCCTCCCATATGACGGGAGTGATATCTGTGGGCCCCTTGATTGAGTAGAACTACTAAAATGCATGGCCATGCTCGAATGAGTCAATATGAGATATTGAGCTCATTTGTTTGAGTTAGTTTACTCAGGGATCAAGAAACACATAGATTGATCGAGGATGACACGGTCTATGCCTCATTGGTCAATCTGATATCAAGGATAGAAGGACACGGTCATACATTATAGTAGTCACAGAAAGGTTAGTCGGATCTTGACTTATCTCGTAACTTGGGTAGCAATGATGTATTGCTAGATGCCACTCATTGCTTGTGTATCTAAAAGAGTTTAGATCCACTGCCAACGTTATGAGAGCCTATAGGGTCACACACAAAGAGCATGATGATTAGAAGAATTAGTGCATTCTAGTTTGACTAGAATAATTTGGGAATAAGCTTAAGTACAAAATGGTTTTTGGACCCTAAGCTTAATGAGAATTTTAGCTTATTGATTTAATGAGATTAATTCAATATGCTAAGCTTAATTGATTTAATAAGATTAACTCAATATGTTACCTTATTGATTTAATGAGATTAATTCAATATGATAACATAAGATTATTGAATTAATAAGATTAATTCAACATCCATGAATGCCACATAAGCATGCCACCTAAGCTTGATGAGGTGGAAGGAGACAAAGGGTTTTGACCTTTGGATTTCCCCCACATGTGGCCGGCCAAACAAGGAGTGTAACTCCTTGTTTGATTATATTTCAATGCAATTGATTGCATTAAATGTGATAGGAGGTGAAGGGTTTTTCAATCCTATAAAACACCCCATGGGGTGGCCGGCCAAGTTTGGTGGATTGGTTGAAGCTTGAGGCTTGGAGAGAGCTTGGTGGTGAGAGCATTTGGTTGTGTGGTTTTTGTGAGTGTAGCAAGAAGAGTAGTCTTCTTCTTCCTTTCTCTTTTTCCCTACTTTCCTCTCCTTTAGGGACTTCTCTAGCAAGAAGTAAAGGAGAGCTCTTCTAGTTTCTTTTGTGAGACAAGAGCTTGCTCGTGTGGATACATATAGAGGCACGGACATTTGAACGTGCTAAAAGATCCAACAAACCCAAGGAGAAGCGGGATTTCAAAGGGCACGCAACAAAGGTAATATTCTCCTATAAGATAGGTTTTGAGAAATTTATTTTTGTACGAGGTTTTCTTTCGCAAGGATCACTTGGAAGGGATCCTATTTTTCCGTTGCTCATATGCTATTTTGCATACGAGATCCCAACAGCATCATCATTATTAACATGTAAACATGCTTGTTCTAATTTATTTTCTAGAGTTTTAATTTTATCTAGCATGCTTTTGTTCTTTTTCTTGGCTCTAAATAGATCCTTAGTAAGACTAGAAATCATGAAAACTATTTTATTTAGTGAGAGATTCGTTACCATAGTCTCCATGTCCTCTTCCTTCGATTCCGATGATGATGAGGATGAAGCTCCCCCTTCACTTGAGCTCTCCTCACTAGTGCTTCTTTCTTCTTGCTCGGAGGAGGAGGTGTCTAGGTCATCAAACGCCATTAGGGAAAGATTTGAGTAGACATGTTCTTCTTCTTCGGATGATGATGATGAAGAAGAGGGATCATCCCATGTCCTTGCTTTGAGTGCTTTTGTCTTCCCTTTCTCCTTGGCTTTCTTCTCTTCTTCCATCTTCTTGCTCCCCTTTTTCTTCTTTTCTTCCTTCTTCCTCCTCTCTTCTTTGCTCTTGTTTAGGAGGAGACAATTATCCCTTATGTGCCCCTCTTGTTGGCAATTATAGCAAATGACCTTCCCCCCTTGGCCTTTTCCTCCTATCATGAGATTTGTTAAATTTAAACCCTTTCAATGCACGCCTTACCTTCCTTACCATGTAGGCTTCTTCCATACTATCCATGGAGGAGGAGGAGGCTTCATCGGAGGAGGAAGGAGTCTCCATCTTCTTCTTCCCCTTGTTGGCTAATAGTGTCACTCCTCTTGATGGCTTGATACTTGATTCTTCATTTATTCCTTCAAGCCTTGTTTCATGGAGCTCCATGGTTGAAAAGAACTCCTCTAAGGTGCAAACTTCTAAATTCTTTGACATGTAGAAGGAGTCCACCATTGAGCTCCATTTCGATGACCGGGGAAAGGCATCTATAGCCTTCATTATCATATCCCGGTTGGAAAGCTTCTCCCCTACACTTGTCAAACCGGTTAAGATTTCTTTAAACCTAGAATGTAGAGATTTTACCTTCTCTCCCTTTTCGAGTTTAATATTTGATAGTTGGGAGCGGAGGACATCTCTCCTTGATAGTTTGGCCTCGGATGTGCCTTCATGAATCTCTAAGAGCTTCTCCCACATCTCCTTGGCACTTGCACATTCCCCTATCCGGTTGATCTCTTGTTGAGGGATCACATTGAGGAGGTGGTGCTTGGCCTTTGAATTGGCAAGGTGCTCCTCCCTTTGCTTTTTAGTCCACCTTGACTTCTCTATTGGTTCACCCTCTTCGTCCCTAGGCATCTCAAAACCATTTTCCATTATAAGCATGATATTGAAATCGGTTTCAAAGAATACCTCCATTCTCTTCTTCCACCAAGAGAATTCTCCCTCGAACTTTTGTGGGTGAATGTTGCAGCCGGTCATCCTTGATTTTGATTGTGGCGACGGTTAGTCCTCGACAAGCAACTTGGCTCTGATACCACTTATAGGGTCGATGTTGGCCGGCTAGAGGGGGTGAATAGCCTTTATCGTAGACGGTGGAAGTCGTTCGTTCGTTGCTCATCTACAAACACTATTAGCGCAAGCAGAATATACTAATACAAAAAATTAAATACAAAAGAAAAGGAAGAATAGAAACACAAATGCTAACACCACAATGTAACATGGTTCACGGCCTCGCCGCCAATCCACGGTCTGATTCGTCCAAGGTGAATCACGCCTTAAGCTTTCACTATTCTCTCCTTTGCACCAAGCTAGGTGGAGGTAACCTTTTACACAAGAATCCACTCTTCTTACAATGGAATGAAGATTAGCACAAGTAGAAGAGTGGAAGACCTTTAGAGCACTTTGGGAGATGTTATGAGTTGAAGCATTAGGCTCCCAAATGCCCTCACCCCTTCTTTTTATAGAAGAAGAGGGTTTCTTCCCGTTAACACAGGAGCAGTCGACTGATGCCCCAATCAGTCGACTGGTCCTGTAGCTGTTGCCCAATAACGGCTTCTTCCACATTGGATTCCATCCAACCACTTCTACATCAGTCGACTGATGTCAACTTCCAATGGAGTGCCTGCGAGCTCGACTAGCTTCTGTGCCTGTGCACAGTGCGATCAGTCGACTACTTCCCTTAAGCAGTCGACTGATGTTGACTTGATCTCACAGCTAACACTAGTTGATTGGCGATTGACTGGTGCCATGTGAAACTCAAACTTAACATCCGTTTAAGTTTTTGGCAGTCGGGTAAACCTCCACCCTTGCGGTCGAGTCTCCGACACTCAGCAATTCGGCCAAGTTCACCTAATGAGCTACTTACAATTCACTCATTCTCTCATCTCACTCAAAGTCCCTCGCCGAAGCTCTCTTCGATCGCGGCCACGTCCCTTGGTAGCATCAAGTGCATGGCTCTACAATGCTCCTTCGCGTCTCTTGCCCTCGAAGTCTGCTTCCTTGGCTTCGCTTCAAGTCATCTCGTCCGGTGCTTCCTCGGCAGCATCAAGTGCACGACTCTGCAATGCTCCTTCTCCGACTCAAGCATGAGGTCGTGAGTGGTGACACTTGCCTAAGCTCCATGTGTGAATTACTAAGTCCTACAAGACTCCAATGCACATATCAAATCCAATCATCCTAACTTAAACCCTTTGCCACACACATCAAAATCATATCACGGGTTGATTGCCCTAACAACAAAGCCAATGGAAGCACTTGAAGGCTAGTGCAAGGATGAATGAGTCGTGGAGGACTCTTATGGATCCTAAAGACGTGAGGCTTATGGAAGTGTCTAGAAGACATTGGTCTAAAATATGGGTTAATATCAAGTATGGGGGATCATACTTGGGTTAAATCTCACTTTTGAGATTCACCAGTCGATTATTGGTATTGCCCAGTCTACTGGTCGAGTGCACTACAGTCGAGAGGCCTAGTTGACGCGAAAATTCTACTGAGATTGTGATCCAGTCAACTGAGGCTCGATTGCTGATATATGACTCTGGTAGTCGACTGCTTGGGTTGAGTAGTCGACTGACCACTAGCAGTTGGCTTCTAGGGTATAGTAGTCGAATTGGCCTTAAGTGGACAGGGCACAGAATGGTTTAGAGTTGATTGCTGACCCATGGCAGTCGACTGGTGGCTATGGCAGTCGATTGATGGGTCAGGATAGTTGACCGATGGACAATAATCTAAGGTAAATTAGTCTATTGTGAGACAACATCACTATAGCCAGTCGATTGGTGAGTAAGGCAATCAACTGGGAGGCACAAAATTAGCCTGAGTAGAGATGGTATAAGGAGATCGAGAAGAAGTTTTCCATATCTAGTTCTTGGAGTTTTTGGAGGGAAACACTACTACTTTCCATACCTTGAAAGTAACTTAGAGCAACCAAAAGATTAAGCAATCAAAAGCACACTTGTAAAGTGTTTTGTTTTATATTCTTTCATTTACTTTGTATTTGGTTGTTGCACTTTTGTATAAACTCATTATAAGATGTTTCTCCACTTCTGGATTGTTTCCAAGAAGGAGAAGTTCATAGTGGTGGTGTGTATCACTAGAGCTCAACTAGAACTCGACCATGGAGTAGAAACTAGGGTTCCAAAACATGTAAAATCCTTGTGTTGTGGTGTGTATTTGCTTATATTGCATTTTGTTTTCGTTTTGTATTTTATTTCCTCTATGTATTACTAATGATTGTAGACAAGCACGACCATGAACGGATTGGTGAATCAATCGACGCTATTCACCCCCTCTAACGCATCCAAAGGTCCCCAACAAGTGGTATCAGAGTGAGGGTGCTCTTCAAGGATTCACCATCGTGAGAGCACAAGCACTAGAGGAGTAGAAGAATGGAGCCAAGTGACAGATTCGGCTACAACACTTGGATTCCTCCACCATTCGACTGAGAAGGTTTTTCGGCATGGAACATGAGGATGGAGACATTCCTTATGATGGGCATCGAACAATGGTTTATTCTAATGGACGGATTCGAAGCTCTAAGTGGCAAGAAGGGAGGAATCCTCAAGATGAAAAAATGGACCTAAGAACAAACCCAAGCCTTCGAGATAAATGAAAGGGTAACGAAAATTCTAACTAATCTAATCCCTAATGAGGCTTTGTGTCAATTAAGTGATTATAAGGATGCCAAGAAGCTATGGAGAAAATTTGCAAGATTTCATGAAAGACCCTCATCAGTCCAATCCCAAAGTAAATAAGATGACAAGATCGAAGAAGAATCAAGTTCATTATCTCAAGAGATTGAGGAGTTAGATGTTGAAAGATGTTCAACATCTGAGTCGGAAGAAGAAATTGAGGAGGCTTCCACTTCTAGGATTGAGGGGGAGGTTAGGCCTTCAATGCGGGAGTAAGAGAAGGAACCCTCTATATCTGGACAAAGTGAAGAACAAGCTCAAGATTCTACTACCACCCCTATAGGTAACTCAAGTGCATTTTATTAAAAATAAAAATCATATAATATGCTTTGAGTGTAGGTAGAAAGGTCACTACAAGAGTAAATGTCCAAAATTGATCAAGAAGAAAGCTCAAGTAACACCCAAGGCCAAGGTTAAGATGAAAGAGACCAGAGCCCAAATACGCAAAGGCAAGGAGCACATTGTGAGCTTTAAATGCCAACAAAAAGGGCATTACCGAAGCCAATGTCCTAAGGAGGCACCCAACCAAGGATAAGGGAGAAAGCTCAACTACAAGGGAGCTCCCAAGGCTAAGGTAACATTTAATAATGCACCTTCGATTTATCACAAAAAACATGCTACCGATGTATCACATAATTTACTTGCAATCATTCACGATAAAAAGCATGCTAAAAATAAATATTTTTGTTTAGGTGCAAAATCATATGAAATTAAGCCTAAGGACAAATCTAGGATTTGTTAGGGATTGTTTGATGTGCTAGATGGGGGTGAATAGTAATTTTTTGATTTCATGGATTGCGTTCTTATACTTGCCTACAAATGGTTAGTAATATGCAGCGTAAACACAAGCATACACAATATAAACACAAACAAAAGAATCACAACTACAAGATGATATTTTACTTGACTCGGAACCTACGGTTCCTCCTCCATAGTCGAGCTTTAGTGTCTACTCCACTAAATCTCTTTCTCCTTCTCGGCAACACACCGAAGGTGGAAAAACCTCTTACAAGTGCTTAAAACAATAAGAATACAACCAAAAATGAAATATAAAAGAAAATGAATAAATACAAGTGAAAACACTTTACAAATGAGAGCTTTTGATCACTTTGCTTTTGGTTTCTTTGAATGGCTTTGAAGACCTAGAATTGTAGCAACACTTCTCTTTTAATCCCTTAAGAACAGACAACCTTCAATCATCCCATCGAGCTCCTTATATAACTCTACTCGAGCTAATTTTTTGGCTTCTAGTCGACTATTTTTACCTAGTAATCAACTGAACACTATACCGTTGTCTCACAAGGCTTAATCTATATCGATTGTCGACCCGATCGACTGACTTAGCAGCCCATCGCTATAGCGAATGATCGCCATAGGCCAAGACTAACTGGCCAACATAATTCCAGTCGACTGCTAGTGGCATGTCGACTGCCAAACTGTAATAGTCGACTTCCAAAGCCACAGATCAACAGTCGAGCCTTAGTCGACTACTCGAGTTAAACTATGCTCCCAAGTATAGTACACTTGGCCAGTCGAATGGTTCATAACCCCAGTCGACTTGTAAACCTCAAACATGAGGTTTAACATAAATATGATCCCCTCATAATTGATCAACCACCCTTAGACTAGACCTAAGCCTTCTAGCCACCTCCATTATCTTCACACCCTCAAGGTTCATCCGAGTCCTCCATAACTCTTTCACCCTTTACGTTAGCCTTCAGGTGCTTCCATCAGCTATGTCATGCTAACCAAGTCTCCTTTGCAAAGGCTCATTTGGACTTATACCTCCAAGATTACATGCTTAGACTTTACCCTGCCAAAACCTCACCCTTGGACTTCCTTTCCAAGATCTACTTGGACTTATACCACCAAGACCACATGCTTGGACTTATGCTGTTAAGACTATACCCTTGTACTTTCCAATTGCCAAGCCTTAATGCTTGTACTTTCATTGTCAAGACTATACACTTAGACTTACGTGACAAAGACTTCATCCTTAGACTTTTCCTTTGCCAAGTATCCATAACTTGGACTTTCACTGCCAAGACTACATACTTGGAATTATGTGACCAAGATTACACCCTTGGACTTTCCATTGCAATGTTTTCAAACTTGGACTTCTCTATTGCCAAGACCATTCTTGGACTTTCCATGCCAAGTATCCAAACTTGGACTTCCCCTTGAGTCTCACTCAAGTTTGGTCAACCTTGACCTGAGATTTGATTGCTCCAACAATCTCCCTCAAATAATCTCCCCCATATGGCTTTGGATATCCCAAACATCCACTTGTCATATGGTCAACATATGGTTAAACCCATATTATCAAACAATGGTCAACCCATTGTCAAACACATTATCAAAATTGAAACTCTACTCGAGTCCAACTCGAGGCTGGTCAATTATGACCTAGGCCGATTGCACCAAAAATCTCCCCATTTTTGATTTTTGACAATATGTTTAAGTTAGGATAACAATAATCCAACCTAACTCTTCTTATGCCAAGGCATAATAAAGCTTTCCTCACTTCTCCTCCTTTAGCATACATCAAAAAGTCTACCAAGGTTTTCAATGTTCCATCTTCCAATGAGATCATACATTCTCCCCCTTGGTCCAAAATCATCAATAATGCCTTTACTCTTCCTAATGATAAATCTCATATCACTAAATGAGAGGAAATATATAATGAAGGTTTACCTAACCCTCATTTCTCCCTCTTTTTAATCAAGGTATATCCATCATGCCAAGATGGATGACCTCCCCCTAAAGGCTTACTCCCCCTTGACCATTGAACCAACAATGTCCTTGGAGAGTTCCTAAGCCAATAGGAAATCTAAACCATCGAAAATAAAGGTAAAAGTTCAAACTTGATCTTTAACCTCTCTTAAAATCCGATACTCCACCCTAAATAACTTTACTAATCATTTTCAATGATTATTTTACCCTTCCAATGCTTTCTAAAGCATATCCTAGGGTTAGGAGACGTTAAGATAGCCTACAATTGTTGATAAATGGCTAGACAAACTTTGTTCAGTCGAAATCATCTTCAGTAGTCTACTATGTCAAGAACTACCGATCGTTTCACACCAATGATGACTCCAAAAAGAATGATCGGTTTCTGCAAATTCATAAATTAGTATTTCAGAATTGAGTTTAAAAAATCATAAGTAATTAAATGTAATTTAAACAATCATGAAACTTCATACGTACATTACTTAAATGAAATATAATGGGTGAAAAATAGTTTTATAATTAAATACCTGTTAATTTTCATGATTGATACAAAGTTCAAAACCATTGAAACCTTTCAATGTTTTGTCTAACTTTGTGTTAATATTATCAATGGTGATTGCTATCAAATGATAGACTTCACTAAGATTTTTCAAAATAATTTTAAAATGTTGTCAAAATCTTATATTGAACTATGGTTTATGGGCTAGATGTACATGACTTGTACATTATCTTTCCTCATGATTCTTTCATGTTATATTATGAGTTTGTGTTCATCTAGATGCAATATCTATGCACCTTGAACTTAACTCATTTTTCTAACATCTCAAAAGTGTCTAAGGTGTATCAATACACACACATGTCATCCTTATTGTTTTGTGAGATGTGAGTTTTGTTCTTTCCAAAATCTAAGGGTTCAAGCATATATCTAGGCATATCCGATTTGATTCCCTTATCTTGGAACTTCAAATCAATGCCATTGTCCTTAATTTCAAATTAATTAGCCTTAATGCATGAATGATGATCATGAGATAAATGATTTGCATAATTTAAGCATGTGCCAATGATTCATGATGTCATGACATAAAGATAGAACTAAGTATTAATCATGACATATAAATTAACTTAAGCATTATCATGACATTTTAAATGATCATTTAAGAATGATGTCATGACATGGCATATGGTAAACAAAGCATGACAAGTATATAAAATACCAAGGTATAGAATACCTAAGTCTTAAATCAAATTGCCATTTTCTTGAATTTATATCAATTTGCCATAATACCTAATTTCCTAAATGTGCCAAAACCCAAAATGATACTTTTGACTCTAATTCTATTTGTGTCAATTTTGATCAATTTTTTAAACTTCATAATTTTTATTGGCACATCCTAAAATCTCTTAGGATTAAACTCTAAACTCATTTCCAAGGTATCACATTACCTTGAAAATGTCCTAAAGTGTCAACTCTACCATGGCTAGGTTAACTACCCATCCATTTAGGGTTGACACACCCTAACCCATCTAGTGTGAGGGAATCATGCTCCCAGGAATCCAAAACCTAATTGAGCTCCTTGGGTTAACTAGGTACTCAATAGGGATGACTTCCCTAGATACCTTCCTAATGATCCTTATAGGCTTTGAAGATTTGGTCATTGTGGTATTTTCAAGGTCAATCCTAGGGATAACTTCCCTTGTAACCTTGTTAGCGACTTTCCTAGGCTTCTTCAAAGCCTTAGTCACTTGAGTCCTATCACGGTCAACTCTAGGGATAGCCTCCCTTGTGATCTTGACACTCCTAGACCTAGGTTTAGTTCCATAGTCAAATGAAACATTATGGTAGATAGGCTTATATACCTTGGACTTAGGTTTGTGACCCAAACCTTTCTTAACCTTGGGTAGTTCTTGCCTCATAACACCTAAGATTTGCCCATTAGACCCTTTAATTGAACTTTTCATCTTTTGAAGGGTATTTTCTAATTTCTTAAGTTTTTATCTCAAAACTTGATTTTTCCTCCACTAGCTTATCCAATTTTAATTTTTCATTAGTTCTTGGGATAATTTTTTTCTTCCTAGGCATATGCCTACCCTTCTTGGAATTATTGCCCAGATTGTTATCCATAGATGAGTTAGATTTTGAGGTAATTTGTCTAGATTTATCCTTAGACCTAAATTCATAACTTTTAGTACTTAAAAAAATATATTTATTATTTCTAGCATTTTTTTTATCATAAACGATTGTAAGTAAATTTCTAGTATGCTTCCTATCATTACTAAAAGAAGAAGCATTATTAAGTGATACCTTGGGGTTTGCCTTAGCTCCCCTACTTATGAAGCTCCTCCTTTGTCCTTCTTAGAGCGACTCTCCCTCGGACATTGACTTCTATAGTTCCCTCTCTGATTGCATTTGAAGCATAAAATATGCTCCTTGCTTTTGCAGATCGGAGCACTGGCCTCCTTCACCTTCTCCTTGGCCTTAGATGACACTTGAGCTTTCTTCTTGATCAATCTAGGACACTTGCTCTTGTAGTGCCCTACTTCCCTACACTCCAGACATGTTATGTGTTTTTTATTTTTATTGACCATGCTTGAGTTACCTATAGGGTGAGCTTGTTCTTCATTGGCCTCATTTCCGGATGTAAAGAGTTTCTCTTTCTCTTGCTCTAGAGTTGAGTGTCTCTCCTTCCCCTCAATCCTAGAGGTGGAGGCTTCCAAGAACTCCTCTTCCTCGGACATTTAGCACCTCTCAACCTCCAATTCTTCACTTTCTTAAAAGGATGAGCCTGATTCTTCCTCCTTGGACTCCTACTCTATTTCTTGGACCGATTGGGGCTTCTTATATAATTTTGCCAACTTGTTCCATAGCTCCTTGGCATCCATATAATCCCCTAGCTTGCACAAAATATCATTAGGTATTAAATTTGTTAGGATTTTGATTACCTTAATATTTATCTCAAATTTTTGTAGTTTCTCCTTGGTCTATCTCTTCATCTTGAGATATCCTCCCTTCGGGCCCTTTGGAAATTCAAATACATCCATTAAGATGAACCATTGCTCGATGTCCATCATGAAGAAGTTCTCCATTCTTGCCTCCCATGCAAAAAAAATCTTCTCATTCGAATGATGGAGGATCCGAGTGCCATAGTGAAATCCATCACTTAGCTCCATCATCCTCTAGGACTTTGCTCCCTCGGTTGTTAATCCTTGAAGAGCGCCCTTGCTCTAATACCACTAGTTGGGGATCGTTTTATGTGCTAGAATGGGGTGAATAGTGGTTTTTTGATTTCTTCGATTGCGTTCGTATGCTTGTCTACAAATGATTAGTAATACGTAGTGAAAATATAAGCATACACAATACAAACACAATCAAAAGAATCACAACCACAAGATGAAATTGTATGTGGTTCAGAACCTATGGTTCCTACTCTACGACTGGGCTTTAGTATCTACTACACTAAACCTCTTTCTCATTCTCGGCAACACATCGAAGGTGGAGAAACCTCTTACAAGTGCTTACAACAATAAGAATACAACCAAAAATTAAATAAAAAAGAAAATGAAGAACTACAAGTGAAAACACTTTACAAATGAGAGCTTTTGATTGCTTTGCTTTTTGGTTGCTTTGAATGGCTATGAATACCTGGACTTACAACATCACTTCCCTTCAAATCCCTCAAGAACTAGCAACCTTAAATCTTCCCATCGAGCTCCTTTAATAATTCCACTCGGGCTGATTTTCAGCCTCCCAATCGACTGCTCTTATATAGCAGTTGACTAGACACTGTACCGTTGTCTCACAACGGCTTAATCCTATTGGATTGAGCGATTCGCTAAAGGGGGGTGAATAGCGATAAAATCTTTTCATCGAGTTTGTTTCAAAACACAAATAAAACGCAATGGAAAGATAAAATGAAAACAATAGGATTTACTTGGTTTGTATCCTACAGCTACTACTCCAAGGCCCTAGTGGTCCTTGACCATGCACGGAGGGCAAATCAGTAACAAACTCCTCCTCGTTGGAGGTAGGAGTTAATCGAATACAAAAAAAACAAAGCTTGAGGTAGAGGGACACTCCCCCTCTCCTCATTGCAATAAAAGCTTGTAGAATAGAAAGTAAATACAAGAGTTAATGGACGACTAAAAAAAACTTTTACCGACTACCAAAAGGATGGAGGCTTAAGCTTGTGTCATCGGCGTTTCTATAGCACTTCGTCATCATGGAGTCGTTGGAGTGTCGTCACATTACGGAGGCTTTAGGGCACTTAGAATTGATGATAAAACCTTTAGATAATCCCTCCTTTTATAGTTTTTGAGCCCCTCATTGAGGGGATCTTCAACCAATCAAAACTAGGCACAAAGCTCCTTGGAATGAGGTGATAAGGCTTGACTCCTCGAAGCTGATCCTTGACCATTAGTCGACTGATGGCCATCATCAGTCGACTGATGGCAGTGTCAGTCGAGTCGCAACACTCAGCAGTCGACTGATGAAGGCAGTCGAGTGGTTCTTGTGGGCAGTCGACTGATGCTTGCTGAAATCACAAGTTAGCTTAATAAAAACATAATTTTGATGATCGCCGACCGTCCGATCTTAACCTAGATCATCCATGGGATGACTTTGGTCGGACCTACGCTTAAGACCATCCTCGTAAGGAGGATACAACCTCACTTACGCTCACACACACGAGCTTACCTCGATACTTACTTTGTAGCTCTCGCTTCCGACCTTCCACTCTATTCCTTCGGCCCCCTCCGAAGTCACTCGGGTGTCGCCCGACCACCGTGGCTTTCTCCGAGTGTCGCTCGCTTTTAGCTCCAGCTTTAGCACTTTTCTGCACACTCGATTCAGCTCGTGAGATAATGATATGATCTTAACTTTATATCGTTTGCTATAATCAAAACTCAGGTTCGATTTAGGTGCCTACTACACCAACAATCTCCCCCTTTTTGATCTATGGCAAACCCACATACAAAGTTAAGGAAATAATATGCATGAAGAATCAAAGATTAAGTAGGAGTAATAGAGACTTTCTTCCAAGTACTCCCCCTTGAGGAAACCTCCCCCTTGACCGAGGGTGAGTCTTGAAAGAAGATCTTAATCCTCCCCCTTGATGTTTGCTATTTAGGAAGAGTTTAAGTAATTAAAAATTACTTAAGACTGGCCTTAGCATTAAAAAATAAGATTAAGTTAAGAAGATTTCTTAACTTGGCCTTTCTCCCCCTTTCTCAAGTAAAACATTAACGTTTGGCCATAAGAATATAGAATTAACTTACTAAGTTAAGTTATCAAAAAATGATCCCTTAACTTTGGCCTTTTCTCCCCCTTTTGCCATAAATGGGAAAGAGGGGTTTTGAAAAAAAATATATACATATTAAGTTTTAGTTCGAAGTCCAAGCATGTTCCATATTATTTTGAAAATAATATACTAAAAATAAGCTCATCTATTGAATGTTCAACTCTTATTTGACTTGATTGATATGAAAGATCAACAAGTCCTGGTCATAGTCGATTAATATATATGATTATACTCCGTGATTTATGGGGAGCACTAGCTATACATCTGGAACCAAGAGTAAGGTCCTAACATCTCACGCCCATCTACGTGACTAAGTACATAAACACATTAGTCCTATGTGTTGTGAGATGTATTGGCTCCTTAAATCTATAGGTACATGATATCTAAGGTAAGCCCTAAGCTAGTTCCATGAACATGAAAAGTAAAAAGTAGTAAAAAGGAAATATAATTTGTAAATTCTTACTCTACTACGCACATGCCCAATTTTCATCTTACTAGACTGAATTCGGCTTCGGGTAGGGGTTTAGTAGCCAAGTTGGACTCCGATTCGACGTATTCGAGTTGTATGGCTCCGTTGGCCACATGTTCTCGAATGAAATAGTGTTTGACCTCTATATGTTTGGTCCTAGAGTGACATATTGGATTTTTAGTTAGATTAATTGAGCTAATGTTATCTAAGTGAATTTTAGTGTTTGTAAAGTCTAACTTAAAATCTCAGAGAGTGTGCTCCATCCAAAGAAGCTGAGTGACACACTCAACCATCGTGATGTATTCGGCTTCGGTGGTAGATAAGGCAACACAGTGTTGCTTCCTACTACACCAACTCACTAGACTCGAGACGAGAAGTTGACAACAACCACTCGTACTCTTTCTATCGAGCTTACTATCGGCATAGTTCGAGTCGGAGTAGCCGATTAGTTCGAACTCAGTAGATCTAGGGTACCAAATACTGACATTAATTGTACCCTTTAGATATCTAAGGATACACTTAACTAGAGTTAGGTGAGATTCCTTGGCACAGGTTTGGAACCTTGCGCACATACTTACTGCAAATAAGATATCAGGTCGGCTCGCAGTTAAGTAAAGGAGGCTCCCTATCATGCTCCTATAGTATTTTAAGTCAATTGAATTTTTGGTTGCATCTTCTCCTATAGTTACATTTGTTGCCATTGGAGTATTAATAATTTTAGCGTCTTGCATTCCAAATCGTTTAATTAATTCCCTAGTGTATTTGCATTGGTGTAAGTATATTCCATCTTTAGTTTGTTTAATTTGTAGACCTAAGAAGAAACTCAACTCACCTACTAAATTCTTTTCAAATTCACTTTCCATAATTGAAATGAATTCATTTAGTAGGATCGAATTGGTTGTTCCAAAAATGATATCGTCTACATAAATTTGGGCTATAAATATTTCCTTACCTACGGTTTTTACAAAGAGGGTTGAATCGACTAAGCCTTGGTTAAACCCTTTTGACTTAAGATAAATTGAAAGTCTCTCGTACCAAGCTCGAGGAGCTTGTTTGAGTCCATAGAGAGCTTTCTTTAGTTTAAGGATATGGTTGGGTTTATCTAGGCTTACGAATCTGAGGGGATGACTAATGTATACCTCTTCCTTAATAAGTTCATTCAAAAATGTTGACTTGACATCCATTTGAAATAACTTAAATCCTCGATGTGCAGCGTAGGCTAACAACATTCGGATGGACTCTAATCTAGCTACTGGGGCATAGGTCTTGTCGTAATCTAAACCTTTGACTTGACTAAACTCTTTAGCGACTAATCTAGCTTTATTTCTAACTACCTCACCTTTATCATCAAGCTTATTTCAAAACACCCACCTTGTTCCAATGATTGTTTTATCTTTAGGTGGTAGTACTAATTCCCATACTTCGTTCCTAGTGAATTGAGCTAGCTCTTCTTGCATTGCAATAATCCAATCAGGATCAAGAAGAGCTTGGTCAATGGTTTTGGGTTCAATTTTGGAAATCAAGGAGATTTGACTAAGGTTTCGATATAAAGCTCTAGTTCAAACTCCTAAGCTTGGATCACCTATCACTTGGTCGATAGGATGATTCGTTTGGGTCCTAGTTTGACTTGGGTTAGAGTCACCTATAGCTTGGTCGATAGGATGACTTGGTTGACTTAGGCTAGGATTAATACTAGACTCGATCTCAAGATCGAAGTCGAGTCTGGTATGAATCGACTCGCTAATTGGGGTTTCTAGGGGTTTTGTAGGTTCATGTCCTTCATCAAACACTACATTAATAGTCTCTTCGACTCTAAGAGTGTCATGGTTATATACCCTATAGGCTCTACTCGTAGTCGAGTATCCTAGAAAGATTCTGGTAGAGGTTTTGGATGTGAATTTCCCTAGGTAATCCTTAGTGTTTAGGATATGTACCTTACATCAAAATACCCTAAAGTACTTGATGTTAGGTATTTTATCGTGATAAATCTCGTACGAGGTCTTAAGTGTTGGTGCAATCGGCCCAGGTCACGATTGACCAAGACTCGAGTTTGACTTGAGTGATGTTTTGATGTTCGACAAAAATATATGACAATGTGATTGTCATGGAAAAGTCCAAGTCATGGGTACTTGGCATGGAAAGTCCAAGTGGGACACTTGGCATTTGGGAAAGTCCAAGCATGGGTCTTGGCAATGGAAAGTCCAACATGGGTTGGCAAGGAAAAGTTCAAGCATGGGTCTTGGCATGGAAAGTCCAATATGGGTTGGCAAGGGAAAGTCCAAGCTTGAGTCTTGACATTTGAGAAGTCTAAGGGGTTTGATATTGGAGGCGTAAAGTCCAAGCGGGAGTCTTGGCAGCATAAGTCCAATGGTTGGTGGCGTAAGTCCAATGTGACTTGGCGGTGTAGACACCGTTAGCATGACATAGCCGATGGAAGCACCTGAAGGCTAGCACGATGGATGAACAATTCATGGATGACTTGGAGGGATCCGAGAGGCGTGAGGCTAATGGAGGTGGCTATAAGGCTTAGGTCTAGGCTAAGGGTGGTCTAGCAAGTATGGGGGAACCATACTTTGGCTAAAACCTCATGTGTGAGGTGTGCCAGTCGACTGGTGACATGTGGCAGTCGACTAGTTGAGTCAACTAGGGTTTGACTGCGAAAATTGGCCCAGCAGTGGACTGCCAGAGGTGGGCAGTCGAATGATTGGCTGAGCAGCCGACTAATCGTGTGATCAATCGACTGGTGCTCGGGTTTTGGAGTACAAAATGGAGTCTCACTCGATCACTGCAGTCAGCAGTCGAGTGATGGCTTGATCAGTCTATTGATGGTCATAATCAGTCGACTGATGTCCTAGCCATTGAATTTTTCCAGCGTGGATTACACCGTTGTCTCACAACAACAGTGTGATCAGTTGACTGATGGTCCTGAGCAGTCGACTTATCGACTTTTTCTAACCCAGGCAGAGCTCGTGGAGGAGAAAAAGCCAAGCGGTTCTTGAGGTCATTTGGGGCGATTTGCTTCTAAAAATCAAGGTCTCCAAGTTGATTTCAAGCAACCAAGTGATCAAGCATTCAAAGAGCAATTGTAAAGTAGTTTTCTTTACTTGCATTGTATTTCATTATTGTAATTGCTTGTATCCATTTCTTATTGTTGTAAGAATAGTTTGTAAGAGGTTTCTCCGCCTCCAACTTGTGTCAAGGAGTATTTGTGATTAGTGAGTGTGTGTGCATCACTTGAGCTCTTTAGTGCTCGATCCATGGAGTAGGAACCGTTCGGTTCAGAACCACGTTATATTCTTGTGTTCGTGTTTATCTTATTTCGTTATTGCTTTTATTATTATTCCGCTGTGCATAACGAGTTTTGTAGAGACGAACGCGAACGATTTCCATCACGCACTAGCAAACGCTATTCACCCCCTCCCTCTAGCATTCCAATGATCTCCAACAAGTGGTATCAGAGCGAGGCCACTCTTCAAGGTTTAACAACTAAGGGAGCATGCTAGAGGGTGAAGATGGAAGTTCAAGAGCAACTAGGATGGGATATCAACACACCTATCCCTTATACCTTCTATGGATAAGAAGGGTTTAGACAATGGAAGGTGAGAATTGAGGACTTCCTGATGATGAGGGACTTCGAAGAATGGTCCATTTTGATGGATGGTTTTGAGTATCCGAGAGGACCAAAAGGTGGATTTCTCAAAAAGAAGAGATGGACCGAAGAGCAAGTCCAAACCTTCGAGAAAAACACCAAGGTAATAAAGTTTTTGGTTGATTTAATACCTAACAAAATCTTGTGTATGTTAGGTAATTATATAGATGCTAAGGAGCTATGGAGCCAAGTGGCTAAGCTCCATGAAAGTCCATCATCGGTCCAAGAGGAAGGGACCGAAGAGGCAAGTAAATCATCCTCACAAGGAAGTGAGGACTTGGAGGTTGAGAGACCATCAACATCCAAGGAGGAAGAGGAAGTAGAATCGGATGAGACCTCCACCTCTAGGATTGAGGGGGAGGAGATTAGATCACCGGAGCAACATCAAGAAGAAACTTCAACATCCGGTCAAGATGAAGAAGCTCAAAATCCAATTCCGGCCTCCATTGACATAGGTAACTCAAGCAATTTATTTTTAAACAAAAATCATATAATTTGCTTTGAGTGTAGGGAGCAAGGACACTACAAGAGTAAGTGTCCTAAACGGGTTAAGAAGACTCCTCCGGCACCAAAACCTCAAGAAAAATCAAAAGATGTCGATGCCCCCACTAAAAGAAGCAAAGAGCATATCATTTGCTTCAAGTGCCAACAACCGGGGCATTTTAGGAATCAAGCCCAAAGAAGGAAAAGAAGAGGCAAAATGGAGCGTCACAAGTACGGGAAGCCACTAAGGCAAACCCTAAGGTACATCATGTTAATAATTCTCCTTCTTTAGTTAAAAGTCAAAAGCATGCTAGGAATTTTAATTCTCTTGCAATTCATCATGAAAAGCATGCTAGAGATAAATACTTTTGTTTAGGAGCTAAAAGTATTCACTTAGGAAATAGGGAGAAATTTGGGACTAATGTCCCTAGAAAAACCTTACCTAGGGAATCTATTAGGAAAATACAAGAGCACCTACGTTTTAATCCTAAATGGATTAGGCATATGCCTAGAAAGGACAATGCCCAAAGACAAAATCAAAATTCTAAAATTGAGCAATTAGAATTAGAAAATCAAGCCTTGAGGTCAAGGCTTGAGAAATTGGAAAAGTCCCTTGCAAATATGCAAAATCAATTTAAAGGATCAAATGGTCAAACTTCTTGGTCTAGAACTCAAAGTCAACACCTAGGACCTAAGAAACAAAAGTCAACCAAGGGCAAGAAGGGTTTGGGTCACAAACCTAAGCCTAAGGTGGCTTATGATAGTGTTCCATTAGATTATGGAACACAAACTAGGTCTAGGAAGACCAAGGTCAATAGGGAAGTCATCCCTAGAGTTGACCAAGGAATGTGCCTAGTGGCTAGTGTTGGAATGTATACTGAAAGCCTAGCTCTTTTGTATGAACATTTTTATTTTGAAATAAGAATCACATGATCATTATTTGCACTTTATATCTATTATATGTGTGCATATTGTCTAATATTTTACATTGTAGATAACATGGTGCTTGGTGTGGCATAGAAGATCATGTTATCAGTCCCTTGTAGAATATAAGTAGAGGCTCACAACCAAGATGGTTTTGGACAAACCATTGGCATGGTTGTAGTGTAGCTTGGTATTGATTTGTCTTGAACATAGAGTTACACTAGTACACTTAGGTGTATTGAGCATGACCGACATAGAGGTGATTCAATTTATTGCTGACTACATAATTGAATCGGACCTCGGATATTATGTTTTACATGCTCTTAATCCCGATATAATAACGGGCACATGTACTTAGTATTTATTTCTTTGATTTACCAAAGGGTGAGATTTAGATGGATTAAATCAATATGCCCGGTAAGTTGGGAAATGATATTATTTACATGGTGTGTCGTTGATTATAGGAGGAAACCGTGTCCTATATATTAGGTTGATGATGTTCCCTTGAGGAGCTCATAAGGTTCATCATGTAAACCCTGCAGGTTGACTTAGTCAACATGATGATAAGGTTTAGTGGTACTACTCGAGGAGTTAGATGTTAATTGATTGATGGTCAGTAAATCAATTAATTGACGGACATTCAATATCTTAAACATGGGGAGACGGATGTACAAATAACATATGGAGCCCATATTAATTTATGGGGGTTGGTGAGGTAATTCAATGATGATCCTCTAGTGGAATGGAACATCATTGATGGATCAAGTTTGTGTGGTTCCGATCCATCGGGTGGCCTAGATCCAACTCCTCCTCATGGTCCCTATCGTAGCCTAATATAATCCTCATGAAGTCTAGATCCGATGATGGAAAATAAATCTCTAGATCCGATGGTTGAGATTAAATCTCTAGATCCGATGGTTGAGATTAAATCTCTAGAACCGACGGTTGAGATTAAATCCCTAGATCCGACGGTGGAGATTAAATCTCTAGATCCGATGGTTGAGATTAAATCTCTAGATCCGATGGTTGAGATTAAATCTCTAGATCCGACGGTTGAGATTAAATCCCTAGAACCAACGGTGGAGATTAAACCAAGGCTTATCCCTAACTCTATTAAAGGGTGGCTTAGGGTGGGCGGCAAGATAAGGTTGGTTTTGGTTTTGAAGATTAGGGTTTTTCCAATCCTAAGGTGGGCGGCAAGAAACCCTAAGGGAGTTAGGGTTTTGCCTATCTTAAGGTGGGCGGCAAGAAATCCAAGGAAGCTAGGGTTTGCTTGGGCGGTTAGGGTTTAGAAGATGGGAAGATGGAGTGGGCGGCAACTATAGGAGAGGATCTCTTCTTCTTCCTTAGGTGTTGCCGGCACCTATCTCTTTTCCCTCAACCTTGGTCGGAGCTCAACCTATTCCTCTTCTCTTCTTCTTTTCCTCTTGGCCGGCGGCACAAAGGAGCTAGGGTTTGTCCCTTGTTTGGTTCCTTGGTTGGCCATCATGTTCTCTCTATTCTTGGGGCCGGCGGCATCATGCATTTGTGGCTTGGTGGTTGGCTCAAGCAAGAAGGGAAGGAAAGTTCTTCTTTCTTTTGATTGAAGAAGATCTAGGAAGCTTCAACTTGTGGAGGATCTTCGCCCACACGAAGTCTACAAGGAGGTTAGGACATACGATAGAAGATCGAGAGGTATAAAACTTTTACAAGTTTTATTATTGATCTTTACATGTTCTTATTTATATATTTGTATGTGTTGATTATACATGTCTACATCCATATGTATTTGTATAATCATGGACCGCGAAGATAAATACAAAAACCGGCGATCTGTCCGTCGTCTCTTTCGCAGCTAACCGACTAGAAGAGTTTTGTTGCTTGAACAACTAGTTTGTTCAAGGGATCGCTCAAGTCGTTAGCATGACAACGAATTGGTTGAGCTTGGGAAACTCATCCCATCCGGATTAGTTTTCATTAGTGAAAATTTTAATCCGGGGACATGGGAGCCAATGAGCCTCCAAGCGATTCCAACAAATGGTATCAGAGCCACGGTTTTCGGTTTTGTGTGTTTTGGATTCGGTTGCTTTCACGCACTTATCATATATTGTGTATGTCGGATGATAGTAGGATGTGCGTAGGATAACTTTTTGGTTGCAGGCATAAGATCCACCTATTATGGCTATATATGTGAGTATGTGATTGCATGTGTGTGTGATTGTATATTATTTGAATCCTCGGGGTTGACAAGGCTAAATTAGTATTTAATTTTTATAATTAAATACGGCATTGTTTGGCCACTCATTTTAGTTTACTTTCGACCTAGATTATTTGTACACTCCTTCGTGGAGTATAGGATCGATGGATGTAAATTAAAATAGTTTATCTCGGCTCAGATCTCTTTGGTGACTTGCGCACGGGAAAAGGTGGAGCGGACGAGGTGGCGACACGACGAGACGCATATTGGAGAACAATGCCATAATAGTTGGGAAAATTCTGATTTTTTCCATATTTATTGCTGATTTGTTTTATATGCATGTTGTGTGTGCTTGAAAATTCCTCACTGTCAATTTACTAAGTGGGAGAGGGACATTTTAATTAATTCCCGCGGCCTCCATTACAATTTGACGTGTGATGCAACAAACTTGCGCGTCGGCTCTGAGTGCCTTCCTCCACATCGGATGAGTTTGTTTGCGGATCACTAGGTCAAATAATGGTTATAGAAAATTATTTAGGAGTGTGTGTACTTCCACATCGGTAAGGCACATAATCCGAGATAATTCCTTTAGTATCGTGTAATGGTGCACACTTAGATGCAAATAAAAAGTATCCTTCTCATCGGAGTCACTGCTTTTATTTGTAGGGCCAAAGAGGAACCAACTATTAATTTTATTTGTCAAAAATTAAGGTTGACTAGATAATAAAATTAATGGGTAAAACCTCCTCTTACAAATGTAGAATTCGTATACGTCCACACTATCGTGGCATGCGATATTCTCGGTGTTTTGAGGTGTTGGTTGATTTCGAAATTTTATTGTTTGAGGAATCAATAATTTTTTGAAATCTACAGTAATGATCTATGTGATATGCATGTTGTGTGTGCTTGAAAATTCCTCATTTTCAATTTACTAAGTGGGAGAGAGATATTTTAAATAATTCCCGCGGCCTCCATTACAATTTGACGTGTGATGCAACAAACTTGTGCGTCGGCTCTGAGTGCCTTCCTCCCCATCGGATGAGTTTGTTTGCGGATCACTAGGTCAAATAATGGTTATAGGAAATTATTTAGGAGCGTGTGTACTTCCACATCGGTAAGGCACATAATCCGAGATATTTTTCTTAGTATCGTGTAATGGTGCACACTTAGATGCAAATAAAAAGTATCCTCCCCATCGGAGTCACTGCTTTTATTTGTAGGGACAAAGAGGAACCAACTATTAATTTTATTTGTCAAAAAGTAAGGTTGACAAGATAATAAAATTAATGGGTAAAACCTCCTCTTATAAATGTAGAATTCGTATACGTCCACACTATCATGGCATGCGATATTCTCGGTGTTTTGAGGTGTTGGTTGATTTCGGAATTTTATTGTTTTGAGGAATCAATAATATTTGAAATCTAATATTTTGATCATTGTGATTCTTAGAATTTTCAAAATGACTTTCAGTCCACTTATTATGATACTAAAGGAAATAAACTTACTGTACCCAAATAATGTTGATTGGAAAAGAATCTAGATATTGTCTTAACTGCAGAGGAGTACAAATATGTACTCTTCGAAGAGTGTCCTCAAACCATGGTTGCCCAAAAGGTTTCTACTTCTAAGCCGAAAGGCAAGAAGAAGAAGAAACAAGGTGGAGCAAAGGTGGTGGGAGGATCTCAGGGAGGAGTGAAGAAGCCGAAAGGCAAGTACTTCACTTGCAAGCAGGATGGACATTGGAAGAAGGACTGTCCCAGTCCAAAACAGAACAAAGGTATACCCTTTGGACTAGTCGTTGAAACATGATTAGCGGTGTTATCTACCGGCACCTGGAGTGTAGATACGAGAGCCACTAATCATGTCTGCTATACTTTGCAGGGGTTTCAGGAAACCTGACGACAAGCTGAGGGAGAGATTACCATTTACTTGGGAAATACCACTAAGGTGGTGGCTATTGTAGTGGGAGAAGTTTTATTTATCTCTTGAGAAAAATAAAACTTAGGTTCTGGAAAATTCCCTTTATGTACCTTTATTTAGAAAGAATTTAGTTTCAGTTTCTAAATTATTATGGATGGATATTCTATTTCTTTTAATGACAGAGTTGTTATAAAAAGGAATAGGGAGAATATTTATTTAGGTACATTGAAAGGAAATTTGTATACAAAGCCTCCCACGATGCAAATTGAAGTTAATAACTCATCTTCTAAGTCCAAGGAGAGAAAAGAACCTTCGAAGATGAACCAAACATATCTTTGGCTTCTTAGGCTTGGTCACATTAACCTAAGCAGAATTCAAAGGTTGATAGCTGATGGACCTTTGGGTTCATTAGTGGTGGAGGATCTCCCAACCTATGAATCTTGCTTGGAGGGTAAGATGACCAAGAGGCCTTTTTAAGGTCAAGGGGTATAGAGCCAAAGATGTGTTAGAAATGGTTCATTCTGATTTGTGTGGTCCTATGCCTATCCAAGCAAGAGGTGGTCTTGAATATTTTGTCTCTTTCATAGACAATTATTCAAGATATGGATGACACTACGATCTGATCGTGGTGGAGAGTACCTCTTGGGAGAGTTTAGGAATTACTTATCAGAGGCTGAGATTCAATCCCAATTGTCTGCACCTGGCACACCCCAGTAGAATGGTGTAGCAGAGCGAGGGAATAGGACTCTTATGGAGATAGTTAGATCGATGATGAGTTATTCTGACTTGCCAGATTCGTTCTGGGGATATGCTCTAGAAACGGCGGTGTACATTCTGAATTTGGTTCCATCTAAATCATTGCCTTCTACTCCCATAGAATTGTGGACTGGGCGAAAGCCTAGTCTAAGACATATTCAGATATGGGAGTCCAGCACATATGCTGAAGACAGATACTGGTAAGTTGGAACCTCGTACAGAAGTACGCATGTTCGTTGGCTATCCCAGGGGAACGAAGGGTGGATTATTTTATAGTCCTAGAGATCAGAGGGTGATCGTTGACATGAATGCCAGATTTCTAGAGGAAGACTATGTGATGAGCCACAAGCCCAAGAGTAAAATTGTTCTGGAGAAGTTAAAAGGGAATGTCACTTCTTTAGTACCACCGGTACAAGAGGATATATCACATGTCACTGCACCGCGTGTCACAGAGGATACACGGATGATACCTCATCGTAGTGGGAGGGTTGTGAGACAACCTCTTAGATTCATGTTCTTGGGTGAATCTTCTGATTTGGTCCCTGGCAAACATGAACCTGAAACCTAGACATATGATGAGGCAATCAAAGATATAGATACAACATCTTGGCAAAGTGCAATGAATACTGAGATTGAATCTATGGATTCAAGTCAGGTCTGGGAGCTCTTATGCATAGCAACTCATATGGATTATGAGGTGTGGCAGATGGATGTTAAGACAGCTTTCCTTAATGGAAGTCTTGAGGAAAACATCGATATGAAGCAACCAGAGGGATTCATTGCTAAGGGCAAAGAGCATATTGTATGTAAACTTAATCGGTCCATTTATGGATTGAAGCAAGATTCGAGGTCTTGGAACATCCACTTTGATGAGGTAAATCCATACTTATGGATTTATTCAATGTCCGGATGAGTCTTGTGTATACTAGAGATGTGATGGAAACGTAGTGGGATATCTTGTACTATACGTAGATGACATTTTGATAGTTGGCAACAATATCAGAGTGTTATCAGGCGTAAGGGTATGGTTGTCCAAACAGTTTAATATGAAGGACTTGGGAGAAGTGGGACACATCCTTGGGATCAAGGTTAGTGTGCTAATCCCAAGCTTCATACATAGACACGATAATGGATCGTTTTAGCATACAAAACTCCAAGAAGGGTTTTCTACCTTTCAGGCATGGAGTTCCTTTATCTAAGGAGATGTGTCCTAGATCATCAAAGGAGATAGAGGAGATGAAGGTGGTTCCTTATTCTTCGGCAGTAGGAAGCCTCATGTATGTTATGCTATGTACGAGACCAGATATCTGCTTTGCCATGGGCATGGTTAGCAGATATCAGAGTAATCTAGGACAGGGACATTGGACTGCGGTAAAGCATATATTGTAGTGCCTGAGAAGGACTAGGGATTATATGATAGTTTACCGGGCAGACCAATTACTCCCTGTGGGTTACACGGATTCCGATTTCCAATCTGATAGGGATAACAGTAAGTATACCTCAGTTTTTGTGTTTACTTTGGGAGGTGGAGCCATAGTATGGAGGAGTGTCCAGCAGAAATGCGTGGCGGACTCCACCATGGCAGCTAAGTATGTGGCAGTCTTTTAGGCAGCCAAAGAAGCTGTGTGGCTCAGGAATTTCTTGATGGACTTGGATGTGATTCCTGGTTTGCCCAGAAATATCACAATTTATTGTGATAATAATGGTGCAGTTGCAAACTCGAAGGAACCACGAGCCCATAAGGTAAGTAAATGCATAGAGCACAAGTACCACCTGATACGAGAAATCGTAAAGGAGGTAGAAGTTGTTGTCGCCTAGATTGCATCAGAGGATGACCTGGTAGACCCTTTCACTAAGGCCCTTCTAGCGAGAGCTTTGATAGGCATGTGGAGGGAAGGGGAATCAGATGTATGGCAGTATGAGGACAGCATAGTCTTTTAGTATAAGTGGGAGATTGTTGGAATGTATACTGAAGGCCTAGCTCTTTTGTATGAACATTTTTATTTTGAAATAAGAATCACATGATCATTGTTTGCACTTTATATTTATTATATGTGTGCATATTGTCTAATATTTTATATTGTAGATAACATGGTGCTTGGTGTGGAACAGAAGATCATGTTATCAGTCCCTTGTAGAATATAAGTAGAGGCTCACAACCAAGATAGTTTTGGACAAACCATTGGCATGGTTGTAGTGTAGCTTGGTATTGGTTTGTCTTGAACATAGAGTTACACTAGTACACTTAGGTGTATTGAGTAGGACCGACATAGAGGTGATTCAATTTATTGCTGACTACATAATTGAATCGGACCTCAGATATTATGTTGTACATGCTCTTAATCCCGATATAATAACGGGCACATGTACTTAGTATTTATTTCTTTGATTTACCAAAGGGTGAGATTTAGATGGATTAAATCAATATGTCCGGTAAGTTGGGAAATGATATTATTTACATGGTGTGCCATTGATTATAGGAGAAAACCGTGTCCTATATATTAGGTTGATGATGTCCCCTTGAGGAGCTCATAAGGTTCATCATGTAAACCCTGCAGGTTGACTTAGTCAACATGATGATAAGGTTGAGTGGTACTACTCGAGGAGTTAGATGTTAATTGATTGATGGTCAGTAAATCAATTAATTGACGGACATTCGATATCTTAAACACGGGGAGACGGATGTACAAATAATATATGGAGCCCATATTAATTTATGGGGGTTGGTGAGGTAATTCAATGATGATCCTCTAGTGGAATGGAACATCATTGATGGATCAAGTTTGTGTGGTTCCGATCCATCGGGTGGCCAAGATCCAACTCCTCCTCATGGTCTCTATCGTAGCCTAATATAATCCTCATGAAGTCTAGATCCGATGATGGAAAATAAATCTCTAGATCTGATGGTTGAGATTAAATCTCTAGATCCGATGGTTGAGATTAAATCTCTAGAACCGACGGTTGAGATTAAATCCCTAGATCCGACGGTGGAGATTAAATCTCTAGATCCGATGGTTGAGATTAAATCTCTAGATCTGACGGTTGAGATTAAATCTCTAGATCCGACGGTTGAGATTAAATCCCTAGAACCAACGGTGGAGATTAAACCAAGGCTTATCCCTAACTCTATAAAAGGGTGGCTTAGGGTGGGCGGCAAGATAAGGTTGGTTTTGGTTTTGGAGATTAGGGTTTTGCCAATCCTAAGGTGGGTGGCAAGAAACCCTAAGGGAGTTAGGGTTTTGCCTATCTTAAGGTGGGCGGCAAGAAATCCAAGGAAGCTAGGGTTTGCTTGGGCGGCTAGGGTTTGGAAGATGGGAAGATGGAGTGGGCGGCAACTATAGGAGAGGATCTCTTCTTCTTCCTTAGGTGTTGCCGGCACCTATCTCTTTTCCCTCAACCTATTCCTCTTCTCCTCTTCTTTTCCTCTTGACCGGCGGCACAAAGGAGCTAGGGTTTGTCCCTTGCTTGGTTCCTTGGTTGGCCATCATGTTCTCTCTATTCTTGGGGCCGGCGACATCAAGCATTTGTGGCTTGGTGGTTGACTCAAGCAAGAAGGGAAGGAGAGTTCTTCTTTCTTTTGATTGAAGAAGATCTAGGAAGCTTCAACTTGTGGAGGATCATCGCCCACACGAAGTCTACAAGGAGGTTAGGACATACGATAGAAGATCGAGAGGTATAAAACTTTTACAAGTTTTATTATTGATCTTTGCATGTTCTTATTTATATGTTTGTATGTGTTGATTATACATGTCTACATCCATATGTATTTGTATAATCATGGACCGCAAAGATAAACACAAAAACCAGTGATCCGTCCGTTGTCTCTTCTGCGGCTAACCGACTAGAAGAGTTTTGTTGCTTGAACAACTAGTTTGTTCAAGCGATCGCTCAAGTCGTTAGCACGACGACGAATTGGTTGAGCTTGGGAAACTCATCCCATCCGGATTAGTTTTCATTAGTGAAAATTTTAATCCGGGGACATGGGAGCCAATGAGCCTCCGAGCGATTCCAACAGCTAGGGTTTCAAGGAAACCTAGGATGGCCACTAAAAAGGTTGCAAGGGGAGTTACCCCTAGAGTCAACCTAGGCTAGACCCAAATGACCAAGGCTAACAAGCCTAGGAGGGTCATTAAGAAGGTATCTAGGGAGGTTATCCCTAAGGAATACCTAGTAAACCCTAGGAGCTCAAATAAGTTTTGGGTTCCTAAGAGCGTGATTGACTCATGCTAGATGGGTTTAGGGTGTGCCAACCTTGATTGGATGGGTAGTTAACTCAACCATGACAAAGGTGACACTTTAGGATATTTTCAAGGTTATGGATACCTTGGAAATAGATTTGATATTATGATCCTAAAAGATTTTAGGATGTGCCAATACATTTTTGGAATTATGAAAAATTAATCAAATTGGCACAATTTAGGATTAGGGGTCATAGTGTGCCATTTTGGGTTTTTGGCACACTTGGGAGAAAATTGACAAAATGACAAAATATACTTAATTATATCAAATGACAATTAACATTAAAATATAGGTATTATTATACCTATATATTTTATTTTCCATGCTTTGTTTGTCATATAACATGCCATGACATCATGTGTATTTTCATCATTTATATGTCATGATCATGTTTAGGATTAAGAATTAAATGTCATGTGTTTTTAGACTTAATCATATGCCATGACATCATGATCATTGGCCATGCTTTACTTATGTTATCATTTATGTCATGATCATACTTCATGCATTTAAATTGATTAAAATTAATTTAAGGACAATGACATGACTTGAAGTCCCATTTATAAGGGAATCAAGTAGGGTTGCCTTAGAAAAATGCATGAACCCCTAGATTAGGATGAACAAAACCCACATCTCACATCACATTGACATGTAAGTGTATGTATACACCTTAGATAACATGTGAGATGTTAGGATAATATGTTAGGTTCAAGGTACATAGGTAGTGCATCTAGATGAACTTAAACTTATTTCAATCATCACTAAGAATCATGAGAAAAGCTAATATACAAGTCATGTATATCTAGCCAATAGTCCATGGTTCAAAATAGGTTTTCAAAAACATTTTAAAATCACTTTAGAAAACCTTGGTGAAGTCTATCTTTTGATGACAATCATCATTGTAGAAGTTGATATAAAGTACATCAAAAACTTTAAAGTTTTAATAGTTTTTGAACTTTGTATCAATTGAAGGGAGTCGCTTCGGAGGCTCATTGGCTCCCATGTCCCCGGATTAAAATTTTCACTAATGAAAGAATTAATCCGGATGGGATGAGCTTCCTTAGCACAACCATTTCGTCATCGTGCTAACAACTTGAGTGATCGCTTAAACAAATTAGTTGTTCAAGCAACACAACTCTTCTAGTTGCTTAGCCGCGGAAGAGACGACGAACTGATCGCCGGTTTTTGTGTTTGTCTTCGGGGTCCATGATTATACAATATATTTTCATACACATACATGTATAATCAAAACATAAAAGAACATGCTCAGATCTGTAATTAAAGTTAAAAGAACTTTATACCTTACGATCTTCTATCGTATGTCCTATCCTTCTCGTGGACTACGTGTGGACGAAGATCCTCCACGAGTAGAAGCCTTCTAGATCGCGTTCTTCTCTACCTTGTCCGCTGCGAACAAAGAGAAGAACCAACAAATACCTATCCTTTCTAGAACCGGCCACCAAATTAGGGAATTTGGTGCAACCGCCGGCCAAGGAGCAAGTGGATGAAGCGCCGGCCAACTTGAAGAAGGGTTGCCGCCGGCCACCAAGGAGAAAGGGAGGAAGATGAACGCTGGCCTCCAATGGAAGGAGAACCGCCGGCCAAGGAAGAAGGGAGAGGCCTCTAGGATGGGCGCCGGCCAAGTGTTGATGGAGGAGGATGGGCGCCGGCAATCAATTAGAAGGAAGAAGGTTGTCGCCCACTTGTTTTGCTCCAAAACCCTAGCCGCCCAAAAACCCTAGCCGCCCACTTGTGGTAGAACCAAACCCTAATTCTCTATCAATATCTTGCCGCCCAAGCCTAAGCCCCCTATTTATAGAATTGGGCTTAAGCCTCCTTTAATCTCCACCGTCGGATCTAGGGATTTAATCTCCACCGTCGGATCTAGGGTTTTATCCCAACCGTCGGATCTAGAGTTTCATCCCAACCGTCGGATCTAGGATTTCATCCCAACCGTCGGATCTAGGGTTTCATCCCAACCGTCGAATCTAGGGTTTTATCCCAACCGTCGAATCTACGGATTTAATCCCAACCGTCGATTCTAGGGTTTCATCCTAACCATTGGATCTAGGGATTTAATCCCAACCGTTGGTTCTAGGGTTTCATCCTAACCATCGGATCTAGGGATTTAATCCCAACTGTTGGTTCTAGGTTTTGTTTTACAATCTTGGATCTAGACTTCACAAGGATTATATTAGGCTACGATAGAGACCATAAGGAGGAGTTGGATCTTTACCACCCGATGGATCGGAACCACACAAACTTGATCCATCAATGATGTTCCATTCCACTAGAGGATCATCATTGAACTACCTCACCAACCCCCATAAATTAATATGGGCTCCATATATTATTTGTACATTCATCTCCCCGTGTTTAAGATATCGAATGTCCGTCAATTAATTGATTTACTGACCATCAATTAATTAACATCTAATTCCTCGAGTAGTACCACTCAACCTTATCATCATGTTGACTAAGTCAACCAGCTGGGTTTACATGATGAACCTTATGAGCTCCTCAAGGGGACATCATCAACCTAATATATAGGACACGGTTTCCTCCTATAATCAACGACACACCATGTAAATAATATTATTTCCCAACTTACCGGGCATATTGATTTAATCCATCTAAATCTCACCCATTGGTAAATCAAAGAAATAAATACTAAGTACATGTGCCCATTATTATATCGGGATTAAGAGCATGTAGAATATATTATCCGAGGTCCGATTCAATTATGTAGTCAGTACTAAATTGAATCACCTCTATGTCGGTCCTGCTCAATACACCTAAGTGTACCAGTGTAACTCTCTGTTCAAGACAAAACAATACCAAGCTACACTACAACCATGCCAATGGTTTGTCCAAAACCATCTTGGTTGTGAGCCTCTACTTATATTTTACAAGGAACTGATAACATGATCTTCTGTGCCACACCAAGCACCATGTTATCTACAATGTAAAATATTAGACAATATGCACACATATAATAAATATATAAAGTGCAAACAATGATCATGTGATTCTTATTTCAAAATAAAATGTTCATACAAAAAGATCTAGGCTTTCAGTATATATTCCAACAATCTCCCACTTATACTAAAAGACTATGCCGTCATCACTCTGCCATACATCTGATCCCCATGTCCTCCACATGCCTATCAAACGCTTTCGTTGGAAGGGCCTTAGTGAATGGATCCGCCAGGTTATCCTCTGATGCAATCTTGGCGACAGCAACTTCTCCTCGCTTTACGATCTCTCGTATAAGGTTGTACTTGCGCTCTATCTGTTTACTCGCCTTATGGGCTCGTGGTTCCTTCGAGTTTGCAACTGCACCACTGTTATCACAATAAATTGTGATAGTTCTGGGCAAACCAGGAATAACATCCAAGTCCATCAAGAAGTTCCTGAGCCATACAGCTTCCTTGGCTGCCTCAGAGGCTGCCACATACTCAGCTTCCATGGTAGTGTCCGCCACGCATTTCTACTTGACACTCCTCCATACTATGGCTCCACCTCCAAAAGTAAACACAAACCTTGAGGTAGACTTACTCTTGTCCCTATCTGATTGGAAATTCGAATCCATGTAACCCACAGGGACTAATTGATCTGCCCGGTAAACCAGCATATAATCCCTAGTCCTTCTCAGGTACTTCAATATATGCTTTACCGCAGTCCAATGTCCCTGTCCAGGATTACTCTGATATCTGCTAACCATGCCCACGGCAAAGCAGATATCCGATCTCGTACATAGCATAGCATACATAAGGCTTCCTACTGCCGAAGCATAAGGAACCGCCTTCATGTCCTCTATCTCCTTTGATGTTTTGGGACACATCTCTTTAGATAAAGGAACTCCATGCCTAAAAGGTAGAAAACCTTTCTTGGAGTTCTGCATGCTAAAACGAGCAAGGATAGTGTCAATGTATGGAGCTTGAGATAAGCACAACATCCTTTTCTTGCGATTCCTTATAACTTTGATCCCAAGGATGTGTCCCACTTCTCCCAAGTCCTTCATGTCAAACTGTTTGGACAACCATACCCTTACGTCTGATAACACTTTGATATTGTTGCCAACTAACAAAATGTCATCTACGTATAGTACAAGAAACACCACTACGTTTCCGTCACATCTCTTGTATACACAAGGCTCATTCGGACTTTGAATAAATCTATATGACTAGATTACCTCATCAAAGCGGATGTTCCAAGATCTAGAAGCTTGCTTCAATCCATAAATGGACCGATTAAGCTTACATACAAGATGCTCTTTGCCTTTAGCAATGAATCCCTCTGGTTGCCGCATATAGATGTTCTCCTCAAGACTTCCGTTAAGGAAAGCTGTCTTGACATCCATCTGCCAAATCTCATAATCCATATGAGCAGCTATAGATAAGAGAATCCGGATAGACTTAAGCATAGCTACCGGCGAAAAGGTCTCCTCATAATCGATACCCTCTTTCTGAGTATACCCTTTGGCAACAAGTCTAGCTTTGAAGGTCTCAACCTTCCCGTCTACTCCTCTCTTTCTCTTGTAGATCCACTTGCATCCAATGGTTTTTACACCATCGAGTGGTTCTACTAGCTCCCAGACCTGATTAGAATCCATAGATTCTATCTCTGAATTCATCGCTCTTTGCCAAGATACCGCATCTCTATCTTGGATTGCCTCGTCATATGTCCAGGGATCAGGTTCATGTTCACTAGGGACTAAGTCCGAAGACTCTCCCAAAAACATGAATCTCTCGGGTTGTCTAACAACCCTCCCACTACGACGAGGTGCCTCCTGTGTATGCTCTGTGACACGCGGTGCAGTGACTTGTGGTGTCTCCTCTTGTATCGGTGGTACTGAAGTCGGGACTTCCCCTGTTAAATCCTCAAGAACAATCCTACTCTTGGGCTTGTGGTTCATTACATAATCCTCCTCTAGAAATCTGGCGTTCGTGCTAACGATCACCCTCTGATCTCTAGGATTATAAAACAAACCACCTTTCGTTCCCTTAGGGTAGCCAACAAACATGCACATACATGCGAGGTTCCAACTTACCAACATCACCTTCACATACGGACTCCCATATCCGAATATGTCTCAGACTAGGCTTCGCCACCCACAATTCTCTGAGGTAGAAGGTACTGATTTAGATGGAACTAAGTTCAGTGTACATTGTCGTATCCAAAGGCATACCCCGTAACAAAACAGTAACTCGTAATAACTCATCATCGATCCGACCATCTCCATAAGAGTCCTATTCCTTCTCCGCTACACCATTCTCACTGGGTGTGTCAAAGTGCATAAATTGGGATTGAATCCCAGGACTCGATAAGTAACTCCTAAACTCTCCCAAGAGGTACTCGCCACCACGATCGTAGTGTCTTGATACTTTTACCTTGCGGTTCTCCACATCACCTTGAATTCTTTGAACTCACAAAGCATTGGACTTGCGGCGCATCAAGTAAATGTATCCATATCTTGAATAATCGTCTATAAAAGAGATGAAATATTCAAAACCACCTCTTTCCTGGATAGACATAGGACCGCACAAATCAGAATGAACCAATTCTAACACATCTTTGGCTCTATACCCCTTGGCCTTGAAAGGCCTCTTGGTCATTTTACCTTCCAAGCAAGATTCGCAGGTTGGGAGATCCTCCACCACTAATGAACCCAAAAGTCCATCAGCTATCAACCTTTGAATTCTACTTAGGTTAATATGACCAAGCCTTAGATGCCAAAGATATGTCTGGTTCATTTGCGAAGGTTCTTTTCTCTTATTAGACTTAGAAGATGAGTTATTTACTTCTATATGCATCGTGGGAGTTTTCGGTTCAAGAGTATATAAATTGCCAACCAATATACCAGAACAGATAATCTCCCTATTCCTTTTTATAACCACTTTGTCATTAAAAGAAATAGAATATCCATCCTTAAACAATTTAGAAACTGAAATTAAATTCTTTCTAAAAGTAGGTACATAAAGACAATTTCTCAAAACCAAAACTTTATTCCTATCAAAAGATAAATAAACGTCTCCCACTGCAATAGCCGCCACCTTTGAAGCATTGCCCATGAAGACGGTAATCTCTCCTCTAGTCGTCGCATCCCGAACCCCTACAAAGTATTGCAGACATGATCGTGGCTCTGTGATCTACACACCGTAATCGTAGATAACACCGCTAAACATGTTTCAACAACTAAACAAGAAGATATACCTTTGTTCTTTCGGCGAGGACAGTCTGACTTACAATGTCCAGTCTGCTAGCAAGTGAAGCACATGCCTTTCAGCTTCTTCACTCCTGCCTGAGGTCCCACTGCCACTTTCTTCGCTCCACCTTGCTTCTTCTTCTTCTTACCTTTCGGTTTAGAGGAAGAATCCTTCTGAGCGACCATGGCTTGAGCACTTTGACAAAAGTCTGCCGCCGAGTTCTCACGAAGCTCCGCCAACGAATACAACCTCTTGTTCATGTTGTAGGAGGCGGAATCGCCAAAACTCCTAGGCAGACTGGAGAATGATATCGACTGGGTTTCCCCATCGATCTCAGCCCGAGGACTTCCATCTCATTAAGATGAGCCATCATCAGAACATGATCCCTAATGGGTGTTCCTCGATCATGGTGGTCGCCATCAAGTTTCTCATTGCCTCCTCGCCTAGCCGCCCCTACTCACGATGTCCGAAAAGTTCCTTGAGATTGAACATCATGTCATAAGCTGTGGCTATGACCTGATGCTGATGTTGCAGCACATTTGACATAGATGCCAAAATGTAACACCGCGCCATTTCATCTGCCTTGACCCATTTCTTATAACGTTCTTTCTCCTTTTCATCAGAGTCATCGGAGGGCTTAGGAGGACAGACCTCGAAGAGTACAAATTTGTACTCCTCCGCAGTTAAGACAATATCCAGGTTTCTTTTCCAATCAATGTAGTTTGGACCAATAAGTTTGTTTTCTTTTAAAATCACAGCAAGTGGGTTGAAAGCCATTTGAAAATCCTAAAAATCACAATGATCAAAATATTAGATTTCAAATATTATTGATTCCTCAAAACAATAAAATCCCAAAATCAACCAACACCTCAAATCACCGAGAATATCGCATGCCACACTGTGTGGACCTATACGAATTCTATATTTGTAAGAGGAGGTTTTACCCATTAATTTTATTATCTTGTCAACCTTACTTTTTGACAAATAAAATTAATAGTTGGTTCCTCTTTGGCCCTACAAATAAAAGTAGTGACTCCGATGGGGAGGATACTTCTATTTGCATCTAAGTGTGCACCATTACACGATACTAAGGGAATTATTTCGGATTATGTGCCTTACCGCTGTGGAAGTACACATGCTCCTAGATAATTTCCTATAACCATTATTTGACCTAGTGATCCGCAAACAAACTCGTCCGCAGGGAGGAAGGCACTCAGAGCCAACACACAAGTTTGTTGCATCACACGTCAAATTGTAATGGAGGCCGCGGGAATTTTTTTTTTTTTAAATGTCCCTCTCCCACTTAGTTAATTGAAAATGAGGAATTTTAAAACATACACAACATGCATATAAAAGAAATAAGCAATAAATATGAAAAATATAGAATTTTTTCAACTATTATGGCATTGTCCTCCAATATGCATCCCGTCGTGTCGCCACCTCGTCCGCTCCATCTTTTCCCGTGCGCAAGTCACCAAAGAGTTCCGAGCCGAGATAAAACATTCTAATTTACATCCATCGATCCTATACTCCACGAAGGAGTGTAAAAATAATCTAGATCGAAAGTAAACTAAAATGAGCGGCTAAAAATGCCGTATTTAATTACAAAAATTAAATACTAATCTAGCCTCGTCAACCCCAAGGATTCAAATAATAAATTTTTACACACATCCATTCACATACACACACATGGCCATAATAGTCGGATCTTATGCTTGCAACCAAAGAGTTAAACTATGCATATCCTACTATTATCCGGCACATATAATATATGAAAAATGCATAAAAAATTAACCGAATCCTAAACACACAAAACCGGAAACCGTGGCTCTGATACCACTTGAAGGGAGTCGCTTCGGAGGCTCATTGGCTCCCATGTCCCCCGATTAAAATTTTCACTAATGAAAGAATTAATCCGGATGGGATGAGCTTCCTTAGCACAACCATTTCGTCTTCGTGCTAACAACTTGAGTGATCGCTTGAACAAACTAGTTGTTCAAGCAACACAACTCTTCTAGTTGGTTAGCCGCGGAAGAGACGACGAACGGATCGCCGGTTTTTGTGTTTGTCTTCGGGGTCCATGATTATACAATATATTTTCATACACACACATGTATAATAAAAACATAAAAGAACATGCTCAGATCTGTAATTAAAGTTAAAAGAACTTTATACCTTACGATCTTCTACCGTATGTCCTATCCTTCTCATGGACTACGTGTGGACGAAGATCCTCCACGAGTAGAAGCCTTCTAGATCGCGTTCTTCTCTACCTTGTCCGATGCGAACAAAGAGAAGAACCAACAAATACCTATCCTTTCTAGAACCGGCCACCAAATTAGGGAATTTGGTGCAACCGTCGGCAAAGGAGCAAGTGGATGAAGCGCCGGCCAACTTGAAGAAGGGTTGCCGCCGGCCACCAAGGAGAAAGGGAGGAAGATGAACGCCGGCCTCCAATGGAAGGAGAACCGCCGGCCAAGGAAGAAGGGAGAGGCCTCTAGGATGGGCACCGGCCAAGTGTTGATGGAGGAGGATGGGCGCCGGCAATCAACTAGAATGAAGAAGGTTGCCGCCCACTTGTTTTGCTCTAAAACCCTAGCCGCCCAAAAACCCTAGCCGCCCACTTGTGGTAGAGCCAAACCCTAATTCTCTATCAATATCTTGCCGCCCAAGCCTAAGCCCCCTATTTATAGAATTGGGCTTAAGCCTCCTTTAATCTCCACCGTCGGATCTAGGGATTTAATCTCCACCGTCGGATCTAGGGTTTCATCCCAACCGTCGGATCTAGAGTTTCATCCCAACCGTCGGATCTAGCATTTCATCCCAATCGTCGGATCTAGGGTTTCATCCCAACCGTCGGATCTAGGGTTTTATCCCAACCGTCGGATCTAGGGATTTAATCCCAACCGTCGATTCTAGGGTTTCATCCTAACCATTGGATCTAGGGATTTAATCCCAACCGTTGGTTCTAGGGTTTCATCCTAACCATCAGATCTAGGGATTTAATCCCAACCGTTGGTTCTAGGTTTTGTTTTACATTCTTGGATCTAGACTTCATAAGGATTATATTAGGCTACGATAGGGACCATAAGGAGGAGTTGGATCTTGGCCACCCGATGGATCGGAACCACACAAACTTGATCCATCAATGATGTTCCATTCCACTAGAGGATCATCATTGAACTACCTCACCAACCCCCATAAATTAATATGGGCTCCATATATTATTTGTACATTCATCTCCCCGTGTTTAAGATATCGAATGTCCGTCAATTAATTGATTTACTGACCATCAATTAATTAACATCTAATTCCTCGAGTAGTACCACTCAACCTTATCATCATGTTGACTAAGTCAACCAGCTGGGTTTACATGATAAACCTTATGAGCTCCTCAAGGGGACATCATCAACCTAATATATAGGACACGGTTTCCTCCTATAATCAACGGCACACCATGTAAATAATATTATTTCCCAACTTACCGGGCATATTGATTTAATCCATCTAAATCTCACCTTCTGGTAAATCAAAGAAATAAATACTAAGTACATGTGCCCGTTATTATATCGGGATTAAGAGCATGTACAACATAATATCCGAGGTCCGATTCAATTATGTAGTCAGTACTAAATTGAATCACCTCTATGTCGGCCCTGCTCAATACACCTAAGTGTACCAGTGTAACTCTCTATTCAAGACAAAACAATACCAAGCTACACTACAACCATACCAATGGTTTGTCCAAAACCATCTTGGTTGTGAGCCTCTACTTATATTTTACAAGGAACTAATAACATGATCTTCTGTGCCACACCAAGCACCATGTTATCTACAATGTAAAATATTAGACAATATGCACACATATAATAAATATATAAAGTGCAAACAATGATCATGTGATTCTTATTTCAAAATAAAATGTTCATACAAAAAGAGCTAGGCTTTCAGTATACATTCCAACATCAATATCCTATTTTAATAGATAAAATATTTTTCCAATATTTTTCACTGATTGTATGTGTTATAAGTATTATATATATGAAATTTCGTGATTTTTCGAGCTATGTATAATTACTTATGTTTTTTCAAACTTGGATTCTGATAACTGAAAAATTGGGTTTTCAGTTCTCGGATCGCTCTATAGGCGCGATGATCGATGGGCAAGCTTGCTCAGTGTAATAGCTCTGGCTAAAACCACTCTGGCGACAAAATTGCCCTGGCAAAACTACCTGGGCATCAAAAGCGCCCTAGCAAATTTGCCCTGGCGCACGGCGGCACTGCTCTTGCGAGAAACCGCTCTGGCAGAAATCGCTTCGCGGGGACCACCTCGCGTATGGCTCATGAATCGCTCAGCGCAGAGTTGTTTAACCCAATTTTAGCTACGATAAAGGTTCCTAACCACTTCTAACCCTATGATATACTTTGGAAAGCATTATAAAGGGTTAAAATCCATTGGATATGGATTAGGAGAGGTGTTAGAGTGATGTATCAAAATTTAAGGGTGGAAGAGTTCATGTTTGAACTTTGAACCTTATTTTTTATGATTTAGAGTTCCTATTGGCTTAGGGACTTCCCAAGGACATTTTTGGTGCAATAGTCGAGGGGAAGCAAGCCTTTAGGGGGAGGTATCCATCATGGGATGATGGATAGTATTTTTCCTCATAAGAAGGAAAATGGGATTTTAAGATACCCAATTTGGAAATTGGAAGAGTGTATAGGATTTCCTTTTTTGAGTGATATGGGACTTATCACTAGGAAGATGGTTGACATCCTAGGTATTTTTGGACCAAGGGGGAGATTGTAAGATCTCATTGGGACATGAGACATTGATCTCCTTGGGGAGAGAACCTTTTTGATGTTAGTCAAAAAGGGGGAGAATGTTTTGGGAAGAACTTATTTAGAGAATGACATCAAATGGGATTTTGATGGTCTAACTCAATGGTTTGTTTGGTTTTTGTCAAACATCAAAAAGGGGGAGATTGTTGGTGCAATCGGCCCAGGTCACGATTGACCAGGACTTGAATTTGACTCGAGTGATGTTTTGATGTTCGAAAAAAATATATGGCAATGTGATTGACATGGAAAAGTCCAAGTCATGGGTACTTGGCATGGAAATTCCAAGTGTGACACTTGGAATTTGGGAAAGTCCAAGCATGGGTCTTGGCAATGGAAAGTTCAACATGGGTTGGCAAGGAAAAGTCCAAGCATGGGTCTTGGCATGGAAATTCCAACATGGGTTGGCAAGGGAAAGTCCAAGCTTGAGTCTTGGCATTTGAGAAGTCCAAGGGGATTGATATTGGCAGCGTAAAGTTCAAGCGGAAGTCTTGGCAGCATAAGTCCAATGGTTGGCGGCGTAAAGTCCAAGCAGAGTCTTGGCGACGTAAGTCTAATGTGCCTTGGCGGTGTAGACACCGTTAGCATGACATAGCCGATGGAAGCACCTGAAGGCTAGCGCGATGGATGAACAAGTCATGGATGACTTGGAGGGATCCGAGAGGCGTGAGGCTAATGGAGGTGTCTAGAAGGCTTAGGTCTAGGCTAAGGGTAGTCTAGCAAGTATAGGGGAACTATACTTGGGCTAAAACCTCATGTTTGAGGTGTGCCAGTCAACTGGTGAAATGTGGCAGTCGATTGGCTGAGTCAACTAGGGTTTGACTGCGGGAATTAGCCGCCATGATCGCCAGAAGGTGGGCAATCGATCGATCGGTTCGAGCAAATGAATCGTGTGATCGATCGACTTGTGCTCAGTTTTGGAGCCGCGAATGGAGTTTCACTTGGCCATTGCGGTCGTGATCGAGTGATGGCGATCGATCGATTGATGGTCATAATCGGTCGTGATGTCTGCCGTTGGATTTTTTTTTAGCGTGGATTACACCTTTGTCTCGCGACAGCGGTGTGATCGATCATTGATAGTCACGGCGATCGACTAATCGGCTTTCGGCCAGCGAAGCTATAAATGGAGCTCGTGGAGGAGAAAAAGCCAAGCGGTTCTTGAGGGCATTTGGGGCGATTTGCTACTGCAATTCAGGGTCTCCAAGTTGATTTCAAGCAACCAAGCGATCAAGCATTCAAAGAGCAATTGTAAAGTAGTTTTCTTTACTTGCATTGTATTTCATTATTGTAATTTCTTGTATCCATTTCTTTTTGTTGTAAGAATAGTTTGTAAGAGATTTCTCCACCTCCGACTTGTGTCGAGAAGGAGTATTTGTGATTAGTGAGTGCGTGTGTATCACTTGAGCTCTTTAGTGCTCGATCCGTGGAGTAGGAACCGTTCGGTTCCGAACCACGTTATATTCTTGTGTTTGTGTTTATCTTATTTCATTATTGTTTTTATTATTATTCCATTGCGCATAATGAGTTTTGTAGAGACGAACGCGAACGATTTCCATAACGCACTAGCATGACGCTATTCACCCCCCTCTAGCGTTCCAACGATATCCAACAAGTGATATCAGAGCGAGGCCACTCTTTAAGGTTTAAAAACTAAGGGAGCACACTAGATGGTGAAGATGGAAGTTAAATCCTCGGTGTGCAGCGTAGGCTAACAACATTCGGATGGACTCTAATCTAGCTACTGGAGCATAGGTCTCGTCATAATCTAAACCTTTGACTTGACTAAACCCTTTAGCAACTAATCTAGCTTTATTTCTAACTACCTCACCTTTATCATCAAGTTTATTTCGAAACACCCACCTTGTTCCAATGATTGTTTTATCTTTAGGTGGTGGTACTAATTCCCATACTTCGTTCCTAGTGAATTGCGCTAGCTCTTCTTGCATTGTAATAATCCAATCGGGATCAAGAAGAGCTTGGTCAATGGTTTTGGGTTCAATTTTGGAAATCAAGGAGATTTGACTAAGGTTTCGATATAAAGCTCTAGTTCAAACTCCTAGGCTTGGATCACCTATCACTTGGTCGATAAGATGATTCGTTTGGGTCTTAGTTTGACTTGGGTTAGAGTCACCTATAGCTTGGTCGATAGGATGACTTGGTTGACTTAGGCTAGGATTAATACTAGACTTGATCTCAAGATCGGAGTCGAGTTTGGTATGAATCGGCTCGCTAATTGGGGTTGCTAGGGGTTTTGTAGGTTCATGTCCTTCATCAAATACTACATTAATAGTCTCTTCGACTCTAAGGGTGTCATGGTTATATACCCTATAGGCTCTACTCGTAGTCGAGTATCCTAGAAAGATTCCGGTAGAGGTTTTGGATGTGAATTTCCCTAGGTAATCCTTAGTGTTTAAGATATGTACCTTACATCCAAATACCCTAAAGTACTTGATGTTAGGTATTTTATCGTGATAAATCTCGTACAAGGTCTTAAGGTGCCTTTTTACCATAAGAATCCTATTTTGGACATAGCAAGCTGTACTAACGGCTTCTGCCCAAAACCTATCGGGTAGGTTACACTCGTTTAACATTGTCCTAGCGGCTTCTTGTAGGGTTCTATTTTAACATTCTACTAGGCCATTCTGTTGTGGAGTTCTAGGGCATGAGAACTCATGGTGGTATCCATTTAGATTACAAAATTCTCTAAACCTGTGGTTCTTGAATTCACCACCTTGATCACTCCTAAGTCTTTTTATTTTAAGGTTTTGTTGATTTTCTATTAGTTTAAATAGGTTGATTAATTGATCTAGGGTATCATTTTTGTGTTTGATGAACCTAACCCAAGTAAATATAGAATAGTCGTTAATTATGACTAAGCAGAATTGACTCCCATTAAGTTACTTAGCTCCGTGTGAATCAAATAGATCCATTTGTAGGAGCTCAAGAACACTTTTGGTTCGTTCTTGATTAGTTAGTTGATGTTGTGTCCTAGATTGTTTACCTTGTTGACAAGCATTACATATTTTATTATCCAAGTTGTTAAGGTTAGTCAAACCTCTGACTAAGTCACTCTGACTCATCTTGTGGATGAGTCTTGGGTGCGAGTGACTGAGTCATCGGTGCCACAACCAAGATTCCTCTTGCCGTGTCATAAGACACTTGGTTGAGGAGTTAGTTAAATTAATACTATAAATATTGTTATTTCTGGTTCCTTTAAGAATTATTTTAGAGGTTTCATTTGTATTAATTACTCATTCATTTTCTAGAAATATGACCTTATAGTTATTATCACACAATTGACTTACATTAAGTAAATTATATTGGAAATTTTCTACCAATAAGACATTTTGAATAATAAAGTTTGAGTTGAGTTCAATATCACCTGATCTGATGATTTTGAGCTTACTGTTGTTTCTGAAGGCTACCGATCCTCTTCGTTTGAATCGAAGCTTCGAAAACTTGAGTTGATCCCCGGTCATGTGTCGGGAGCAACCATTGTCCAACATCCATTAATCCTACACACAAGGTAGTTGGATCGAATATTGGAATTGCTAAAGGTTAGTTGTAAATTATTAAACCTAAATCATCTCACCCATGTCTACATGATCAAGCATGTTATCCTTATATCTTATTGTGAGATGACTTCCGATTTTACTTGATTTGAATTTAATGATTTGAACACTTGTCAACCTTGCGTTAGATTCGGATTTGACCTTGAGCTCATCAAGTCACCTTTTCAAGATCATGACTTCTAGGTTGTGGTGAGGCACAGGGGCCTTCTTTGATAGGAAAAATGACCACTTCCTTAGATAAAGCCATTTTCAAGAAAATAGAGACTTGACTCACCTAAGACCACTTCCTGGTCTAACTAGTCTAGGATACGATGAGTAGCTTCAGCTAGTTCTACTCGGTCAAGTGCACCGAACTAGATACGCCTTATCTAGTCCGAATATACGAGACTCCACTTTCCTAGCGTACTATGATCTCGCTGAGTCCTGGTACTATGTTATGAAGTATTGATGAGTTATAGTCCTATCTAACCATTCTAAAAAGAAAAATAAAAATAAATAAAGGACCTAAGCATGCAATTCCTAAGTTAGAGCACAAACAAATTTTGTACTGGCTCCCCCTGGACCGTTGAATTGGTCCGGTCTCTCCACATAGTGGATTTGGTCCTTAGGAACCTAGTACTGGTTGGATCTTAAGTTTGAAATCAAAGTGGTCTTAGGGACCCATTCTTAGACACATTTTTTATGTCGACTTACAATCGACATATACGACTTGTTGGTCGTATTTGAGCTAAACCCTAGTTCGGCCTTGTTATACATGGCCCTTTGTGATCCAAGTAGGAGGTCAAGTCCCTTGGATTCCAAAGTAAACTTTTCCAACGTGTTCCTAAGATCTTCAACTTGACTTTTCAAGAGTGAGTTCTCAACTTCGAGCTTTTCAACTCGAGTTGAGTCCTCCTCTCGAACTTGACTAGTCGAAGAGGTTAGGGAGACCTCGTGTTTGAAGAGTTTAACCTCCTCCACTAGGGTCTCGACCTTGGACTCGGACTTAGCTAACTTCTTAGTTAAGAATTTAATTGCACTGTAAAGAGTACTAATAAGAGATCGACTTACCTTAAGTGTATCTCTTGAACCGGATGCGGATCTGTGGCTTGTCTTGAATAGAGCTTCGTAGTCTAATTCATCTTCGGGTTCAGACTCGTGCTATGGTTCAGACTCCATCTCCGAATCAGCTAGTTTAGCCATAAATACGTGATTGTCGTCTTCTTCCTCTGACACTTCTTCCCACGTAGCGTTGAATGCTTTCTTGAGTTTCGGTGCTTTGCTCTTGAGCTTCGGACATTCGGACTTGATATATCCAAACCTGTTGCATTCATAACACCTAACATTAGAACTTTTATGCTTACCTTCGTTGGGTCGAGTGATGGTTCACTTTCGGCCCTTGACCATCCTCCAAACTAGGTTGACTAGTTCGGTCTCGAATTCCGGGTCGACCTCCGACTCATACTCATGTTCTTCCTCCTTCGGGGGTGGCTTGCTCGCGGTCTTCTTCTTCGAACATTGGACAAGCCGCATTGGTCCATTGGTCATACTCATTTCTCCTTGGACAAGCCGCATTGGAGGATTTGAGTTGCCTTGGCGTCAGCTTCAACTTGTCTTTTGTAGCATTGGTCCATTGGTCATAATCCAAAGATTCACCCACTTCGTTAGTCGGAAGTGTGAATCCCGTTTAGATTATGATCCACATCTCGATTTGGGTCTTAAGGAAGCACTCCATCCGACCCTTCCAATAACGAAAGTCATCTCCGTTGTAAAACGGAGGTCGGACGGTGCTGAAACCCTCGAGATGGGCCATTGATACAAAAAGAGCAAGAAAATGAAGAAAAAACCTACCAATGACAAAAACAAGTGGAATGTACCAAGAATCACGTCTTGGATTAGTAGTGCAGGAGAAAAACTAAATGAATGAAAGAGCTTATAAAAAAATTCGAAATAAATAGAAATAAAAATGACAAAAAAAACTGTAGAAAAGCTAGATTGGTAGTTTCACCAAATCTTGGCACCCCCAGCTCTGATATCAATTGTTGGATCGAGCGGATCGCTAAAGGGGGGGTGAATAGCGATAAAAGCTTTTCATCGAGTTCATTTCAAAACACAAATAAAATGCAGCGGAAAGATAAAATGAAAACAATAGGATTTACTTGGTTCGTAGCCTACAGCTACTACTCCAAGGCCCTAGTGGTCCTTGACCATGCACAGAGGGCAAATCACTAACGAACTCCTCGTTGGAGGTAGGAGTTAATCGAATACAAAAAAAAACAAAGCTTGAGGTATAAGGACACTCCCCCTCTCCTCGTTGTAATAAAAGCTCATAGAATAGAAAGTAAATACAAGAGTTAATGGACGACTAAAAAAAACTTTTACCGACGACCAAAAGGATGGAGGCTTAAGCTTGTGTCATCGGCATTTCTGTAGCACTTCGTCGTCATGGAGTCATTGGAGTGTCTTCACATTACCGAGGCTTTAGGGCACTTAGAATTGATGATAAAACCTTTATAGAAGCCCTCCTTTTATAGTTTTTGAGCCCCTCATCGAGGGGATCTTCATTAAATCAAAACTAGGCACAAAGCTCCTTAGAATGAGGTGATAAGGCTTGACTGTTCGAAGATGATCCTTGACTATCAGTCGACTGATGGCCATCATCATCAGCTAATCGATGGCGCGTCGATCGAGTTGCAACACTCGTGATCGGGATGAAGGCGATCAGTGGCTTTATGGCGATCGATGCTTTCTGAAATCACAAGTTAGCTTAATAAAAACATAATTTTGATGGCCGCCAACCGTCCAATCTCGACCTAGACCATCCATGCGAAGTCTTTGGTTGGACCTACTCTTAAGACCATCCCTGTAAGGAGGATACGACCTCACTTATGCTCACACACACAAGCTTACCTCGATACTTACTTTGTAGCTCTCGCTTACGACCTTCCACTCGATTCCTTCGACTCCCTCTGAAGTCACTCGAGTGTCGCCCAACCACCGTGACTTCCTCTAGGTGTCGCTAGCCTTCAGCTCCAGCTTTAGCACTTTTTTGCACACTCGATTCAGCTGGTGAGATAACGATATGAGATTAACTTTATATCGTTTGCTATAATCGAAACTTAGGTTCGACTTAGGTGCCTACTGCACCAACAAATCCACATCATATTAAGTCGACCAGTCGACTACCCTGACCTAGTAGTCGACTACTATAGGCATCAGTCGATGACCATAGGCCAACAGTCAATTACCCAACATTCTATGCCCTGACCACTTAATTCAAATCGACTGATCCACCCTAGTAGTCGACTGCTTGTGGTAGTTGACTGCCAAAGCCTAGTAGTCAACTGCCTAAGCCACAGATCAGTAGTTGAGTCTCAGTCGACTACATGACTAGTTTATTGGTCATAATCTCAGTCGACTGCTCGAGTCAAACATTGCTCCCAAGTATCATGCACTTGGCTAGTCGACTGGTCCATAACTTCAATCAACTGGTAAACCTCAAACACGAGGTTTAATGCAAATTTGATCCCCTCATACTTAATCGACCACCCCTAACCTAGACCTAATCCTTCTAGACACCTCCATCAGCCTCACGCCCTCAGGGTCCATTCGAGTCCTCCACGACTCCTTCACCCTTCTCATTAGCCTTCAAGTGCTTCCATCGGCTATGTTATGCTAATTGGGTTTCCTTTGCCAAGGTTCATTTAGACTTATTCTGCCAAGACTACATGCTTAGACTTTATGCTACCAAAACCTCACCCTTGGACATCCTTGCCAAGATCCACTTGGACTTACATCGATAAGACCACATGCTTGGACTTTTGTCGCCAAGACTACACCCTTGGACTTTCTGATTGCCAAGTCCAATGGTTGGACTTTAACTACCAAGACTACACACTTGGACATACATTGCCAGGACTTCACCCTTCGACTTTTTCTTTGTCAAGTATCCATAACTTGGACTTTCACCTTTAAGACTACACACTTGGACTTACGTGACCAAGACTTCACCCTTGGACTTTCCATTGCCAAGTCTCCAAACTTGAACTTCTCCATTTCCAAGACCATTTTTGGACTTTCCATGCCAAGTATCCAAACTTGAACTTCCCCTCGAGTCTCACTCGAGTCTGGTCAACCTTGACTTGAGGTTTGATTGCTCCAACAATCTCCCTCAAATAATCTCACCTATATGACTTTGGATATTCCAAACATCCACTTGTCATATGGTCAACCCATTGTCATCCCATTATCAAATACATTATCAAACATCAAAACTCTACTCGAGTCCAACTTGAGTCTGGTCAATTGTGACCTAGACCGATTGCACCAACAAAATTATTACATCTAAAACTACCTTACCTAAGGCTAGGAAGGTAGACAACAACAATCTAGACATTAATCAGAAACAGAATAGACACATGCCTAGGAGAAAGAAAATTCAAGGAAATAATGGAAGATAAAATAAATAAATAAATAGAGATAGAAAATCAAGCTCTGAGGTCAAAGTTTAAGAAATTTGAAAAGACCTTTTACAGGATGGAAAATTTGATAAAGGGGTATAATGTGTTGGTGCAATCGGCCCAGGTCACGATTGACCAGACTCGAGTAGTTTTTTGATATTTGATAATGGGTTTGATCATATGGTTGACATAGGTTTGACCATATGAAGAGATAGTTTTATGGGGAGATTGTTGAAGCAATCAACCTTTGGTCAAGATTGACCTAGCTCAAGTAGGATTCGAGAGAAGTCCAAGTCTTGGGTACTTGGCATGAAGAGTCCAAGCATGGGTCTTGGCAATGGTAAAGTCCAAGTCATGGGCACTTGACATGTGAAAGTCCAAGTCATGGGTACTTGGCAATTGAAAAGTCCAAGAATGGTCTTGGCAAAGGAAAGTCCAAGCATGGGTCTTGGCAATGGAAGGTTTATGTCATGAGTACTTGGCTAGGAAATCCAAATGTGTAGTCTTGGTGGCATAAGTTCAAGTGTGTAGTTTTGGCAACGTAAAGTCCAAGTGAACTTTGGCGGTGAAAGTCCAAGTATAGATGCTTGGCAGTTGGGAAGTCCAAGGGTGTGATATTGGTGGCGTAAAGTCCAAGAATGTAGTCTTGACTGCATAAGTCCAATGTTTGACAGCGTAAAGTCCAAGCTTGGACTCTTGGAAGCATAAGTCCAAATGTACCTTTGCAAGGAACTCGGTTAGCATGACAAAGCCGATGGAGGCACTTGAAGGCTAGCGTAAGGATGAAGAGTTTTGGACTCGAGGGATTCAAGAGGCGTGAGGTTTATGGAAGTGGGCTGAAGGCTTAGATCTAGGCTAAGAGTGTTTATCAAGTATGAGGGGATCAGACTTGGGGTTAAACCTCATTGTTGTGGTTTATCAGTCGACTGGGGTATTGGACAGTCGATTGGTCAAGTGTTTAACACTCGAGAGTCGAGTTGACTCAGAGCTGTCGACTGGGATTATGACTAGTCGACTGGTCGTATAGTCGACTTAGGCTCGACTGCTCGAGCTATGCTCTGATAGTCAACTTCCATGTATGGGTGATGCACGTGAGCATGACCTCAAATCTATGACAAGTATCACTAATGATTCGATGCGCGTGCTCGTGCTCAACGCTCACAAGTGCACGATCATCGTTAAGTAATAATTTATGTATCAATCCCACAGAGACTGAGATTCGAATACTTTATGTCCAGTGGATGTTGTTGTTCAGAGTAAATCTTCTGAGAGTCAGGAGTAAGAGGTCGATGGCAGTCCTAGCTCAGTTACGGCGTAACTTGGAGAAAACAAAGGTGGTGTCAAAGTTCTTTAAAGGATTCTAGGATTTCGGTTTCACTTGTGCATTGTTGAATATGCTATTAATTTAATGCTCCTAGGATCTCCAACTATGGTTTTATGGGAGGATCATTGTGTATTATACTGATGAACTTTTGCTTCTACTTGGAATTACCTACTCTTAACCAAGTTTCCCTTTCGAATCATCAGAGCTCAAGGGGTTGATATCTTTAGGAGCCCCGTGTCGCTGGGGTTACTCAACCCTTCTAGAGTTGATATCTCCTACTTTGGGCCTTCTGCTAAAAGAGGTTCTTGGGGTACGAGGATGTCCTATTAATACCTATGAAGCGATGGATCATATTTCATATCCGTCCCTACCATATCCTACTTTCTACGGTTGTGGGAGGGAGGATGACCGTGAGGTTCCTCCTTGATTCTCCTAGATTATTGATATGAAGGCTTTCCGCCCTTATATCAACTATGTGCAGAAGAAGTAGAATCAAAACTCAACTTTCATGGATCTCAACATCCTTAATTTCAAATATATATTCAAGAGTAGAGAATAAACATTCAAACTAGCATATCCAACATACAAAATCTACTCTATAATCCTAGAATCGAAGTATCTACTCCATTAATGAAAGAGAATAAGTAGAAGACATCTTAATGTAAACCATTACAATGCAAATAGAGTTTAGAATAATAGTAGTACTCTCTATTCAATCGTGTGTTGTGTCTTGGTCGTTCTCCTAGGCATTGGAGCGTAGATTCCAGCCTTTGAGCCACTTCCTCTCCCCGTTGCGAGCCTCTGGTGCTTCTTAGGGCACCTTCTTGTCATCCCAACCATCGAGCCCCCTCCTTAGGGTTTGGGTGTGCCTTTCCTTTTATAGGAATGAAGTTGAATTTCTTTAAATCCTCGAGAAACCCTGATTTTTGTTAAGTTGGGTCAATGTCACACGATCGTGTCAAATCCACACGGCCGACCATGTGGCACGCTGGAAATCATGCTCTAATTATGGCATTGGGGTTGGGCATGATCATGTGAGATACATATGGCCGGTCATGTCATCGTTTGGAGCTCCATGCAATTGTCATCTTTTGGTCCAAAGCGTGCCCGTGTCTTGGGGAACACACCTAGAGCACGCTTGCCTCCCTTGAGCTCCATTTATATGCCAATTTACCTGCAAAACGTCATCCTACACATAAAAATAGCAAGAACATATCTACGAACTAGGAAATAGGAAATGAATGCAAAATAAGGAAGAATATGCATGAAACAGGTATAAAATGCCATGAGATGTGTGTCAAAACTACTCCTAAAACCCTATATGATTTGCACTAATCAAAATCCCCCAGAATTTGATCTTTGCTTGTCTTTAAGCAAACCTCAGTGCCATGAAATTTAAAAACATTATTCCCATACTTAGCAGGTTAACTAAATTATCAAGTGGTACTTTTAATCAAAGCAAATAGATATATTCTAAAAGTTCACTAAGCTAGCTTTTTGTGCATGTGCTGAGAGAATTTCCTAAGGGATACTCATTCCATGATGTGTTAAGTCGTCATCCTATAGCTTTCCTAAGGTCTCTGGCTTTAAAGCACTTATCTGCCATAAGCGACGGTCATTCCCTAGAATTAGCATAAAGTCTCAAAGGTGTGCTTGGTATTGAGAGAAATTGGTAGGTGTTTCCCCATTAATCTAACTCGGTCTCAAAGGGGCACCTAGCCATTTTCACCCACGACAACTATTTTTTTTAACTCTCATTTTCTCTCTCTCTCTCTCTCTCTCTCTCTCTCTCTCTCTCTCTTTTTAATTTTATTTTATCATCCTCACTAGCATTCCAATTTTTCCGAATGAGTTTACACAATTTGAGCATCTCCAGTAACTAAAATTCTAAATCTAAAGTCACCTATGGATTCGAAAGTACTAGACTACTAAGATGAATCATAACTACGTATGTACTAGATTCTCCCTTTTAGAATATTCGATTAGTGTAGGTGAAAGATAAAAGCTAACAAGTGAAAATTAAGAACATCCATCAAAGCATCCAAAAATAAAGTACCACAAGATAAATGAAGTTAAGCTATCTATGACATGGAAACAGATCGTGAAATTTTTTGAAAAAATCACTGAGGCAGCTTAAAGTGACTAACAACTAAGTGCTAAAAGGAACCTAAACACTATATGCATGAACAAATAAATACAAATAATCTAAAACTAAACCTAGATGTCAAGAAAATAACTAACACTAGCAGAAGAGCAAATCAAAATTTGGGTTTCCCTCATACTTAAATGAAACCGTACCTCTAGCGTGGCGGTCGAGGTGGGAAGTCTAACCGTCTCTGCATGTAAGGCTCTTGGGAGAATCATGTGCTCAGCCGCTGGTGCCACATGTACATGTGGGCAATCTGAGAACTAATGGACGCAATGACTGCTCTATTCTCTTCCTCCCTAGGCTACTGTAATCGTGCATCTCGCATGAACTACCAAACCTTCTGGTGGTAGGAGGCCTCCTCCTGAAAATAGTGTTGGGCTTGGCCGTAGAACTCCTTAGCCCTATGGAAGTGATCCCGTAAGCCCTAAAACTCAGTCTGCATGTATGTGATGTGCTCGTCCCATCGCTGCCCCAATATCTGCTACTCCGTGAAGATGTCATCGAGGCGTGACCAGAACTCCAAGAAATTGTAAGCAGACGATCCTGTATCCCGCTCAAAAGAATGAAAGGTATGCGGTGCAGGGGTAGGATCAGGACGTGGACTGCGAGGGCTCCTATGAATGGGTGGACTCGAGGGTGAGCGATGTGAAGGTGGTGAAGGGGGTGCATTGGTAGAGGGTCCCTTGTGTGGTCGGGACTCCATTGGCCCATTCTAATAGTCAATTGGCATGGTTGGTGATGGTGGTACGATTGGTATCGGGGAGCCTAATAGGTGACAAGTTCTTCCTTAAAAAACAAAAGTAATTACCCTCTCTCACTATCATCTTCATTGGATGCACACCCCTAGGTCTATGCTAGGGCTTCCCTCTATTCTATCAAAATTCGTACAATCATACCCCAAGCTATTGCAAATATAAGTATTCAATCTCCCCAAAATAATTTCCCCTTTTTGTGCTTTGCCCACCTTAACTAAAAGCCTGATAAAGTGTGATCCTACATCTATACTATTATTTCCTTGCAACATGCTCCAAAGACATAATAACTCACTCACTCTCATCACTCCATCACTCTCTCCCCTTCCAAAAATCGTGCTAGCCATGAAACGGTGGAGGTACCTAAAAATAGGATTCTTTAGTCTAGATGCTTTGGCTCTAGAAGGTTCATGAGAAGTCTCTCCAGTTAATTCATTCTAAAATGTACTTCCATTAAAATAATTAGGTGTTCTTCTCTCTTCCCTACTAGGTAATTCAAAGCAAAGATTCCATTGGTGTAATGCCCATTCATGCTCTATGTTAAACAACTTAAATGTTATCTTCCCATCTACACTATCCCTTCCCGATAAAATCTCCATCTCCACTGAGCTCAAAAATTTAAGCACAACCCTAGGGTAGGTTGGCCATCTAATCCCCCTCAACTCTTCCCATCCTACAACGTGGAATAACCACTGCACATCATTTAATAAACCTGGGGCTTCTAAAAGGGGTTCATCAATATACCTAGTTGCTACTATTTTTCGAGTAGAGAGCATATTAAATCTATCTTTATGCGTATTATCTCAAAATATTATGCCTAGAGGAGTGTTACCTTCCTCCGGTTCTTGTTGGGCGTTTCTTCCCCCTCGACCTTGGCCTTGAAGAAGCATCTCTTATTGCTGCGTGCTTTGTCCTCTTCATTGTCGTCTCTTGAATGCTTCTTGAAAGGTTAGAGATGAGGGAAATCGAGACTTAGGGCAAGGGATTTAAGTCACACTACCGATTTGGGGCAACCACACAGCTCACACCCCTTTTAAAGGGGCTCGACACAACTGTGTGGAATCCACATGGCCGACCATGTGCGGCTCTATTCTGGGCACTCGGGAAAAGTCTGAAAATAGGAACGGTCATGTGAAATTCACATGGCCAGTAATGTGTGACTCTGAATTTCTCCTGGAGTGCCACATGGTCCGAGACTTACTACACGCTATGCCCTGTGCTCCTACACCCCTTGGGCACGACTATGTGAAATTCACATGATCGCCCAGGTTTCCTTTTGGGGTTCTAAAAAATATCTCTCTTCTACCTAGGGAAAATTCTATATGCAACTAAACACTCATAATGACAATAATGGACCACATTTAAAACCTAAACTAGCAATGCATGAATGTAAAAACCAATAAAGTTAAACTTGGGTTGCCTCTCAAGAAGTGCATGTTTAAGGTCTTTAGCTCGACCATACTTCTATGTTTCAACTTAGCTTTGGTGGTCCAAGGATATCTTTCTTCCTCCCTTTCTTGATGCGTTTGAATCTTGCTCGTGGGGGAGCAAGATATTTGCTCACTTTATACCTCTTGGCTTGTGGTCCTCTATCACCATATCTCTTAAATCTTGCTCGTGGAGAGGCAAGATATTTATTAGCTGCCTTACTTGACTCGAGATTGAACACACTTATCTTCAAAGAATCATCAGAAGTTTGATCATGATATTTCATTTCATCCATATACTGTAAATAATGTAACTCACCACAAATATTCTCACCAAAAGATTGATTAGCAGATTCTATTATGTCAAATGAAATTTTATCATTTCCAATCACTAAAAGGGCTTCATTATTGGTAACTAAAGTTTCGGTGAGGGTTAAGACAGGCTCTTCTAGGTCCTTGAGGTGAGGAGGTATTTTAATTGAAGCAATGCACTCCTCCATTAAAGTATCAACTATATAATCCTCAAGTTCTCCTTGTGGTGATTGAATGGATTTTCCTTCTTCTCTTCCTACATCATCTATGTCTTCCTCATCCATTCATTCAAAGTGAGTGTCCACCATATTAGGTGTAATCCAGTCATCAATGCCACTTTTTAGTCATTTGGATTCTTCATCTGCTAGCTGTCTTTGCATAAACTCCATGAATTGTTGACTATGCTCCTCGCATTACCTAGTAAAATTGTCTAGCAAGACTTCTAAGTCAGACTTTGGTGCTAGATAAAATTCGCATGGTGATTCATAGCTCTCATTCTCACTTGGAAAACAATATTGAGGGTTTAAGTAGCCAGGGTCATAACTATATGAATAGGAATCATCTTGTGGCCACTAGTTGTAATCGTAGGTGATATCTTGTTGTTCAAATTGTAAAGGTCCAAATATCTCCAAGCAATTGCTAATGGTATGCCATTGTTCACCACAATTCTCACAATAAATGTTACCAAAACTCACAGCATTAAATTGATCATAATCATGAGTTAAAGCATGCATCGTTATATATAGGAAAATATAGATAAAGAAAGGAACAGCAGTGCCTCAGTAAGAGACTAAAAAAAACAACAAAATAAAGGAAAACAAGTGCTTAAGAAAATAACTGAAAAGAAAAACTGCCAGAAAATAACTAACGCTAGAAGAAAAACTAAAATCTGAATTAGAAGTAAATTAAATTGGAAGTTAATAGAGACTAAGGAAATAATCCTAAAATAAGTCTGATCCAAAATATCCACTTTCGATCCAATATCGAATCTACAGTCCTTGACAACGGTGGCAAAAACTTGATGCACGCGAGCACAAACTCAAATCTTCGATGAGTATCTCCAATGATTCGATACGCGCGGTCGCGCTCAACGCCCGCAAGTGCACGGTTGTCGTCAAGTAATAATTTATGTATCGATCTCATAGATATTGATATTCAAATACCGTTTGTTCAGTGGATGTCGTTGTTCGAAGTAAATCTTCTGAGAGTCAGGTGTATGAGGTCGATGGCAATCCTAGCTCAGTTACGGTGTCACTTGGAGAAAGCGAAGGTGGTCTCAAAGTTCCTTAAAGGATTCTAGGATTTCAGTTTCACTTGTGCATTGTTGAATATGCTATCAATTTAATGCTCCTAGGATCTCTAGTTATGGTTTTGTAGGAGGATCATTGTGTGTTATCCTGATGAACTTTTGCTCTACCAAAAATTACCTACTCCTAACCAAGTTTCCCTTTTGAATCGTCAGAGCTCAGGGGGTTGATATCTTTGGGAGCCCCTTTCATTGGGGTCCCTCAACCCTTCTAGAGTTGATGCCTCCTACTTTGGGCCTTCTGCTAGAAGAGATTCTTAGGGTACAAGGATGTCCTATTAATCCCTATGAAGCGATAGATCATATTTCATATTCGTCCCTACCATATCCTACTTTATATGGTTGTGGGAGGGAGGATGACCATGAAGTTCCTCCTTATTTCTCCTAGATTTTTGATATGAAGGCTTTCCGCCCTTGTATGACTATGTGGAGAAGAAGTAGAATTAAAACTCAACTTTCATGGATCTCAACAGCCTTAATTGAAAATATATATTCAAGAGAAGAGAATAAACATTTAAACTAGCATATCCAACATACACAAGCTACTCCCTAATCCTAGAATTGAAGTATTTACTCCATTAATGAAAGAGAATAAACACAAGATATCTTAATGTAAACCATTACAATGCAAATAGAGTTTAGAATAATGGTAGTACTCTCTATTCTATCCCGTGCATTATCTTGGTCATTTTCCTAGGCATTGGAGCATAGATTCCAACCTTTGAGCCACTTCCTCTCTCCCCGTTGCGAGTTTCCGATGCTTCTTAGGGCACCTTTTTGCCATCCCAACCGCCGAACCCCCTCCTTAGGGTTTGGGTGTGCCTTTTCTTTTATAGGAGCGAAGTTGACTTTCCTTAAATCCTCGCAAAACCTTGATTTTCGTTAAGTTGGGTCGACGACGCATAGTCGTGTGGAATCCACACTGTCGGTCGTGTGGCATGCTGGAAATCGTGCTCAAATTCTGGCGTCGGGGTTGGGCACAACCATGTGAGATCCACACGGATAGTCGCATCGTCCCTTAGAGCTCCATGCGATCGTCATCTTTTGGTTCAAAGCGTGCCGGTGTCTTGGGGAACATGGCCAGAACACACTTGCCTTCCTTGAGCTCGATTTATATGCCAATTTACCTCTGAAATGCCATCATATACATAAAACTAGCAAGAGTTGATCTCCAAACTAGGAAATAGGAAATTAATGCAAAACAAGAAAGAATAAGCATGAAACAGGTATAAAATGTCATGAGATGTATGCCAAAACTACTCCTAAAATCCTATATGATTTTAAGTGGCCAAGGCAAAGATCGCCCTTTCAAGGGTCAGAAGAAGCATGCAATCGTACATACATACATTACAGCGGAAGACTACATATACTTCTTACAGCGGAAGACTTTGGACTTTTTTTTTTCTTTTTAAACATAAACATGCATCGTCATTTCATAGATACTTCTTCTTAAACATAGAGCATACATCATTATTTCATAAGTACTTAGTGCTTAGTTCAAGTCCATAAAGAGAATCGTCTTAAGGCAAAAACATGCATAAGGAAACATAACATATCTCCTCCACCATGCCACTACCACACACACTTTGCCCCTCCTGCTGATCCCTTTAGTTTAGCCACCCTTTACCCTTATCTGCAGTACAAGGGAACATAAACTATAAGCACATAGACTTAGTAAGATCCTGTCCTACTTACAAAACCATACGTCAAGCTTTAAATATAGAGTAGTGACATGATCATATAACACATATAAGCATAACCATAAACATACAAAGACATATAATCAAACATAACATGCATATTGTCACGCCCCGGGAGTATGCCGTGCCGAAAAGCAAACGGACGGCATCTCCCCTGTACGTGGCAACATATCGGGTTAATACAAGGCCCGTAGGCCCACAACAACAATATGATATACACAGATATCAACATATCAAACATACTAAACACAGCGGAAACAATACAAACAAATCAACAAGATACAAAGACCAATTGTCCACTCCGGAGTGACTTGACACGACAAGAATCATAACAGAAATCGAATCAAAGACCAAATACATACAATATGTTCGTATATCACAAATACGGAAACAATACAGGGAAAAACCCAAACCAACAATCCGTAAGGTTACAACAACACGGAAAACATATCCATTCTTCCGGTGTGAGATGGGATCAGCTGGCGGAGCTCCGAACGTCCAAGGAATCTTCTACCTGTTATCTGGGCGATAGGAAGCCCAGGGTCCCGGGGTGGTGAGTATAAACTCAGGGGTAATATATAGAAAGTGCATGAACAACATATAAGGATAGATCTACAAGTATACATGTGAAGATCTACAGGTATACAGCATGAGTCCAATAGACATACAGTCATATCCAAATCTAATAACAAGTAACTACAATAAAATCATACTCAAGGTATATACTAAACTAATCAACTGAACATAAAGTAATGTACCAACGTACCTGACGGTCTGTAACACCAGATGCTAGATCATCCTGAACAAATTTACAATAATATAACTCATATAACATACTAAATCAATCCCATACCTGACCAATACTCCAACATATGAACAATATATGATCACCTGTAATAACAATCCGGTCCGTATCACACAATGACATGATGCTAATCAAATGCATATAACAGTCTAAATCAACGCATGTATCATGCTCAACACATAACAGTAAATAAAATGCAAATGACATGTATCATGATGAACAAGCATGTGCAACAATCATAGCTCAATCAAATGCAGCATCTCACAGGCATATGTAAAACATATATCAAATACATGCATACATATATATCAGCAATGCATATGCATGGTCATGCCTGCGCACCCAACTCGCTACCACGACCCCAGTGTGGCCTAGGTGGCAGGACATGACAACTATCCCGACTCCAGCCGCCACCACTCTCGAGTGACCGAGTTGGGTAGTATGAAACAGTAGCTAGCCCGCCATAGAGCTATATGCTACCCACACGGGGGTCCCTGCTGCTAGCTGCTCCGTCCCTACCCATGAGTAGACGAGCACCGCACCCAGGACAACTGCACATCACATGACCACTGTCTATAGTGGGTGAGTGCGCTAACTACCACTCCGCACAGTGGCCAAGTGCGCATCTCCAGCTACCACCATCCATAGTGGCCGAGAACGGCACGCACAACAATGCTCTATCCTCAACCCCGCAACCACTACCCCGAGTGGCCGAGGAGGCAGGATGACTGACGACTCGTCTCAACCACAAGGCAGACCCAGTCGTCAGCATGCATGAAATGTAATGATGCATAGCTCACACACAAATCCTCGCAACACTCCCTAACTCACGGGGAGACCTAGTCAACCAAAATTCAACCATGCAAGGACGACAAATCCGTAATCACAACCTATTTACCTATGTACAGATAAATAGATCCGTCAAACTAACAACTGATATGTATACGATACAATGACCGACCTCATAATTTTGACTCATCACCTAACCTAGTGATGCAACCCAGTAACCCAATCTGAGGTCATAAAAATAACTCTAACCACATGTACTTACTAAACATCTATCAGCTAACACATAATAGAGTTTTATAGTTCCTATCCGAGCTAGATAATCAATGAAGTACCAGAGTATATATATCTCAAAGGTCAAGGCAGTACAAGCATATGATTAAATAAGAGTGGATTTAAGGTAAACAGGTATAAACATAAATCCAAGATCATGCACTAGAATTTGATCAAAACTACCGGACCAGGTAGATATTACCCACCTGATACGAAGACTCATCTGAAAACATCATTTGTCCTCACGTTCACAAGACAGTCCTAAATCAAAGTCTTGTACATTTGTTACCCAACTATAACATAGCCTATAACATAACATTCAGAATCAAAGCTTACCTTCATTGCTTGAAATCTCCATACCCCACAATTACCATCAAGCTACAACCGGTATCCTCCGATAGAACAATATCGCTCGCTAACTATCAAACATCACCACACAATGAACAGAGAACTACATAATTATGGCCCAACAAAATCACACTAAATAAAGCGATACACCACTATGAACAATCAAATTCTTACTACACCCACTTCAATTTCACGACACGGATCCACCGTTGCGATATCAAATCTATAATAGTTAGATTGCTTTAAAAACAATCCCTATTTGATCACTCGCATACCTAATGACTGAAACATATCACAGAAATTACCAATTGCATCATAGTCCTATCTCATTCTATAACCATATCCTGATCGAAAACATACCCAACGCACGTAGGAATAGATCACCACTTCTACCAAAAATCTGAGCTGGGACTGAGCTGAGACAGAGGAGATAACATTGTCAAATCCAAGCTCAGGTAAACAAAGGAATATAGCTACGATTTGGATCCGAGATCACCACATGCCTCAACTAGCGACAGTAGCAACAATGAGGCCCTCCGACGATCATCGTGTAGAGAAACTGATCCCCAAACTGTGTCGATGATGAAACGATGGAAGAACAGAGGCGACGGTGAGATGAGCTCGAGCGTCAACTGTGGCAGATCTAAGCTCGAGCGATGGTGATGACGAGCAACTCCGGCCGGGCCGGCGACGGAGAGCTCCAGAAATGGTGATAAGGCAGCATCGGGCAGAGATCGACTAGCTCAGCGTCGACGGTGGTAAATCATCGACAGAAGCGAGCTGCGACAACAAACAGGGGAAAGGGAAGAGCGGCCGATCAAGGCGATCAGAGGAGCTGGCTCGATGGTTGCATGGATCGCCCCCTGTGCTGAAACAAACCCGATGGCTAGAGGAGCTCGCTGCCGCCGAGATCGGGAGGGAGAGGCGACGGAGAGCAGGAGCCAGCGGCGGTAGTCTTGTGGTGAGATCTCGGCAGCGAAGTGGTGGAAGAAGAGAGCAACGCCGAGCTGAGCAAACCTCATACAAGAGCTCGATACCGGAGAGAAGAAGAGGTGTCGCCGTCGAGATCGAGAGGGAGTCGTCGGCGATGGTGAGGAAGAAGAATCGGGGAAAAAGTCGGCGAAGAAATTGGCGCGCGATGAAGGGAGGAAGAAATCGCGATGAAATAGGAGTCGATCGTGATTCGTTCGGGTTTTTTTTTTAACAGTTGTTCGAGTGATTCGGTTAACCCAGCCAAATCCAAACCTAACCTAATTTGGGTTCAGCTCAGCCAGTTCGGCCCAATCAGCCCAAGCCCAATTTCAGCCCAACAAGATAATTAACCCCATTAGCCCATTTAGCTAATCAATTTAATTAGTCTACTAATTAAACCCAATTAATTAAAGGGTTAATTTTAAATTTTTTTTTTTCGTATCTTACATTCTCCCCCACTATTAAAAATTTGGTCCCCAAATTTCCGACTCATGTACGAGTACAAAATGTCACAACAACCATCTCAAGTATTCGGAGAAAGTCACACACATCAAATACTAAGTGAGGTACTAAGCTCGAATACTACATTCCAGCTCTTATATACACTCTAAATCAACCTATTAAGAGGTCAATAACTGTACCAAAGTGGAGCTCTATACTCGTAATCGATGGGAGACTTTGCCAGAATCGTAAGGTGAATCATGAATCACTATCAGAAATGATACTCAAGGATACTCCATGGATATAATTCCATCAAGCGATCCAACAGAGTCCATCTTACGGCTCGGAAGAACATGAGCGGACCTAGCTAATCGATCATCGACTACCCAAATCCTATCAAGTCCTTTCCGAATTCTAGATAATCTCCCAACACAGTCTAACGTACTAGGCTCCCACTTCATCACGGTACGTAACCCTACCGATCACAATATTCCACCTTTGCTTGTTGGCATACCCAACATCAAACTATGAAATCAGCCGTGTCCCATATATCGTTCCACTAACATGAACGTATCAATACTCACTATTTTTCGAATACACTCCGAATAAATCATCACTCTTGAATGAAGAGTCTTCTGAAACAACTCTTCCTAAATCGAAATACAATTCTAGGAACTACTATCCTTCCCAGAGACGGAGATTTATTCTCACAAGAGAAATTAATCTAATTTCCAAAATTCCCTCTGTCACACAGAACTGAAAGTAACTGGAAGACTATAATGATTAATCTCGCTAGTTTCTCAACCAGCATACACATAACATACGTCTCCTTTAACTGCATCGGGATCGCTCCTAATCCCTGAAATGTTGCATCTATGTGCAGTACCCTTACATCCCCAACGGAAGGACTAACTAACACTAATGCAAAAGTCAGTCATCGTCTAGGCCCTGAAACCTAGCTTCACAACTTCTGACCAGGTGATTTCCATCACCTTCTTGGTCCAACAAGTCGGCGATATAGTATCGCTAAAACATCCTATCAACCTCTACGATATCAACCAAATAAATCTAGGGATACCACAACTTCCCTTAAGATTGTGGATATATCCATAAATATATCATCCACAGATAAGATGACAATCGATCCCAAATACTCCAAGAGTACTTGATTCCTCAAATCCATGAACGACTAAATCGTCGATAAGTCTAACAACATTATCAATCAACTCTATACACCTGCATCCTTTTACTTTATGCTAACGATAGCTCAATCATCACCCTGACAATGATAATTGTATGACACTAAGTCACTACAATATCAAACCTCCAGTCGTAGGCCAACCCTAGGATATACACAGGTGTCATTTAGCTGATCTAACAGATCCTCTATCCACAACGAAGGATACTCATTCTCAACTATTGCGTTCAAATCATCGATAATCGATGCATAACCTCAAAGGTCTGTCTCTCTTTTAACAAGAGTTACGAGTCTTCTCAAGAAGAAACACTAGGAAAGATAAATCTCCCATGGTGTTTAGCAACACTAATACCAATAGAATCATCTCTCGGTATGAGGTCCCCAATATCAGGACTATTCCCGAAATCACCTCAATCGCATATTCCACTTGCCCATGCAGTGGCAAGCTCGAGAGTTCATCCGTAACTACATCCGCATACTCTCGGATTATACGTACATCCGAGAGTCCTAGTATACCAACGCTCCAACAATCCAACTATCCGTAAGGATATGTCTATAGTGGAGGTATGTCTAGCAAAGGCTAAGGGTATCCCTTGACTTCTTGATTGTTGATCCACATCTCACCTGACGGTAGAGAAAATCACCAACCACTAGTCGATAGAAACCCTTCGAACCCTATCCAAGAACGTTCTAGACAAAGATACCTGTAAACTACCAGTATCTCTCGATATATCTGCAAATAGGATAACCTAAAGTAATACCTCTAAAGACTGATCCTTCGGTCTTCTATACTTTTTCTCGAGTAATCATGTAAACTCATCCAACATCTGTTCTGGACGACTGAGCTCAAGTAGCTACAAAAATCTTCCATGGAGGAAATGAAATCAACTGCTGAAAACGGAGGTACAAACTGAAACAACTGCACGGAGATGATAACCACTGTTGTACTGGCAAAAGATACACATCTGGCTGTAAAATACTGAAGAATTGTCAACATCGTAGCACGCTCCAACTCTGCGAAAGGTACAGCTGCAACTGAAGAATACCGCATAGATACGACCATCGTCGTATACTCTCTCTCCTCTGAACAAATCATAACTACGCCTGGGAAGGTAACAGTTGTTGTCTGAATGTTTGAATCTTCTGAGATGTCTTCGGCTGATACTGCTGAGTAACTTACTTCTTCCGGATGAAAGTATCAAAGAACTCCAACTATATCTGGGGTAGTAGATCGCTGCTGATGTGATAACCTAATCTTCTGTAATAATCTCGGCTTTCGAGGTTGTGGATCGTCCGCTCGAAAGCATCATCCATAGTCTTCAACTGAGTCTTCAAAGTACATACTCTCCTCGTAGATACCGGCTGCTTATAGTAGAAACAGATACAATGGTCCATCGGATAATCTGGCTCTGTGTCTCGTTGTAACCCGCACTGCACACCTATAATCTCCCTTCGGAGTCTTTCCTCTGAGTTCGCTGATAAACATGAGAAGCTACTGACAATCTGCAATCGGTCTTCTATGATCGGAAAACTCTCCAATAGTAGCTCATGACTCATGACTTTAATCTTGCTCCTTTTTATCCAACATTTGGAGATTTCGAATTCCAATAATTTGACTCGCAATATCTGCTTATCAAATCTCCAACTCTTTAAAACACTTACTACGGAGTCATTTCTATATCTATACACTCCGGTAGGGATCACGGTAGGAGATCCAAACATCATGATCAAGATGTCAACCGATAACCCGTGGGTGGCCAAAACCAACCCAATCACATTCTTGGGCTATTAAATAGTTGTAACCTTCGCAAGTCTAACGACTTTGCATGGTACCTTCGTCACCAAACGATCACTCGACCTAAAGCCCAAGAATTCCTTGACAATGAGTCAAAGAAAATGAGGTGGGAAAATACTCTCTCACAACATCACTTCACCGTGGCCAAGTGATGTGTGATTTCCCGTAGGTTATTTCCTATATCTTCCACCAATTACCGGCTAAATCCGGATAATGGTATTCACTAATACTACTATCTTCGTATAACCCGAGTCAAGTACTCTAAAAGTACTCCCAATGTTATACAACCTAACATGACCAACTCAGGGATCAAAATCCCTATGATTATCTCCAAACAAATCCTCTACTATCTGCATCAGCAATAGTGTACTCGCTTGTCCATTACCCAATAGGTAATGATCTGACTAACATAATTAGTGAAAATCTTAGGACCGTAATCCTTGATCTCCACAAGAGATGTGACTACCTAATCTCTGCTATCCGACTCGGTATCAGTCGGCTCTCAAAGGTAATTACCTTTTCGATAGCAGGTACATATCTAATAACCTCAACATATCGTTCCCGTGGTCAAACTCAAACCACGGTTACGAATACTAACCAATATCCTACAAGTCATGCATAGCCAATAGAAGGATATGTAATAATAGTTAACATACCTTAATCCTTGTAGCTCGGAGATGTCCGCAACAGGCTGATCCCAGAACTCACGAACCAAAACCGAGTAAAGCAAAACTCGATGCTCGAACGAAATCAAATCCGAAATTGGATTTCGCAACCTAGGGCTCTGATACCAATAAAATTGTCACGCCCAGGGAGTATGTCGTGCCGAAAAGCAAAAGGATGGCATCTCCCCTGTACGTGGCAACATATCGGGTTAATACAAGGCTCGTAGGCCCACAACAACAATATGATATACACAGATATCAACATATCAAACATACTAAACACAGCGGAAACAATACAAACAAATCAACAAGATACAAAGACCAACTGTGCACTCCGGAGTGACTTGACACGACAAGAATCATAACAGAAATCGAATCAAAGACCAAATACATACAATATGTCCGTATATCACAAATACGGAAACAATACAGGGAAAAACCCAAACCAACAATCCGTAAGGTTACAACAACACAGAAAACATATCCATTCTTCCGGTGTGAGATGGGATCAGCTGGCGGAGCTCCGAACGTCCAAGGAATCTTCTACCTGTTATCTGGGCGACAGGAAGCCCAGGGTCCCGGGGTGGTGAGTATAAACTCAGGGGTAATATATAGAAAGTGCATGAACAACATATAAGGATAGATCTACAAGTATACATGTGAAGATCTACAGGTATACAACATAAGTCCAATTGACATACAGTCATATCCAAATCTAATAACAAGTAACTACAGTAAAATCATACTCAAGGTATATACTAAACTAATCAACTGAACATAAAGTAATGTACCAACGTACCTGACGGTCTGTAACACCAGATGCTAGATCATCCTGAACAGATTTACAATAATATAACTCATATAACATACTAAATCAATCCCATACCTAACCAATACTCCAACATATGAACAATATATGATCACCTGTAATAACAATCCGGTCTGTACCACACAATGACATGATGCTAATCAAATGTATATAACAGTCTAAATCAACGCATGTATCATGCTCAACACATAGCAGTAAATAAAATGCAAATGACATGTATCATGATGAACAAGCATGTGCAACAATCATAGCTCAATCAAATGCAGCATCTCACAGGCATATGTAAAATATATATCAAATACATGCATACATATATATCAGCAATGCATATGCATGGTCATGCCTGTGCACCCAACTCGCTACCACGACCCCAGTGTGGCCTAGGTGGCAGGACATGACAACTATCCCGACTCCAACCGCCACCACTCTCGAGTGACCGAGTTGGGTAGTATGTGTTGGTGCAGTGGGCACCTAAGTCAAACCTATGTTTTGATTATAGCAAACGATACAAAGTTAAGCTTATATTGTTATCTCACGAGCTAAATCAAGTGTGCAGAAAAGTCTCAATGCTGGAGCTGAAGGCTAGCGACACCCGGAGGAAGCCGCGGTGGTTGGGCGACACTCGAGTTACTTCGGAGGGAGCTGAAGGAATCGAGTGGAAGGCCGGAAGCAAAAGCGATAAGTAAGTATCGAGGTAAGCTCGTGTGTGCAAGCGTAAGTGAGGTCGTGTCCTTTATGCGAGGACGTCCTTAGGCGACGATCCAACCCCAGACTTCCCATGGAAGGTCTATGTTGAGATCGGACGGCAAGTGGCCGTCGAATTCACTTGTATTTTGAGCTAAACTCCTTTTTTAGTCAAAAATCGTGGCTGCCAGTTCAACCGGCCAGTTCAACCGGCGGCAGTTCAACCGGCCAGTTCAACCGGCGGCAGTTCAACCGGCCAGTTCAACCGGTGGTCAAAAATCAGCCTCGAGGAGTCAAGCTTTATCACCATTTTTCAAGGAGTTTTGTGCCCATTTGTGATTGGTTGAAGACCCATTCTTTGAGGGGCTTAAAGGCTATAAAAGGAGGGCCAAACCTAGGGTTTTTCATCAATTCAAAAGCTTCCAAGTGCTTCCGATATGCTCCGACTCTCCGACATCCCTCTGAGCCCTGAGACGCGCCGACTAAAGCTTCAACCTCCAATCCTTGAAGTCGTCGGTATAATCTTTAATTTTGTATAAGTTGTCTTTATTTTCAAGCTTTAAATCATATCAAGGAGAGGGGGAGTGTCCCTCTACCTTGAATCTTTATTGAGTTTTTGTATTCACTTAACTCCTATCTCTATCAAGAAGGAGTTCGTTTAATATTTGCCCTCCGTGCGTGGTCAAGGACCATTAGGGCCTTGGAGTAGTAGCCGTAGGCTACGAACCAAGTAAAAACCCCTCGTGTTTTTATTTATTTATTGCTATCTTTCCGCTGCCTTTACTCGTGCCAATTCGAACGATTACGAAAAGTTTTTTTTCTTAGCGCTATTCACCCCCCCCCCCTCTAGCGCTCAAATCGATCCAACAATTGGTATCAGAGCCGGGGGTTGCTAAGATTTGGTGAAACCACCAATCTAGCTTTTTTTTACAGATTTATTTTCTTTTAATTCTGTTTATTTCTATTTATTTTGTTTGTTAAATTCTCTCCCGCACTACTAATCCAAGACGCGAGTCTTGGTACTTGTTTTTGAGTTTTTGTCTTTGCTAGCTTTTCGGTCTTCGTCTCTTGTTGTCTTTTTGGGTCAATGGCCCATCTCGAGGGTTTGAGCACCGTCCGCCCGCCGTTTTAGAACGGAGATGACGTCCGTTATTGGAAGGGTCGGATGGAATGCTTTCTCAAAACCCAACTCGAGCTGTGGATCATAATCCAAACGGGTTTCACACTTCCGACTAATGAAGTGGGTGACTCCTTGGATTATGATCAATGGACCGTTGCAACAAAACGACAAGTCGAAGCCGACGCCAAGGCAACACAAATCCTCAATGCGGCCTATCAAGGAGGAGTTAAATCGCGTCGGCCCCTTCATAGCGCAAAGGATCTTTGGACTAAACTAATCGAGTTACACGAAGGATCGGATCAAGCTAAGGTTTGCAAACGTGATTTGTTATTCAATAAATTGTACAAACTAAAAATGCAGGAACACGAGTCCGCGACGCAACTCCACGCCGTCGAGGACATCGTCAACAACTTACAAATCGGGCAAAAGGTCGAAAACCGCGACCTTATAAGGTATGTTCTAAACTCTTTTCGAGGACTACCTTGTGGGCATCCATAGTCGATGCCTACAAGGTCTCAAGGATCTTTCTAAAATTAGGTTAGATGAACTCTTTTTAGATTTGAATTACATGAACAATCCAACTCGGAACCGAGAGAGGTATAGCCTTTATTTGCGAGGATCAAAGAAGAAGAAAATGCAAGCAAGCCACCACCCAAAGGAGGAAGGCGAGTCCAGAAGAAAGTTGACCCGGAATTGTTGCCGAACTAATGAACCTAGCTCGAAGAATAGCCAAGGGACAGCGAACCACGACTCGACCCAACCAAGGTAAACCTAAAAGTTCTAATATTAGGTGTTATGAGTGTAGCGAGTTTGGACATATCAAGTCCGAGTGCCCTAAGCTCAACCACCAAGGACCTAAGCACAAGAAGGCCCTCAACGCGACATGGGAAGAAGCGTCATCCGAAGAAGACGAAGAACATGTCTTCATGGCGAAATAAATTGAGTCAGACACGACCGAACCGAACTTGAGTCGAAGGAGGATGATTCGGACTCTGAAGCAACCTTCAAGTCAAGCCACGGATACGCATCCGGTTCAAAAGATACCCTTAAGGTGAGTCGTACTTTATTTAATACTTTAAATAATACGGTTAGGTTTTTGTCTAGGAAGTTAGCTAAGTCCGAGTCCAAGGTCGAGACCCTGGTTGAGGAAGTTAAACTCCTCAAACACGAGGTCTCCATAACCTCTTCGACTAGTCGAGTTCAAGAGAAGGACTCAACTCGGGTTGAAAAACTCGAAGTTGAGAACTCACTCTTGAAAAGTCAAGTCGAAGATCTTAGGAATACGTTGGAAAGGTTTACTTTGGGATCCAAAGGACTTGACCTCCTACTTGGATCGCAAAGGGCCGTGTACAACAAGGCCGGACTAGGGTTTAGCTCAAACACGACCAATAAGTCGTATATGTCAATCGTAAGTAGACATAAAAATGTGTCCAAGCATGGGTCCCTAAGACCACTTTGATTTCAACTCTAGGATCTAACTCTTTGGGTTCCCAGGACCAAATCCACTATGTGGATAGACCGAACCGATTCAAGCGGTCTAGGGAGCGATACAAAACATGTTTGTGCTTTAACTTAGAAATTGCATGCTTAGTTTTTTTGTTGTTTTTTTAACTCACTTGGAATACACAAATAACCAACTAAAAATCCTTGAAAGATTGAGCCTCGGGAGCCTCTTTTCAAATAACCAACTAAAATCCTTGAAAAGATTGAGCCTCGGGAGCCTCTTTTCAAAAATAACTAGTTAGACTAGGAAATAGTCTTAGGTGAGTCAAGTCATCATTTTCTTGAACATGGCTTTGTCTAAGGAAGTGGTCGATGATCCGATAAAAGAAGGCCCACTGCCTCGCCACGACACGAAGCCATGATCTTGAAAAGGTAAACTTGACAAGCCTTGGGTTAAATCTAATTACTTGAACCTAAATCCACTTAATCAAACTTAATTGAAAATCATCTCAACATAAAATTACTTGAACCTAAATCCACTTAATCAACAATTGAAAATCATCTTAATATAAAATTACTTGAACCTAAATCCTAATTACTTGAACCTAAATCCACTTAATCAATTTAATTGAAAATCATCTCAACATAAAATCATAAACCTAAATCCATAATAAATTTAATTAAGTCATCTCACAAAAACACATAAGTATAACATGCTTGATCATATAGACTCGGGTGAGATGACCTAGGTTTAACAACACAACCAATTTAAAAATAAAAATCTAACATCGATCCAACCACCTTGTGTGTAGGATCAATGGATGTTGGGCGATGGTTGCTCGAGCACATGGTAGGATCGACTCAAATTCACAACCGATTCAAGCGACAAGGATCGGTAGCCTTTGGGAATAACGGCAAGCTCAAAATCATCGGATCGGGTGATATCGAGCTTAACTCGAATTTTGTTATTAAAAATGTATTACTTGTAGAAATTTTGAATATAACACCTTAGCGTAAGCCAATTGTGTGACAATAACTATAAGGTCGTATTTTTAGAAAATGAATGTGTAATTAAAACAAATAAAGCTAAAACAATACTCAAAGGAACTAGGACAAATAACATTTATACAATGAACTTAATCAAATCCTCAGCCAAATGTCTTATGACACAGGAAGAGGAATCATGGTTGTGGCACCGACGACTCGGTCACTCGCACCCAAGACTCGTCCACAAGATGAGTCAGAGTGGCTTAGTCAGAGGTTTACCCAACCTCAACAACTTGGTTAATAAAATGCTGTAATGCTTGTCAACAAGGAAAACAACCTAGGACACAACACAAGTTAACTAACCAAGAACGAACCTCAAGTGTACTTGAGCTCCTGCATATGGATCTATTCGATTCACATGGAGCCAAGTCACTCAATAAAAGTCAATATTGCTTAGTCATAATTGACGACTACTCCAGGTTTACCTGGGTTAGGTTCATCAAACATAAAAATGATACCCTAGATCAATTAATCAATCTATTCAAATTAATCGAGAATCAAAAAGACCTTAAGGTTAAAAGACTTAGAAGCGATCATGGTGGTGAATTCGAAAATCAAAGGTTCACCGACTTACGTAACCTAAGCGGATACCACCATGAATTCTCTTGCCCTAGGACCCCTCAACAAAATGGCCTAGTGGAGGCGGAAAAACCGAACTCTACAAGAAGCGCTAGGACCATGTTAAGCGAATATAACCTACGATAGGTTTTGGGTGAGCGGGTTAGCACGGCTTGCTATGTCGAGAATAGGATCCTTATGGTAAAGAGGCACCTTAAGACCTCGTGAGATTTATCACGATAAAATACCTAACATCAAGTACTTTAGGGTATTTGGGTGTAAGGTACATATTCTAAACACTAAGGATTACCTAGGAAATTTACATCCAAAACCACGAGGAATATTTCTAGGATACTCATTACAAGCCGAGCTTATAGAGTATATAACCACGACACCCTTAGAGTCGAGGAGACTATCAATGTAGTATTTGATGAAGGACACGAACCTACAAAACCCCAGCCCCAATTAGCGAGCCTACTCATACTAGACCTAACTCGACCTCGAGATCGAGTCTAATCCACATCAACCAACTTCTCTTGTCGACCAAGTGACAAGTGATCCGAGTCAAACTAGTGTTCAACCAAGTCACCCCATTGATCAAGCATTGGGTGACACAAACCCAACCCAATCTAGGATTGGACTAACCACCCTATCGATCAAGTGATAGGAGATCCTAATCTAGGAGTTGAACTAGAGCATCCTATAGGAACCTTAGTCAAATTTCCTTAATTTCAAAGATAGAACCCAAATCAATTGAACAAGCTCTTCTTGATCCCGATTGGATTATTGCAATGCAAGAAGAGCTAGCTCAATTTACTAGGAATGAAGTGTGGGAATTAGTACCACCACCTAAAGACAAAGCGACAATTGGAACAAGGTGGGTGTTTAGAAATAAACTTGATGATAAAGGTGAAGTAGTTAGAAACAAGGCTAGGTTAGTGCCAAAGGGTTGATCAAGTCGAAGGCTTAGATTACAGCAAACCTATGCCCGATAGCTAGACTCGAATCCATTCGAATGTTGCTAGCTTATGCGCACATCGGATTTAAGCTATTTCAAATGGATGTTAAGTCGGCATTCCTAAATGGATACATTAAAGAAGAAGTTTATGTTAGCCAACCCCGGATTGAAAATCTAGATAAACCCGACCATGTTCTAAAACTTAAGAAAGCTCTCTATGGACTTAAACAAGCTCCTCGAGCTTGATGCGAAGACTTTCAATCCATCTCAAGTCAAAGGGTTTAACCAAGGCTTAGTTGACCCAACTCTCTTCGTAAAACCTTAGGTAAAGAAATATTCATAGCTCAAATTTACGTAGGCGATATAATTTTTGGAACCTCTAACTCCCTTACTAAGCGAGTTCGTTTCACTCATGGAAAGTGAGTTTGAAATGAACTTAGTAGGTGAGTTAAGTTTCTTTTTAGGTCTACAAATTAAACAAACTAAGGATGGTATATACCTATATCAACAAAAATACACTAAGGAGTTAATTAAAAGATTTGGAATGCAAGGCTAAGATAATAAACACCCCAATGGCGATTAATGTTAACATAGAGAAGACCTAGAAAGTAAGTCCATTGACTTAAAGTACTATAGGGAGCGATAGGAAGTCTCCTATACTTAAGCTATGAGTCGACCGACATCCTATTGCGATGAAGTATGTGCGCCGAGTTTCAAACTGTGCTAAGAGTCTCACTAACCCTAGTTAAGCGTATCCTTAGATATCTTAAGGGTACACTTAACGTTGGTATTTGGTACCCTAGATCTACGGAGTTGAACTAATCGGCTACTCCGATTCGGATTATGCGGTAGTAAACTCGATAGAAGAGCACGAGTGGTTGTTGTCAACTACTCGGCTCAAGTCTAGTGAGTTAGTGCGGAGGAAGCAACATTATGTTGCCTTATCTACCACCAGAAGCCGAATACGTTGCGATGGGTGAGTGTGTAACTCGGCTTCTTTGGATGAAGCACACTCTCAGAGACTTTAGGTTGGACTTCACCAAAACTAAAATTTTTGTAGACAACATAAGTTCGATAAATCTAACTAAGAACCCTATATGCCATTCAAGAACAAAGCATATAGAGGTAAAACACCATTTCATTCGAGAACATGTAGCCAAGCGGCTCCATACAACTTCGAATATGTTGACTCAAGTCTAACCTAGCGGACATATTTACTAAACCACTACGGCGAATTTAGTCTCTTGAGGCGAAAATTAGGCATGTGTAATAGAATAGGTTTTGCAAATTATATTACTACTATTTCTTACTTTTCATGAAACTAGCATAGGTCATACCTTAGATATCATTCACCTATAGATTTAAGGAGCCAATACATCTCACAACACATAGGACTAATGTGTTTTTGTACTTAGACACTAAGATGGGCGGGAGATGTTATGAACTTACAACTGGTTCCAGATGTAGAGCTAGTGCATCGCTATGAACCATGGAGTATAATCATACATACTAACAGGACTCCGACCGGGTGGTTGATCCTTCATATCAATCAAGCCAAATATAGTGAACATTTCATAGATGAGCTTATTTTCAATATACTATTTTTAATAAAAAATGTGGAACATGCTTGGACTTTAAATTTAGCAATTATTTTGATTTCCACACACCCTTACTCTTTTCGATATCGGCAAAGGGGAGAAAAGGCCAAAGTTAAGGGTCAAATTTTTTCAAATTTTTGATAACTTAACTCTTACTTCATGTTTAAACCAAAAGTTAACTTTAGGTTTTGAGAACTTATTTAACTTTTGACAAAAGGCCAAGTTAAGAGAATTCTTAACTTATTTATGTCGTTAGTGTTTTACTTAAGGGGAGAAAGGGCTTAACTAAAGCGTTTTACTAAAGCTAATTTTAAAGCGTTTTACTAAAGCTAATTTTAAGTAATGTTAATTACTTAAAGCAACCCTCAAGGAGGATTAAGGTCTTTCTTCAAAGACTCACCCTCGGTCAAGGAGGTTTCCTCAAGGGAGTACTTGAAGAAAATCCTTACTACTCCAACTTAATCTTCATTTTTTCTCTCATGCACATTATCATTCTTCATGCTTGCTTAACTTTGTATGTGGGTTTGCCATAAATCAAAAAGGGGGAGATTGTTGGTGCAGTGGGCACCTAAGTCGAACCTATGTTTTGATTATAGCAAACGATACAAAGTTAAGCTTATATTGTTATCTCACGAGCTAAATCAAGTGTGCAGAAAAGTCTCAATCTTTGGGTGAAGGCTAGCGACACCCAGAGGAAGCCGCGGTGGTCGGGCGACACTCGAGTAACTTCGGAGGGAGCCGAAGGAATCGAGTGGAAGGCCGGAAGCAAAAGCGACACAGTAAGTATCGAGGTAAGCTCGTGTGTGCGAGCGTAAGTGGTCGTGTCCTTTGTACGGCGTCCTTAGGCGATCAACCCAAGACTTCCCATGGAAGGTCTATGTTGAGATCGGACGGCAAGTGGCCGTCGAATTCACTTGTATTTTGAGCTAAACTCCTTTTTAGTCAAAAATCGTGGCTGCCGAGTTCAAGCGCAATTCAGCGGATTCAGCAAGCTAGTTCAACCGGCGCAGTTCAGCGCGATTCAATGGCCCGATTCAGCAGTGGTCAAAAATCGGCCTCGAGAGTCAAGCTTTATCACCATTTTTCAAGGAGTTTTGTGTCCATTTGTGATTGGTTGAAGACCCATTCTTTGAGGGCTTAAAGGCTATAAAGGAGGGCCAAACCTAGGGTTTTCATCAATTCAAAAGCTTCCAAGTGCTTCCGATACGCTCAGAGCTCTCAGAGCATCCCTACGACGCTAGGCAGACGGCGACTAAAGCTTCAACCTCCAATCCTTGAAGTCGTCGGTATAATCTTTAATTTTGTATAAGTTGTCTTTATTTTCAAGCTTTAAATCATATCAAGGAGAGGGGGAGTGTCCCTCTACCTTGAATATTTATTGAGTTTTTGTATTCGCTTAACTCCTATCTCTATCAAGAAGGAGTTCGTTTAATATTTGCCCTCCGTGCGTGGTCAAGGACCATTAGGGCCTTGGAGTAGTAGCCGTAGGCTACGAACCAAGTAAAAACCCCTCGTGTTTTTATTTATTTATTGCTATCTTTCCACTGCCTTTACTCGTGCCAATTCGAACGATTACGAAAAGTTTTTTTTCTTAGCGCTATTCACCCCCCCCTCTAGCGCTCAAATCGATCCAACAATATGAAACAGTAGCTAGCCCGCCATAGAGTTATATGCTACCCACACGGGGGTCCCTGCTGCTAGCTACTCCGTCCCTACCCATGAGTGAGCGAGCACGCACCGGGACAAGCTCGCACATCACGACCATCGTTAGTGGGTGAGTGCGCTAACTACCACTCCGCACAGTGGCCAAGTGCGCATCTCCAGCTACCACCATCCATAGTGGCTGAGCGCGCACAACAATGCTGTCACCCCTGCAAACCACTACCCCGAGTGGCGAGGAGGTGATGACCCGACTCGACCACAAACCACAAGGCAGACCTAGTCGTCAGCATGCATGAAATGTAATGATGCATAGCTCACACACAAATCCTCGCAACACTCCCTAACTCACGGGGAGACCTAGTCAACTAAAAGTCAACCATGCAAGGATGACAAATCCGTAATCACAACCTATTTACTTATGTACAGATAAATAGATCCGTCAAACTAACAAACTGATATGTATACGATACAATGACCGACCTCATAATTTGGACTCATCACCTAACCTAGTGATGCAACCCAGTAACCCAATCTGAGGTCATAAAAATAACTCTAACCACATGTACTTACTAAACATCTATCAGCTAACACATAATAGGGTTTTATAGTTCCTATCCGAGCTAGATAATCAATGAAGTACCAGAGTATATATATCTCAAAGGTCAAGACAGTACAAGCATATGATTAAATAAGAGTGGATTTAAGGTAAACAGGTATAAACATAAATCCAAGATCATGCACTAGAATTTGATCAAAACTATCGGACCAGGTAGATATTACCCACCTGATACGAAGACTCATCTGAAAACATCATTTGTCCTCACGTCCACAAGACAGTCCTAAATCAAAGTCTTGTACATTTGTTACCCAACTATAACATAGCCTATAACATAACATTCAGAATCAAAGCTTACCTTCGTTGCTTGAAATCTCCATACCCCACAATTACCATCAAGAAACAATCGGTATCCTCCTATAGAACAATATCGCTCGCTAACTATCAAACATCACCACACAATGAACAGAGAACTACATAATTATGGCCCAACCAAATCAGCTTACTAAATAAAACTGATACACCACTATGAACAATCAAATTCTACTTACCACACCCAGCTTCAATTTACAAACCGGATCCTTTGTTGCGATATCAAATCTATAATAGTTAGATTGCTTTAAAAACAATCCCTATTTGATCACTCGCATACCTAATGACTGAAACATATCACAGAAATTACCAATTGCATCATAGTCCTATCTCATTCTATAACCATATCCAAGCATCAAATGACTGATCGAAAACATACCCAGCGCCGTGGAATAGATCACCACTTCTACCGAAATGCGAAATGGGGGTGAGGAGCGGAGGAGATAACATCGTCAAATCCAAGCTCAGGTAAACAAAGGAATATAGCTACGATTTGGATCTGAGATCACCACATGCCTCAACTAGCGACAGCAGCAACAATGAGGCCCTCGGCGATCATCGAAACTGATCCCCAAACTGTAGCCGATGATGAAGCGATGGAAGAAACGAGGCGGAGATGAGCTCGGCGTCAATGGCAATCTAAGCTCGGCGATGGTGACGGCGAGCAACTCCGGCCGGGCGGAGAGCTCGAAATGGTGATAAGGCACGGAGATCGACTAGCTCAGCGTTGACGGTGGCAAATCATCGACAGAAGTGAGCTGCGACAACAAACAGGGGAAAGGGAAGAGCGACCGATCAAGGCGATCAGAGGAGCTAGCTCGATGGTTGCATGGATCGCTCCCTGTGCTGAAACAAACCCGATGGCTAGAGGAGCTCGCTGCCGTCGAGATCGGGAGGGAGAGACGACGGAGAGCTGGGCGTCGAAGGCGGCAGCGGCTGCGCGGCTGAGATCTCTGACGACGAAGTGGTGGAAGAAGAGAGCAACGCCGAGCTGAGCAAACCTCATACAGGAGCTCGACACCGGAGAGAAGAAGAGGTGTCGCCGTCGAGATCGAGAGGGAGCCGTCGACGATGGTGAGGAAGAAGAATCGGGGAAAAAGTCGGCGAAGAAATCGGTGCGCGGTGAAGGGAGGAAGAAATCGCGATGAAATAGGAGTCGATCGCGATTCGTTCGGGTTTTTTTTTTTAACAGTTGTTCGAGTGATTCGGTTAACCCAGCCAAATCCAAACCTAACCTAATTTGGGTTCAGCTCGGTTAATCAAAGCCTAATCATTAAGCCCAATTTTGTAACAAGATAATTAACCCCATTAGCCCATTTAGCTAATCAATTTAATTAGTCTACTAATTAAACCCAATTAATTAAAGGGTTAATTTTAATTTTTTTTTTTCGTATCTTACACATATAACATACTAGAACATAAGCATAGCATTCGTATAAACATAAAAGATCATAAGCAAGCATATCATGAATATAAACATCATAGAACATAGGCAGGCATAACATGAATATAATAATAACATAAGCAGGCGTAACATGAATACAAACATCATAGAACATAGGCAGGCATAACATGAATATAATAAGAACATAAGCAGACATATCATGAATATAACAAGAACATAAGCAGGCATAACACAAATATAACATCATAGAACATAGGCAGGCATTACATGAATATGACATCATAGAACATAAACAGGTATAACATAAAGATATATGCAGGATGCTCTTTGAAAACATATCTTATAGGTATTTAAACATAAATATCAACATATTGGGCTCGACATTGTACCACATCATCATCATCATAGCGCGCATCCCTAATAGACCCGAGGTAGCTAATCCCGAACCCACTAGAGTACTAGGCCCGTACTAAGTCCGTCGGCCTAGGGGCAGCATAACAGAAGCCCATCCTAAGCCTGTACTTATGACCGTCGGCCTAGGGCATCTGGGAGTTCATCTCGTACTGAGTCCGTACTACGACCGTCAACCCAGGGGCACGTAGGAGCCCATCCCTTGGACCTTGTTAGGGTCCTGGTACAAGCCATGCAGAAAGTAAAATACATATCATGCTTCTTATCATAACATATCATTTTTCATTTCATAAACATATCATGTTATCATGGTATATCATGTTTCTTCTTCATATCATAACATACTTCTTCTTCATAACATATTGTATTGCTTTTCATAACATATCATCCATCATAACATATTTCTTCTTCATAACATATTTCTAACCTATCATATTTCTTTTCATGCATATCATGTTCCTTCTTTATAAAACATCATACATTCATACAATCACAAAGTAATGAGCATAACATGATCATACATTTAACATGGTAATGAGCAAAAATTTATCATGCATCCCTACTATTGACATAGACATCTGGTAGTGACCTAACCAATCATGCTAAACCACTTGAGCAAGGGCCCCCCTAACATCATGTTAACATCACACACATATAGGGCATGACATAAGGCATAAGCATCATGAACAAGTATGCAAGGAGTGACCTAAACTTCATGGAGCTCTTCAAAAGTTTTAAACCCTAACAACTTATATATGATCTAACTAACCACATATTAATTCTTTCACATACAAACATGGCATGGGAGGGCACTTAGGGTTTTAGGTAAGCCTTGGCCGAGAGTTCCAAGACAACTTAAGATCCATTTCTTAAAATTTAGCTTAGCTTTCACATGTTGTCTATATCTACATTCAAAACATAACATGGTAATTTATAGATCATAGCATGATAGGCCTAAATGGGTCTTGGCCGAATGGCTTAAAAGGACTTAAGGGCTCAACCACTTTACTCTAGGTTAGCCAACAGCATGTTATCTTCATCTAACATCAAAAGTTATCATGAACTTATCTAAACATGGCATAGAAAACACATTAGGGGTCTTGGCCGAATGGTTCAAAGGACTTCATGGATCAACCACTTAAATCTAGGCTAGCAAACATCATGTTATCCTCACCTACCATCAAAACATAGCATAAACTCATCTATAGCATGACATAGAACATGTTATCTTCTTATAACATCAAACATGGCATGAACTCATTTAAAACCTAGCATAGAGCATGTTATCTTCATCTAACATCAAAAGATATCATGAACTCATCCTAAACATGGCATAGAAAAACACCTTAGGGGTCTAGATGGACTTGGCCGAGAGTCTTAGAGGGTTTTGAGGATCAACCACTTAACCAAACCCATCTAGAAACCCATCATCTTCATATTAATACAAGGTATAGCATGGATAATCATGGAGAGCACAAGTTATGGTCTTGGCCGAGAGTTTCTTGGGGTTTTTAAGGTCAAACACTTAACCTAATCAATCTAGCATCCTATCTTCATCATATTCATACAAGGTATAGCATAGATTTTCATTGAAAACTCAAGTAAAGGCCTTGTCCAAATGGTTCATGAAGTGGTTGACACAATAACATCAATCGAAAAACTACTTGTATGTAGGTGAGGGGATACTTACTTCATTCGCTTTGCTATTAGTTGGTAGATACCCTAAGAGATGCCAAACCTAGCCTTCTTCTTGCTTGGATAGATCTCGGAAAATGGAAGAAGAGAAGATAGGTTTCGGTGAGGAAGAAGAAGAGAAGGAGAAGAGAAGTGGAGAATGAGAATTTGCTTTTCTCTTGTCTCCTCATTCCCTATTTATTCTCTTGAAGTGTCCCTTAGCCTCCCTTACCCTTAACTTGTTAGTGAAAGGCCTAGAGTCAATCATGTGATGATTGTTGTATGGAGTTTATTGTATCATATTTCTATTTATAAAGGCATGGTCATTATATGTACTTGTATTGGTGCCAAATAACTAAATATAATAATGTCCTTGAGTAGTAGGTTCTTATCTATATCAATCGATTGGTTGAATCGATAATGAGATGATATAGAGAACACTACTCTTAATCATTCCTAGTCGAGTATTAACATTCAGGGACAATTTTAATGCGTAGAGACTAGCATGTGGGTCAACATGATGACTTGATCTCACAAGTCATGGATATGAGATATCAAGTTGACACATGGGTATGCATTGGAGAATGTATACTGAATGACCCGCCATGAGAAAGTATCATGGATCGTTATATAAGTGTCATATACTTTCTCATGTGGCTATTAGTATGACTATTAGTCCTTAGACCTGAAGTCACCATGGTTCCTTACATAAGGAGTTGCATACTTTGGCTTCGTCAAACATCACCCGTAAATGGGTGGACTATAAAGGTGATTACTGGATATGTAACAAATTATGCGGAGGGATGTGAGTGATGTAGATGGGATCTATCACTCCTATATGACGGGAGTGACATCGATATTCTTGATAGAGTGAGACCACGAAGTGCATGACCATGCCCAAATGAGTCAATATGAGATATTGAGCTCATTTGATTAGAGTGAGTCTACTTGGAGTTCAAGATTTAGATTATACCGAGGATGACACGGTCTATGCCTCGATTGGTCAATCTAGATGTCAAGGATAGAGTGACATTGTCACATATTGTGAGAGTCACAATTAGTAGTCACAAAGGTGATGTTGGAGCTCAACATTCTGGTAACTTGGGTAGCAATGATGTGTTGCTAGATACCTCTCATTGCTTATGTTCCTAAATCGGTTTAGGGATATTGCCAATGTTACAAGAACCTATAGGGTCACACACATAAGAGCAATTATATGGAGATTAGGTTCATATGATGAACCATGAGGATTAGGTTCATGGGATGAACCAAATTGGATTAAGAGTAATCTAAATTAGACTAATTGAGTTAGACTCAAGTTGATTCAAGTGTAGAATGAGTCTAATTTAGATTTGATTCATCAAATCAATTTAAATTAATGAATAGAGATTCATTAAATTAAATTGACTTGAATCAAATGGTTGGATTTGATCAACCATGGGGGATAAGAGGTCAAGTTTGACTTGACTTGAGAGGGAAGATGAAAGGTCAAGTTTGACTTGACCAAATGCCATGTCATGATGATGACTTGGCATGGCCGGCCAATGATGATGCTCCACATCATTATTGACTTTGTCATGTGGTGCCACCTCATGAGGGAGACCAAGGGTCATGGGAGTTACATGCATGCATGTAACCCCCTCTCCATGAAGTGGTCGGCCACTTGATTTCCATTAGATGTTAGAATTCATGTGGTTTGAGTTACACAACTTCATCTTCAACCTTGGATCAACTTCCCTCAAGCTCTCCCCCTCTCCCAACCTCTTGGCCGAACCATCCATAGAGTGCTAGCACACTCAAGGGTGTGTTTTCTCCACCTATTGCTTGTGTGGATACCAATAGAGGAGTGTGCACTTGACACTCTTGTGTTCCGGCGAACCTTTTGGACGAGCGGAATTTGCAAAGGGCATCACACCGAGGGTAACGTCCTTATCATGTAGATATAAGGTAGATCTAGGGTTTTATATAAACACATACATGTTTTTGTTTTAATACATCTTCGCACGGATCCGTGGCCGGGGCTTCTGAGGTTTCCGCAACGCAAAAAGCGGTTTTTGCGGCTCGGAAAAACCCAACAGTGGTATCAGAGCCACGTGCGAAGCATGTATGTGTTTCGATTTTGTAATTTTTGTATTAGATATAAAAATTACAGATTTATATGTTTCTGTAAATTTCCTATTTTTATAGAATTTTTGGGTATTTTTCTCGAAGAATCGAAGCAACGAGTGTTGGGACACTTGTAGGCTTCAACCGTCGAGAAAAACTCTCCGAAACGGCGAGTTCTCGCTTTAGGTTTTTGGAACAGCGACTTAAGTTGTTGTAAGATCATTTTAGGGACACTCACAAAGTTTATTTTGCGAGTAGTGGCGCTACCCCTATCCCCGAAAGGGGCCTTGTCATGCGATCGCGCCCGGAAACTGCTTAGCGGGACCGTTACGGAGAGGTGACTCATAAATTTGAAAAAAAAAATAGGAAAAATTATAGAAATTTTCTATAAAAATACATAATTTAGAATTATGTATAATTCTGTGATTTTCATGGCTCAATGACCCCAATTTGATTGGATTATGTGTGTTGTAATTCATAATACAACCTGCGTGCCGTTTTTGTGGTTGTGCGTGGTGTATAGTGTATATGACCTGCGCGTCGTACCTATTCTTATGATATTCTAGTTGTAAATAGTTTTAGACTCGAATGTAACCGTCCGATCTTCTCATTGGCTTGAGAAGATCGTAGTAGGGCCATGACTATATCACAGTTAAACATATATATATATATATATATATATATATATATATATATATATATATATATATATATATATTTGATTTTGCTTGTATGTATGTGATGCATGCTAGTAGAATAATGCTTGTATGTATATGATGCATGCTAGGATAATTTTCTTGTATGTATATGATGCATGCTAGAATAATGATTGTATGTATGTGATGCATGCTAATATAGGATAATAAAGGCCTAAATGCGTATAAGATACACATTACGATTAGATTAGATCATAATCGAATCAACTCGAAAATGCCTACCGAGCCTTAATACCCATCACTACCTCGATCATTTGTTGTTGTTGAATCTGCCAAAGCAGAGCAACGCATATTATCTTGGTAGGGTGCGGAGGGACAGTCTTAGTCCCGCCTATCATGCTTGGGTTAGAGTAAGCTCAATTAGATTGAGCAAAACTAGTTAACTCAATTGGATTGAGTAGAACTATAGGCATATTCCAATCGTTGGAAAGATAGGTTAAGATCGCATTTACACTAAATCTTGGGTGATTTAGCCAAAGCTAACTCAAGGTCTTTTGTAAATGTGAGTCTTGATCCTATAAACAAGAGTTGCATAGAGATGTAATCGGTAATGTGTTACCCACCGATCGTCCTAAGTCTTGGGCGATTTAGCCAAAGCTAACTCAAGGCTTAGTATGATGTGGATCTTGTCCCGCAAGAATTATAGCTAGTTTGTATGAATCTAGTAATGTGGTTTGACCACATCCATAACTCGATTCTACAAAATTCCTATAATTCAGTGGTGATGGCATTGCTCGGAGCCTCATTGGCTCCCATGTCCCTGGATTAAAATTTTCACTAATGAAAACTAATCCGGATGGGATGAGTTTCCTAAGCTCAACCAATTCATCATCGTGCTAAAGACTCGAGCAATCGCTTGAACAAACTAGTTGTTCAAGCAACAAAACTCTTCTAGTCGGTTAGCCGCGGAATAGACGATGGACGGATCGCCGGTTTTTATGTTTATCTTCGGGGTCCATGATTATACAAATACATATGGATGTAGACATGTATAATCAACACATACAATCATATTAATAAAAACATGCAAAGATCAATAATAAAACTTGTAAAACTTTTATACCTCTCGATCTTCTATCGTATGTCCTAACCTCCTTGTAGACTTCGTGTGGGCGAAGATCCTCCACAAGTTGAAGCTTCCTAGATCTTCTTCAATCAAAAGAAAGAAGAACTCTCCTTCCCTTCTTGCTTGAGCCAACCACCAAGCCACAAAGGCTTGATGTCGCCGGCCCTAAGAAAAGAGATAACAAGATGGCCAACCAAGGAACCAAACAAGGGAACAATCCCTAGCTCCTTTGTGCCGCCGGCCAAGAGGAAAAGAAGAGGAGAAGAGGAATAGGTTGAGCGCTGACCAAGGTAGAGGGAAGAGAGATAGGTGCCGGCAACACCCTAGGAAGAAGAAGAGCACCTCTCCTATAGTTGCCGCCCAACCAAACCCTAATCTCCTTAGGGTTTCCTCCTTAGGGTTTCTTGCCGCCCAAGCTTATGATAGGCAAAACACTAATCTCCAAAACCAACCAACTTTTTTCATGCCGCCAACCTTAAGCCCCCTTTTATAGAGTTGGGCTTAAGCCTTGTTTTAATCTCCACCGTTGGTTCTAGGGATTTAATCTCAAGCGTCGGATCTAGAGATTTAATCTCAACCGTCGGATCTAGATATTTAATCTCCATCGTTGCATCGAAGGATTTAATCTCAACCGTCAGATCTAGAGATTTAATCTCAACCGTCGGATCTAGAGATTTAATCTCCACCGTCGGTTCTAAGGATTTAATCTCAACCGTCGGATCTAGAGATTTAATCTCAACCGTCGGATCTATAGATTTAATCTCCACCGTCGGTTCTAAGGATTTAATCTCAACCGTCGGATCTAGAGATTTAATCTCAACCGTCGGATCTAGAGATTTGTTTTCCATCATTGGATCTAGGCTTCATGAGTATTATATTAGGCTACGATAGGGAACATGAGGAGGAGTTGGATCTTGGCCACCCGATGGATCGGAACCACACAAACTTGATCCATCAATGATGTTCCATTCCACTAGAGGATCATCATTGAATTTCCTCACCAACCCCCATAAATTAATATGGGCTCCATACATTATTCGTACATCCATCTCCCCATGTTTAAGATATCGAATGTCCGTCAATTAATTGATTTACTGACCATCAATCAATTAACATCTAACTCCTCGAGTTGTACCACTCAACCTTATCATCATGTTGATTAAGTCAACCTGCAGGGTTTACATGATGAACCTTATGAGCTCCTCAAGGGGGCATCATCAACCTAATATATAGGACACGGTTTCCTCCTATAATTAACGGAACATCATGTAAATAATATCATTTCCTAACTTACCGGGCATATTGATTTAATCCATATAAATCTCACCCTTTGGTAAATCAAAGAAATAAATACTAAGCACATGTGCCCGTTATTATATCGGGATTAAGAGCATGTACAACATAATATCCGAGGTCCGATTCAATTATGTAGTCAGCAATAAATTGAATCACCTCTATGTAGGTCCTGCTCAATACACCTAAGTGTACTAGTATAACTCTATGTTCAAGACAAAACAATACCAAGCTACACTACAACCATGCCAATGGTTTGTCCAAAATCATCTTGGTTGTGAGCATCTACTTATATTCTACAAGGGACTAATAACATGATCTTCTGTGCCACACCAAGCACCATGTTATCTACAATGTAAAGTATTAGACAATATGCACACATATAATAAATATAAAGTGCAAACAATGATCATGTGATTCTTATTTCAAAATAAAAATGTTCATACAAAAGAGCTAGGCTTTCAGTATACATTCCAACAAGTGGGAGCATCATTTGATTAAAGGACTAATTAAATGATAAAAGGAATATGATATTAATTCTTTGCATTGTATGTTGTAGATAACTATGTCGACAAACACGAACACTCTCTCTCTGCGTTCTGTCCTTGAGAAGGACAAGCTCAATGGAGAAAATTTCCTGGACTAGTATAGGAACCTGAGAATTGTTCTCACCCAAGAAAGGAAGTTGTACGTCCTGGAGCAGCCCATTCCAGAGGCACCTCCTGCCACTGCCTCGCGAGCTGACAAAGATGCTTACAAGAAGCATCAAGATGATGCATTAGATGTGTCATGTCTAATGCTCGCGACCATGAACTCTGAGCTTCAGAAGAAACATGAGTTCATGAATGCTTATGATATGGTTGGACATCTTCGTTAACTATATCAAGGACAAGCAAGGCATGAGAGATATGAAGTCTCTAAGGCATTATTTGGGTCCAAAATGCAAGATGGGACTCCCGTAGGTCCATATGTACTCAAGATGATTGGGTACATAGAAAACCTACAAAGGTTGGGATTCCCACTTGGCCAAGAGCTGGCCACTGACCTAATCTTGCAATCTTTGCCACAAGCCTACAATCAATTTTTCATGAATTACAACATGAATGAAATTGATAAGCCACTGCCTGAGATGCTCAACCTGTTGAGAACTGCTGAGCTTAACCTTAAGAAGGGAAAATTTGACACCATTTTGATGGTGCACAAAAAGAAAGGCAAGGGTAAGCCTAAAGGTAAGGGAAAGTCCCAAGCCAAGGGCAAAGGCAAAGAACTTAAACCCAAAGGAGGGGTAGCCAAGGAAGGGGCTTGCTTCCACTGCAAGGAAGCTGGACGCTGGAAGCGTAACTGCAAAGCTTACCTGGAAGATCTTAAGAAGAAAAGAAGTGAGACTTCTACTTCAGGTATAAATGTTATAGAAGTCAATCTATCTATTTCTTCATCATGTGTATTAGATACCGGATGTGCATCTCGCATTTGTACCAATGTGCAGGCGCTGAGAAATAGCAGGGCATTGACAAAGGGCGAGGTGGACCTACGAGTAGGCAATGGAGCAAGGGTTGCTGCTGTTGCTGTAGGAACTTATGATCTATCTCTGCCCTCTGGGCTTGTACTAGAATTAGATGAATGTTGTTATGTGCTTGCCTTAACTAAGAACATCATTTCAGTTTCTTGTTTAGACAGGAAAGGTTTTTCATTTATAATAAAGAACAAATGTTGTTCAGTTTATTTAAATGATATGTTCTATTGTAGTGCACCTCTAATAAACGAACTCTACTTTCTAGACTTAGAGAACCCTATCTATAACATAAGTACCAAGAGGTTCAAGTCAAATGAGCTGAACCAAACCTATCTCTGGCATTGTCGCTTAGGTCACATAAATGAGAGTCGCTTATCTCAGCTCCATAAGGATGGGCTGCTAGACTCATTTGATTTTGAATCATATGAGACATGCGAGTCTTGCCTTTTAGGCAAGATGACCAAGACTCCCTTTAGTGGACACAGCGAAAGAGCAACAGATTTATTAGGACTTATACATAGTGATGTATGTGGTCTTTTCAATGTTGCTGCTAGAGGTGGTTATAGGTACTTCATTACATTTACTGATGACTTCAGTAGATATGGTTATGTGTATCTTATGACACATAAATCAGAATCCTTTGAAAAGTTCAAAGAATTCAAGAATGAAGTACAAAACCAGCTTGGCAAGAGTATTAAGATACTTCGATCAGATCGAGGTGGTGAAAACCTTAGCCATGAGTTTCGTGACTATCTAGCTGAGTGTGGGATTCCATCCCAACTCACTCCTACTGGAACACCACAGTGGAATGGTGTATCCGAAAGGAGGAATCGTACCCTATTAGATATGGTACGATCTATGATGAGTCACACAGATCTTCCTATATCCTTTTGGGGATATGCTCTAGACACAGCAGCCTTTACCCTTAACCGTGTACCATCCAAGGATGTCATAAAGACACCATATACGATATGGACAGGGAGAAATCCCAAGATGTCTTTTATGAGGATTTGGGGTTGTGAGGCTTACGTTCGACGTCAAGTCTCAGACAAACTGGCACCCAAATCTGATAGGTGCTATTTTATTGGATATCCAAAGGATACAAAGGGATATTACATCTACATTCCCAGTCAGCACAAAGTGTTTGTGGCAAAGACTGGAGTTTTTCTAGAAAGGGATTTTGTTTCTAGAAAAACTAGTGGGAGTACCTTCGATCTTGAAGAAATTCAAGATAAGGACCATAGCACTGAGACCTTGATGGAGGTTGAACATGAACCACAAAGTGTTGTGGGTGATGAGGTTGTGGAACAACCACCTGTTCAGGTAGACCTACCTCTTCGCAGGTCTGATAGGGTACGTCGTCAGCCTGAGAGATACTCATTTCTCTTGTCTGACCATGATGACGTTATGCTCATTGAGAATGAGCCTACCTCCTATCAGGAAGCTGTGATGAGCCTAGATTCTGAGAAATGGATAGAGGACATGAGATCCGAGATGGAATCCATATATACCAACCAAGTATGGACTTTGGTTGATCCACCTGAAGGGGTCAAACCCATTGGGTGTAAGTGGGTCTTTAGGAGAAAGACTGACATGGATGGACTTACGCATACCTATAAGGGTCGATTGGTGGCTAAAGGTTTCAAGCAAATTCATGGTATTGACTATGATGAAACCTTTTCTCCAGTGGCGATGTTTAAGTCCATTCGGATCTTGCTTGTTATTGCAGCATACCACGATTATGAGATCTGGCAGATGGATGTCAAAACCGCGTTTCTGAATGGAAACTTACTCGAGGATGTGTACATGACACAACCTGAGGGTTTTGAAGATCCACAGCATACTGGGAAAGTATGCAAGCTGCAAAGGTCCATTTATGGGCTAAAGCAAGCCTCTCGGAGCTGGAATCTTCGATTCGATGATGCGATCAAATAGTTTGGTTTCATCAAGAATAAAGATGAACCCTGTGTCTACAAGAGGGTTAATGGGAACACAGTTTTCTTCCTTATATTGTATGTGGATGACATACTACTCATTGGGAATGACATCCCTTCGCTACAGTCTGTGAAGACGTGGCTGGGGACGTGCTCTCAATGAAGGACTTAGGTGAAGCAGCCTGTATTCTAGGCATCAAGATCCATAGATATAGATCTAAGAGATAGCTTGGCCTAAGTCAGAGTCCATACATTGACACGGTATTACTACGGTTTGCCATGCAGAATTCCAAGAAGGGACTTCTGCTGATGTCACATGGTGTGAGTCTTTCGAAGACTCAAAGTCCCTCTTCTAGAGAGGAGAGAGACCGCATGGATAAGATCCCTTATGCATCTTCTATAGGATCTATCATGTATGTCATGTTGTGTACTCATCCTGATGTCTCATATGCTTTGAGCATGACGAGTAGATACCAGTCAGATCCAGGTGAGCGTCACTGGATAGCAGTAAAGAATATTCTTAAGTACTTGAGAAGGACTAAAGAATATTTCTTGATTTTTGGAGGCGATGAGGAGCTAGCTGTAAAGGGTTACAGCGATGCCAGCTTCAAAACTGACCAGGATGATTATAGATCGCAGTAAGGGTTCGTGTTTTGCTTGAATGGTGGCGCTGTGAACTGGAAGAGTTCAAGCGATACGCTTGTTGATTCTACAATAGAAGCCTATATATCCATCCGAGGCAAAGAAGGAGGTGCTTTGGATCCGCAAGTTCATTACTGAGCTTGGGGTGGTTCCTAGCATTGCAGATCCTATAGAGCTCTATTGTGACAACAATGGAGCGATTGCACAGGGTAAGGAACCTCGCTCACACCAGCGGACCAAACACATACTACGACGCTTCCATCTCATTCGAGATATTATCGATAGAGGAGATGTGAAGATTTACAAAGTACCCACAGAGGCTAACATCGCAGATCCCTTGATCAAGGCTTTGGCATAGAAAAAGCATGACGGTCACACTAGGTCATTGGGTATTAGATACTACGGTGATTGGCACTAGTGCTAGTGGGAGATTGTTAGTGAAAGCCCTAGAGCCAATCATGTGATGATTGTTGTATGAACTTTATTGTATCATATTCCTATTTATAAAGGAATGGTTATTATATGTACTTGTATTGGTGCCAAATAACTAAATATAATAATGTCCTTGAGTAGTAGGTTCTTATCTATATCAATCGATTGGTTGAATCGATAATGAGATGATATAGAGAACACTACTCTTAATCATTCCTAGTCGAGTATTAACATTCAGGGACAATGTTAATGCGTAGAGACTAGCATGTGGGTCAACATGATGACTTGATCTCACAAGTCATGGATATGAGATATCAAGTTGACACATGGGTATGCATTGGAGAATGTATACTGAATGACCCGCCATGAGAAAGTAGCATGGATCGTTATATGAGTGTCATATACTTTCTCATGTGGCTATTAGTATGACTATTAGTCCTTAGAACTGAAGTCACCATGGTTCCCTACATAAGGAGTTGCATACTTTGGCTTCGTCAAACGTCACCCGTAAATGGGTGGACTATAAAAGCGATTACTGGGTATGTAACGAATTATGCGGAGGGATGTGAGTGATGTAGATGGGATCTATCCCTCCTATATGACGGGAGTGACATCGATATTCTTGATAGAGTGAGACCACGAAGTACATGGCCATGCCCAAATGAGTCAATATGAGATATTGAGCTCATTTGATTAGAGTGAGTCTACTTGGAGTTCAAGATTTAGATTGTACCGAGGATGACACGGTCTATGCCTCGATTGGTCAATCTAGATGTCAAGGATAGAGGGACATTGTCACATATTGTGAGAGTCACAATTAGTAGTCACAAAAGTAATGTTGGAGCTCAACATTCTTGTAACTTGGGTAGCAATGATGTGTTGCTAGATACCTCTCATTGCTTATGTTCCTAAATCGGTTTAGGGACATTGCCAACGTTACAAGAACCTATAGGGTCACACACATAAGAGCAATTAGATGGAGATTAGGTTTATATGATGAACCATGAGGATTAGGTTCATGGGATGAACCAAATTGGATTAAGAGTAATCCAAATTAGACTAATTGAGTTAGACTCAAGTTGATTCAAGTGTTGAATGAGTCTAATTTAGATTTGATTCATCAAATCAATTTAAATTAATGAATAGAGATTCATTAAATTAAATTGACTTGAATCAAATGGTTGGATTTGATCAAACATGGGGGATAAGAGGTCAAGTTTGACTTGACTTGAGAGGGAAGATGAAAGGTCAAGTTTGACTTGACCAAATGCCATGTCATGATGATGACTTGGCATGGACGGCCAATGATGATGCTCCACATCATCATTGACATTGTCATGTGGTGCCACCTCATGAGGGAGACCAAGGGTCATGGGAGTTACATGCATGCATGTAACCCCCTCTCCATGAAGTGGCCGGCCACTTGATTGCCATTAGATGGTAGAATTCATGTGGTGTGAGTTACACAACTTCATCTTCAACCTTGCATCAACTTCCCTCAAGCTCTCCCCCTCTCCCAACCTCTTGGCCGAACCATCCATAGAGTGCTAGCACAATCAAGGGTGTGTTTTCTCCACCTATTGCTTGTGTGGATACCAATAGAGGAGTGTGCACTTGACACTCTTGTGTTTTGGCGAACCTTTTGGACAAGCGGGATTTGCGAAGGGCATCGCATCGAGGGTAACATCCTTATCATGTAAATCTAAGGTAGATTTAGGGTTTTATATAAACACATACATGTTTTTGTTTTAATACATCTTCGCACGGATCCATGGTCGGGGCTTCCGAGGTTTTCGCAACGCAAAAATCGGTTTTTGCGGCTCGGAAAAACCCAACATAACTATCATTTCCCATATTCCTCTAATAGCATAACCCTGCTGGGCTTCTGGTTATTGGATGCATCTTTAGGGCTTAGCTATCTACTAGAGGTTTGAGGTTCAATTCCTAGGCCATGCATCCTTTTTGGCTCCATTCCTTTTATTTTTGAAAGAGCCCACATAAAGCCCATTATAGTCTTGCTAAAAATTCTTGTAAAATTGCTAGAAATTTTACGGGCATTACAAAGAACCCTCAGTAGTCGACTTGACAATTGACTAAGGGTTGGCAGTAGACTGATAGTATGGGTAGTCAACTAGTCTTGAACAACCAAGATCACAGAAGCTATGGTAGTCGACTGGGCAGTCGACTACTAGGCAGTCGATTGGGATTGATGGAAGTCGACTGCCAAGGTATCCGTTGGCTAGAATGTCATCGTTGATTAAGTCTGTTTTGAGACAACGACACTGTAGGCAGTCGACTGGTGTCTTTTGGCAATCGACTGCTAGGCTTAAATCTAGGTCTTACGGAGGCATAAAAGGAGGTCGATGGGGAGGATTTTGGTAGCAATTTTTTAGGTGATTTTAAAGGGGAAGTGTTGTTGCATTCCAGACCTTCAAAAACAATCCAAAGCAACCAACAAGCAAGCAATCAAAAGTTCTTCTTGTAAAGTTTTCTTTACTTATTGTTGTATTTGTTTCTTGTTTTGGTTGTATCTTGTATTCTTATTATTGTAAGACTTTGTAAGGGGTTTCTACACCTCTGGTGTCATACCAAGAAGGAGAGGTTTATTAGTGGTGGTGTGCAAAACTAGAGCTAGCTATTGAGCTCGCCCCGTGGAGTAGGAACCCTAGTTTCGAACCACGTTAAATCTTCTTGTTTTGCTTGCGTATTTGTTTTTGTATTTTGTATTTGCATTCCGCTACGCATTAACATTTTGTAGGCGAGAAAAAAATGATCGAGCATTGAAATGGAAAATTTCTATTCACCCCTCTCTAGCGTGATGTCCGATCCTCAACAAGTGGTATCAGAGCGAGAATGCTCTTCAATGGACTAAATGTCGAGGGAGCAACGCTAGTGGGTAAGATGGAACTGAAGGTAGGAAACTTCGCTTCCCACTTCAACTCGATCACTTGTTCATGGCGATCCTTACTACGTCCCCGGATAAAAAATTTTATCCTTGACACGAGGGATCACCCAAGCAACCATTTCATCGTCGTGCTATTCGATTAGAGTGGTCACTTGAACAAACTTGTTGTTCAAGCCACCAACCTCTATTCTACGTGTTGGGTTTCCGGCACCGCGGCGTGTGTGTGTTCGATCATGTTTCGTAAACATGAGCACAGCGGAAGCAATAAAAATAATAAATACTCCTATTTATTACAACACACACAACACACGCATGCTATTACAACAAGTGTAGACATAACCGTAAATTAAAATTGCAATAAAAGGAAATTAAACTACGTTATACCTTTCGTATGACGTGTAGCGGGAACGGCATCAACCGGAACGATTCTCGTAAGAATCGTCTCTATCCGTATCCACGCCGAGCTCCTCGGGATGACTTCGCCAAGCCACGAGTTTCGTCTTCGTACGGGTTACTAGCCTCGTGTTGAAGACGACGTGATCGAGAGATGATCACGGTCCGAATCCAAATTCGGACCTAAAACAAGTCCTCAAGACTTGCTTCTCCGGAGAGGTATTCGTCAACCGATTGACGAATCCTTCGTCCTCCACCTCAGAGGATTACCGGAGATCAAATCCCCGGTATGTTAGCCGCTGTCGGAGCACTAACCGTCGTCCAAACGACTCTCCGACGAGAGGAGAAGAAGCTGTCCAGAAAACTGGACAGCTTGGTGGAGGAGTAGGCGCCGGCCAAAACCAAGGAAGCAAAGTGCTCACCTTGATGCCAAACCTAAGGAGGATCGCCGGAACTCTTCCGGCAGCAGCTCGACGCCGGCGAGGAGGAAGGAAGCAACCTTCTGGACGCCGGTTGGAGGACCTTAGGGCTGGGCGGCGGCAGCTTGGAGTTGGGCGCCGAATAGGAGAGGGAGGGGTTGGGCGGCAACTCAATGATTAGGTTTAGGGTTAGGGTTTAATCCCTATTTTATAGAGAACTAATTCTCTTAATGGTTAATGGATCATATCCATAAAGCCCGTTAACCCGCTCCATTAAGATAAGTTAAAATAAACCAAACCATGATGGTTTATTTTAAGTTAAAACGAACCGAACCAACTTTTGGTTCATTCGTTTAAAATAAACCAAACCCTTTGGTTTATTCTTATCCATTGGATTAGAACCAAACCATTTTGGTCCATCCATTATGTCTTCATAAGACACTGCCCATCCACGCTTCCATTGCGACTGAAACAATTTCAAGCTCGCTTTATGTTTGGTCCAACCAAACATAGTTTCTCTCGGTCTGAGAATCCCATTCTCAAGCTCGTTTTAAATCCTTTGGATTACACTCGTTGTGCGTGTGACCAAATAGGTTCTCGGTTTATGTTGGCCGTCTATAATTAACCATTAATTATAGAACGATCATGAGTGGCACCTAGTAGTACATCATGATCCCCAATTAACCGAAAAGATCAACGGTTGATCCCGAACTATTTCTGAAACCCTTCAGTAGCTTGAATGATTCGTGCCCCATTCCCTTCACTCATCTTATACCCACTTGGTTCAGGACATGGTCTATTGTGTCAGTCCCCACTAGGCTGACTACGTCACACCTAGCCCAAGTATCATTTCCTCGTCCTACGGATTCTAGTTACTCCACATATATCGAAGAGTACTTTACTCTAAACATGTAATGCTTTGGCCAAAGACTTTAGTAACAATCCGACGAGAGGCCATGGGTATACATCTCCTCGCAAGGAGTGGTGAATCCTTTATAGGCTATTCAAACACCTTCGATCACTTCGACTTATACCCAATCATCCCGGGTCCACATCTCCTTAGAGATGTTTGCTTAAGATGTCAAAGCATAAGTCTCCATGATCAAGATGACTTGAATACCGCAAGTCAAAGGAACATCGCACTTAAGCCACAGTAAGAACTTCATTGACATATCTATATATGCAGAAAACCATATGAAGTCTTACGGTTGGTCATTCCAATGAACTAGTTACCATAACTAGCATCCACGATTAACTCCGGACATCACTATGTCTCCAGCCAGTGAGAATCAGCTGCTTGGATACACCAAGGAGTATACCTCGTGCTAGTCTCGACAGAATTGATGGTGTCCAAATCCATCAATTCATCGACTAGGGATAATTTCGATACATCACAATTACACATGTAGAGATACTCACTAGTTGTGATCCATCACAAATTCTCTCATGCCGCGGAATCGACGTGGACATTCAAGAAATGAGTTTAAGATCCAATCAAATACATAAAACATGTATACTCAAATAGTGAATCTTCATTTATCATATAAATGGTTCATACATAAGGCGATTGCCTTAGGACATCTCTCATATATTACTAACAGACTCCCACTTGGCCTAATGCCAATCGCTACGGTATCCAATACCATAAGCTCTAACATGACCCTCAAACTTATTTTGAGGTAATGCTTTAGTCAAAGGATCCGCTAAGTTCCTTTCAGTGGGAATTTTCTCGATTTGTATTTCGTTCCTACTGATGATCTCTCTGATAAGATGATAGCGGCGAAGCAATATGTTTGGATCATCGATGAGACCACATCAAGTTCATAGATGAACTTCGATCCAAACCGCCTTTGTCGCCCAAAGTCGCAACGTATTCTCTTCTTAGTGGCGTAATCCGCTATAGTGTCAAGCTTGGAACCTTTCCAACTTATCATACGCCCATTCTAGGTGAATACATACTCGCACTAAGACATGGAATCATCCTTGTCTTCGAAGCCGCATCCGTGATACCCACGATCACCATGTACCCTTCTCCATATATTAGAACACATCCTTAGTTCTTCTCAAGTACTTAAGGATCGCCTTAATACCACCCAATGATCCATTCCTCGATCGAGATCGTATCCGCCGTGACACTCGTGAGCATACGATACATCGGGCCTCGTACATAACATAGCATACATGATAGATCCTATTATGATGCATAGGAATCTTACTCATGCAAATCCTCTCGCCTTCCGCGCGACACATAGATTTCGAAAGGTGTACCTATGCCCGATGGGTAGGATAACCTTTCTTGATTCCGACATGCTAAACCTCTTTAGCACTCGGCCTATATGTAGACCGCGAAAAGACCAAGCAACCGCTTCGATCTATCTCTATAGATCTTAATCCCAAGGATGTAGGTTGCTTCTCCTGTGTCTTTCATGGAGAATGTCTTGGATAACCAAACCTTCAATCGATCAGAAGATTGACACATCGCTTCCTATAAGTAATATGTCATCGACATACAATACTAGGAACACGATCGCACTCCCACTAACCTTCTTGTACACACAAGGTTCGCTCGATTTTGTGAGAAATCAAACTTTTGATTGTCTCATCAAAACGGATATTCCACTTCCTGATGCTTGCTTCAATCCATAAATGGATCGCCGCAATTTGCATACCTTGGTTTTATCAACCGATGTGAAACCTCAGTGTATCATATACACGCCCTCGAGCAAGGTGTTTCCATTAAGGAAAGCCGACATCCATCCGCCATATCTCATAATCATAATGAGCCGCTATGGCCGTGAGCATCCGAATGGATTTAAGATAGCTACAAAGTAATAGGTTTCGCCATAATCAACACCTTGCTTTTGACGCATATCCTTTCGCCACCAATCTAGCCTTATAGGTAATCACATTACCATCCATGTCGATTTTCTTCTTGAAAACCCACTTGCACCCTATAGGCTTTATCCTTCAGTGGGTCAACCAAGTTCCAAACTTGGTTTTCATACATGGAATCCATTTCCGACTTCATGGCACCAAGCCACTTATCCCTTTCAACTTGTCAAAGACTTCTTCATAACTGTAGGCCTCATCATCAATGAGTAACACGCCGCTCGATTCACTTACAGAAATCCATATCTCTCGTGAATATCATGGTTCTACCAGATCTACGAAGATGTGGTGTTACAATAGGTCCAAATGATTGCTCATCACTATGAGTTGTCCGTCAGGCTTCACTGTATCTCATCAATGTCTATTTGAGTCTCGAGCCTCCTCAAGCTCGACGACACTCCCACTGCTTTCTTGCAAGAGAAACTCTTTCTCTAGAAACACAAAGATGCCTTGAAACAAACACCTTTTGTTCCACAGATGATAGAATTGGTAACCCCTTGTTTCCTTAGGGTATCCAATAAATAGACATTTATCGACTTAGCATCCAATTTGTCTCGATACACCGCTTACATAAGCAGGACAACCCCATATCTTCAAGTAAGATACATGAGGTTTCTTACCATTCCATATCTCATATGGAGTAGTTGAGACTACCTTGGTAGGCATTCTGTTTAACAAGTAAACAGCTGTCTGAAGTGCATAACCCCAAAAGGACTTGGGAAGAGTCGCATGATTCATCATTGACTGACCATGTCCAACAAGGTCCTTACGCCTCGATACACCATTATGTCGTGGTGTATAGGGCGGAGTCCATTGAGACAATATGCCATTGTCTCTTAGATAATCAAGAAACTCTTGACTTAAGTATTCACCACCTCGATCCGATCGAAGTATTTTAATACTCTTGTCATGTTGTTTCTCTACTTCATTTCTGAATTCTTTGAACCTTTCAAAGGCTTCAGACTTGTGTTTCATCAAGAACACATACCCAAACCGTGAGTGATCATCTGAAGGTAATGAAGTAGCTATAGCCTCCTAATGCTTGAGTTGACATAGGTCCACATACATCATTATGTACTAAACCTAGTAACTCTCCCACTCGTTCACCTTTTCCAGTAAAAGGTAACTTAGTCATCTTGCCTTTTAAGCATGATTCGCATGTATCGTATGAATCCAATTCAAACGATTCCAGAATTCCACATCGGTGTAATTCGGACATGCGCTTCTTGCTTATATGGCCAAGACGACAATGCCACATATAGGAGTCTATTTGATTATCCTTTCGAGCACGCTTGTTGCTCGCTCGATATTGCAAATGTCACCGGATACGCCCAACGATAAACACCATTGCTTAAAGTTCCAAATTCCATAAAGAACCCATTCAAAGTTATGTAACAACAATTGTTACTAAACGTCAAATGGAAACCATTTCTATTTAAACAAGAAATAGAAATGATGTTCTTTATCAACAAAGGAATATAAAAGCAATTGTCCAGCTTCTAAGACTAAGTCCACTAGGAGTTTCAACAAATAAGTTCCGATGGCGAGTCAAAGAACCTGCTCCATTCCCAACACGTAAATTTGACTCTCCTTGACAAGTCTTCTTCTATTCCTTAGCCCATGTATGTCATTACATATATGTGAGCTACACCCAAAGATCAATACCCAAGTGTCTAAGGAAATAGAATGACAATCAATAAAGAAGATTTCTGAAGAAGATGGGGCATCCGATGCCTTATCCTTCTTCACTGACTCAAGATAAATCTTGCACTTTCTTCGCAAATGGCTCTCCTTGCCATAATGATGGCAAGTTTCCTTTGTGCTAGTTCTACCTTCTTAGCCCTTCTCTTCTTTCCCTTCACTGTTCTTTTTGACTTCCTCTTAGAACCTTTCTTCGAGGAATCAACTAACAAAGATCGCCCCCGCTCATGCTTCTCGTAAGATTCCACAGCCTTTAAAGATTTGAGCAAGACTCAGATGAACCACCTAGCATCTCAGAGGTGAAGAGGAGCTTTGAGACTTCGAACCTTTCGAATCTCACTTGCTCATCAACCAACTCACAAAGATGAAGGACTACGATATGAGCATCCATATGCTCATGCTGCTTTCGTAGCTTGGGTTCCATCGTGGCTAGCATGATGCAACTCATTTGTTCAGAATCACTCACATGTTTCTGATAGGCCAACAATTGGTCAAGAGTTGCATCGTCACTAGGACGGAAGAGGCGCCGAGGACATTTGCAAGCTTTTCAATCTTGAGAACAATTCTCAAGCTTTCTAAGCCACCAAGAAGTTCGCCCACCAATTTATTCAATCCAAAATGGAACGCAAATTCAAACACATCATGATCAATATATTAACTTAGAAATACAAAACGAGCATATATGAGAAAGATGATTTTAAAATGCATCAATATACATTTATAAATCCCATTCATTTTTCGAATTTCAAAAACCCCAAAATCACTTCGGGAGATTGTAGGTCCATCTCCGAATGGGCTGATATCCATCATAGTTATGAACAACCTTGGAGAGAGTCCAACAAGCCATTCATAACTACTACGATGGTAGGTATCATCTATACCGATTGCATATCACGTATATGCAACTATCACAATGTGCTATCAACTAATTGAATGTTCACACATACATCGGGTTGTTAACACATTAACAAGTATGCATCTCATGCATAGCACCCAACTTCACCTCCCTTTACATCGACCTTGGAGAGAGTCCAACAAGCCGATGCTCCAGGTTAAAGCCAACCCATTAATTAGGACATAGTTTTAATATGGTTAGAGCGCATTCAACCAATTAGCCCAGCTTGGAGAGAGTCCAACAACCAAAGCTAACGATTGACCTCTGACTCTTACCATATTAGTATTAAACTATTCCATGGTTTGAACATATTCAGGTTCGAGCCGGGCTTGGAGAGAGTCCAACAACCCAAACAAGAAACAGAACTCTGGTTCTAACCATATTAATGGAAGGTGTAGGCTTTAATATTGATTAAGGTTTTTATGTCTCATCCTCTTTGCATGCAAATAACTATTATCTACATGGCATGGCATACATGGCATACATCTACATGTCACGACACGCATGGCATTATGTTATGCATCTAATGCAATTACATGTCATACAATTATGTCATGTACAATATTTCCTTATATGTCATAACTATTTATGGAAATAAAATATGTTTAAGATTTGATTCTCCAAATCAAATCATAATTAAATTAGGAAACAAATTTCCAAATCTAATCACATATTTTATTCATGGAATTATTTGATTAAGGAAAATCTATTTAGGAAACCAATTTCCTAAATCTTCAAAACTATTTATGGAAATAAAATATGTTTAAGATTTGATTCTCCAAATCAAATCATAATTAAATTAGGAAACAAATTTCCAAATCTAATCACATATTTTATTCATGGAAAATATCAATTTCCATAAATACTTCCAACTTTCCAAAAGTGGAAGATTTCCATAAATACTTCTAGACTTTCCAAAATTGAAAAATTTCCATAAATACTTCTAAATTTCCAAAATTTAGAAAACTTCCAGAAATACATTATGACTATCGCAAAACCATTTTTACGATTATGTCGAAACACAACCTCGGGCTCGATACCATCAAGGTTTCCAGATCACAAGGCGTGTGTTCGATCATGTTTCGTAAACATGAGCACAGCGGAAGCAATAAAAATAATAAATACTCCTATTTATTACAACACACACAACACACGCATGCTATTACAACAAGTGTAGACATAACCGTAAATTAAAATTGCAATAAAAGGAAATTAAACTACGTTATACCTTTCAGATGACGTGTAGCGGAACGGCATCAACCGAACGATCCTCGTAAGAATCGCCTCTATCCGATCCACGCCGAGCCTCGATGACTTCGCTAAGCCACGAGCTTCGCCTTCGTGACGGGTTACTAGCCTCGTGTTGAAGACGACGCGTGATCGAGAGATGATCACGGTCCGAATCCAAATTCGACCTAAAACAAGTCCTCAAGACTTGCTTCTCCGAGAGGTATTCACAACCGATTGACGAATCCTTCGCCCTCCACCTCAGAGGATTACCGGAGATCAAATCCCCGATATGTTAGCCGCTGTCGAGCACTAACCGTCCGCCCAAACGACGCTCCGACGAGAGAGAAGAAGCTGTCCAGAAAACTGACAGCTTGGTGGAGGAGTAGGCGCCGCCAAAACCAAGGAAGAAAAGTGCTCACCTTGATGCCAAACCTGCGAGGAGGAAGGAAGCAACCTTCTGACGCCGTTGGAGGACCTTAGGGCTGGGCGGGCAGCTGGAGTTGGGCGCCAATAGGAGAGGGAGGGGTTAAGGCAACTCAATGATTAGGGTTTAGGGTTAGGTTTAAGCCCTATTTTATAGAGAACTAATTCTCTCAATGGTTAATGGATCATATCCATAAAGCCCGTTAACCCGCTCCATTAAGATAAGTTAAAATAAACCAAACCATGATGGTTTATTTTAAGTTAAAACGAACCGAACCAACTTTTGGTTCATTCGTTTAAAATAAACCAAACCCTTTGGTTTATTCTTATCCATTGGATTAGAACCAAACCATTTTGGTCCATCCATTATGTCTTCATAAGACACGGCCCATCCACGCTTCCATTGCGACTGAAACAATTTCATGCTCGCTTTATGTTTGGTCCAACCAAACATAGTTTCTCTCCGAGAATCCCATTCTCAAGCTCGCTTTAAATCCTTTGGATTACACTGCTGCGCGTGTGACCAAATAGGTTCTCGCTTATGTTGGCCGCCTATAATTAACCATTAATTATAGAACGATCATGAGTGGCACCTAGTAGTACATCATGATCCCCAATTAACCGAAAAGATCAACGCTGATCCGAACTATTTCTCAAACCCTTCAGAGCTTGAATGATTCGTGCCCCATTCCCTTCACTCATCTTATACCCACTTGGTTCAGTGACATGGTCTATTGTGTCACCTCACTAGGCCGACTATGTCCACACCTAGCCCAAGTATCATTTCCTCGCCCTACGGATTCTAGTTACTCCACATGTATCAAGAGTACTTTACTCTAAACATGTAATGCTTTGGCCAAAGACTTTAGTAACAATCCGACGAGAGGCCATGGGTATACATCTCCTCGCAAGGAGTGGTGAATCCTTTATAGGCTATTCAAACACCTTCGATCACTTCGACTTATACCCAATCATCCGGGTCCACATCTCCTTAGAGATGTTTGCTTAAGATGTCAAAGCATAAGTCTCCATGATCAAGATGACTTGAATACCGCAAGTCAAAGGAACATCGCACTTAAGCCACAAGAAGAACTTCATTGACATATCTATATATGAAAACCATATGAAGTCTTACTTGGTCATTCCAATGAACTAGTTACCATAACTAGCATCCACGATTAACTCCGGACATCACTATGTCTCCAGCCAGTGAGAATCAGCTGCTTGGATACACCAAGGAGTATACCTCGTGCTAGTCTCGACAGAATTGATGGTGTCCAAATCCATCAATTCATTGACTAGGGATAATTCCGATACATCACAATTACACATGTAGAGATACTCACTAGTTGTGATCCAATCACAAATTCTCTCATGCTGTGAATCGTATCGTGGACATTCAGTAAATGAGTTTAAGATCCAATCAAATACATAAAATATGTATACTCAAATAGTGAATCTTCATTTATCATATAAATGGTTCATACATAAGGCGATTGCCTTAGGACATCTCTCATATATTACTAACACTACGAATAGCCACGGATTAGACGATGTACGGATCGCCGACTTTTGTGTTTATATTCAGGGTCTAAATAAATCTAGTCACATACATAAAGTAAACAACCACATAAAAAAAGCATATAATTGATAAACAATTATAGACATTATACAAAATAACACTAATCAAAATAAACAAGATTATACCTCTTGATCTTCTATTGTATGTCCTTCCTCCTTTTGGACGTCGTGTGGGCGACGATCTTCCAAAATTCGAAGCCTCCTAGATCACCAATCTTCCTTTCCTTGTTCACTCCGAACAAAGGAAGATCATAAAACAAAACTCTTCTTCCTATTTAGAACCGGCCACCAAGTCAATAGACTCGATGTTGCCCCTGGCCAAGGAAGAGAATATGGAGTATGGGAACCGGCGAAAGGAGAATCAATGAGGGTGATGGGCGCCGACCAACACATGGAGAAGAGAAATGAAACTAACCCTTCACCTTGTTGTAGGGTTGGTTTCATTGACCCGTGAGGGGAAACTTCGCTTCCCACTTCACCTCGGTCGCTTGTTCATGGCGATCCCATCGATGTCCCCGGATTAAAAAAAATTTAATCCTAGACAAAAGGGATTGCCCAAACAACCAAGTCATCCTCGTGCTATTCGTTTAGAGAGGTCACTTGAACAAAGTTGTTGTTCAAGCGACCAACCTCTATTCTACGAGTAGCCACGGAATAGACGATGTCCGGATCGCCGTCTTTTGTATTTATGTTAAGGATCCAAGTATTATTTAGCCACAAACAGAATATATCATGCTCATAATTAAAAAAACAAATACAAGCAAGTAACAAAAGGAAATAGAGAATAGATATACTCTCGATCTTCTAATGTATGACCTTCCTCCTTTCGGACGTCGTGTGGGCGACGATCTACCAAAAGTTGAAGCTCCTAGATAGCCAATCTTCCTTCCTTGCTCATTCCAAGAAAGAGGAAGAATAGAAACAAAGCTCTATTCCTTCTTTCAACCAACCAACAACCTCCAAGGATGGAGCTTTGCCGTCGGCCAAGAAGGAAGAAGAGATTAAGGGTTGCCGGCCAAAAGCTTCAAGGGAGGACCCTAAACAATTGTTCAACCGGCCAAGGAGAAGGAGAAGAGGGAGTTTGGATGCCGACCAAGGGCTGGAAGAGCTTCAAGGGGCGTCGGCAACTTGAGGAAGAAGAAGTCAAGGAAAACTTTCCTTATTAGGTGCCGCCCAAGCCCAAACCCTAGCTCCTCTTCTTGCCGCCAACTCCAAAACCCTAGCTCCTCTTGATTAATCCTCCATGCCAACCCCTTGTTCTCCTTTTATAGAGTTAGGGATAAGCCTCCTTTTAATCTCCACCATTGGTTCTAGGGATTTAATCTCAACCGTCGGATCTAGAGATTTAATCTCAACCGTCGGATCTTAGAGATTTAATCTCTACCTTTGGATCTAGAGTTTTGTTTCTATCCATTGGATCTAAGCTTTATGAGGTTTTAATAGGATACATTAGGGACCATGAGGAGGAGTTGGATCTTGGCCACCCAAGGATCAAGCCAACATAAAGTCCAATCCATTAATGATAATCTAATCCATTAAAGAATTATCATTGATCGACCTCACCAACCCCATAAGATAATATGGGCTCCATATATTATTTGTACATTTTCTTCCCGTGTTTAAGATCTCGAATGTCCGTCGATTAATTAATTTACTGACCATTAATTAATCAACATCTAACTCCATGAGTAGTACCACTCAACCTTTTCATCATGCCGGACCAAGTCCACCTGCAGGGTTTACATGATGAACCTTATGAGCTCCTCAAGGGGACATCATCATCCTAATATATAGGACACGGTTTCCTCCTATAATCAACGACACACCATATAAATAATATCATTTCCCAACTTACCGAACCTATCGATTTAATCTATAAATCTCGCCCATTGGTAAATCAAAGAGATGAATACTAAGTATATGTGCATGTTATCATATCGGGATTAAGAGCATGTACAAAATAATATCTGAGGTCCGATTCGATTGTGTAGTCAGCAATAAATCGAATCACATCTAAGCCGGTCCTGCTTAATACACACAAAGTGCACTAGTGTGATTCTATGGTCAAGACAAACCAATACCAAATCACACTACAACCATACCAATGGTTTGTCCAAAACCATCTCGGTTGTGAGCCTTTACTTATACTTTACAAGGAGACGATAACATGATCTCCCGTGTGACACTACACACCATGTTATCTACAATTTAATGTATTAGACAATATTGCATAACCATAAAAATATGCAAACAATGATCATGTGATTCTTATTTCAAAAATAAAGATGATCATACAAAAGAAAGACTTTTCAATATACATCCCAACAATCTCCCACTTATACTAAAAGACTATGTTGTCCTCAAACTGCCATACATCTGATCCCCATTCCCTCTACATGCCTATCAAAAGCACTCGCCGGAAGGGCCTTAGTGAAAGGATCTGCCAGGTTATCCTCCGATGCAATCTTGGCCACAACAACTTCTCCTCTCTTTACGATTTCTCGTATCAGGTGGTACTTGCGCTCTATGTGTTTACTAGCCTTATGGGCTCATGGTTCCTTCGAGTTTGCAACTGTACCACTATTATCACAATAAATTGTGATAGTTCTGGACAAACCAGGAATCACATCCAAGTCCATCAGGAAGTTCTTGAGCCACACAACTTCTTTGGCCGCCTCAGAGGCTGCCACATACTCAGCTTCCATGGTGGAGTCCACCACGGATTTCTGCTTGACACTCCTCCATACAATGGCTCAACCTCCCAAAGTAAACACAAAACCTGAGGTAGACTTACTATTATCCCTATCAGATTGGAAGTCAGAATCCGTGTAACCCACAGGGAGTAATTGGTCTGCCTGGTAAATTAGCATATAATCCCTAGTCCTTCTTAGGTACTTCAATATATGTTTTACCGCAGTCCAATGTCCCTGTCCTGGATTACTCTGATATCTGCTGACCATGACCACAGCAAAGCAGATATCTGGTCTCGTACATAGCATCGCATACATGAGGCTTCCTACTACCGAAGCATAAGGAACCGCCTTCATCTCCTCTATCTCCTCAGATGTTCTAGGACACATCTCCTTAGATAAAGGAACTTCGTGCTTGAAAGGTAGAAAAACCCTTCTTGGAGTTCTACATGCTAAAATGCTCCATAATTATGTCTATGTATGAAGCTTGGGATAAGCACAACATCCTTTTCCTGCGATCCCTTATAACTTTGATCCCAAGGATGTGTCCCACTTCTCCCAAGTCCTTCATATCAAACTGTTTAGACAACCATACCCTTACATCTGATAACACCTTGATATTGTTGTCAATCAATAAAATGTCATCTACGTATAGTACAAGAAATACCACTACGTTTCCGTCACATCTCTTGTATACACAAGACTCATTCGGACTAAGAATAAATCCATAAGACTGGATTACCTCATCAAAGTGGATGTTCCAAGACCTAGAAGCTTGCTTCAATCCATAAATGGACCGATTAAGCTTACATACAAGATGCTCTTTGCCCTTTGCAATGAATCCCTCTGGTTGCTTCATATAGATGTTTTCCTCAAGACTTCCATTAAGGAAAGTTGTCTTGACATCCATCTGCCACACCTCATAATCCATATGAGTTGTTATGCATAAGAGAATCCGAATAGACTTATGCATGGCTACCGGCGAAAAGGTCTCCTCATAATCGATACCCTCTTTCTGAGTATACCCCTTCACAACAAGTCTCGCTTTGAAGGTTTCAACCTTCCCATCTATTCCTCTCTTTCTCTTGTAGATCCACTTGCATCCAATGGTTTTTACACCATCGGGTGGTTCAACTAGCTCTCAGACTTGATTTGAATCCATAGATTCAATCTCAGTATTCAATGCACTTTGCCAAGATACTGCATTTTTATCTTGGATCACCTCGTCATATGTCCAGGGATCAGGTTCATGTTCGTCAGGGATCAAATCAGAAGATTCTCCCAAGAACATGAATATATCAGGCTATCTCACAACCCTCCCACTACGACGAGGTATCTCCTGTGTATCCTCTGTGACACGCGGTGCAGTGACTTATGGTATATCCTCTTGTACCGGTGGTACTGAAGAAGTGACTTCCCATTTTTAATTCCTCCAGAACAATTTTACTCTTGGGCTTGTGGCTCATCACATAGTCATCGTCTAGAAATCTGATGTTCGTGCTAACGATCACCCTCTGATCTCTAGGACTATAAAACAAACCACCCTTCGTTCCTCTAGGATAGCCAACGAACATGCGTACTTCTGTACGAGGTTCTAACTTACCAGCATCGACCTTCAGCACATGTGCTGGACTCCCCCATATCCGAATATGTCTTAGACTAGGCTTTCACCTAGTCCACAATTCTGTGGGAGTAGAAGGCACTGATTTAGATGGAACCAAGTTCAGAATGTACACGGTCGTATCTAGAGCATATCCCCAGAACGAATCTGGAAACTCAGAATAACTCATCATCGATCTAACCATCTCCATAAGAGTCCTATTCCTTCGCTCTGCTACACCGTTCTGTTGGGGTGTGCCAGGTACATACAATTGGGATTGAATCCCAGCCTCTGATAAGTAATTCCTAAACTCTCCCAAGAGGTATTCGCCACCACGAGCAGATCGTAGTGTCATCCATATTTTGAATAATCGTCTATAAAAAAGATGAAGTATTCAAAACCACCTCTAGCCTGGATAGACATAGGACCACACAAATCAGAATGAACCAATTCTAACACATCTTTGGCTCTATACCCCTTGGCCTTAAAAGGCCTCTTGGTCATTTTACCCTCCAAGCAAGATTCGCAGGTTGGAAAATCTTCCACCACTAATGAACCTATAGGTCCATCAGCTATCAACCTTTGAATTCTTCTTAGGTTAATATGACCAAGCCTAAGATGCCAAAGATATGTTTGGTTCATCTTCGAAGGTTCTTTTCTCTTATTGGAATTAAAAGATGAGTTATTAACTTCAATTTGCATTGTGGGAGCTTTTGGTTCTAGTGTATACAAATTTACTATCAATGTACCCGAACAGATAATGTTCCTATTTCTTTTTATAACAACTCTATCATTAAAAGAAATAGAATATCCATTCATAAACAATTTAGAAACCAAAATTAAATTCTTTCTAAATAAAGGTACATAAAGGCAATTCTTAAGAACCAAAACTTTATTTTTCTCAAAAGATAAATAAAACATCTCCCACTGCAATAGTCGTCACCTTCGTGACATTGCCCAAGTAAATGATAATCTCTCTCTCTGCTCGTCGTTGGGTTTCCGTGAACCCTTGCAAAGTATTGCAGACATGATTAGAGGCTCCCGTATCTACACACCAGGTGCCAGTAGATAACACCGCTAACCATGTTTCAATGACTAGACCAAAGGATCTACCTTTGTTCTATTTCGGATTGGGACAGTCCTTCTTCCAATGTCCATCCTGCTTGCAAGTGAAGTATTTGCCTTTCGGCTTCTTCACTCCTCCCTGAGATTCTCCCACCACTTTTGCTTCACCTTGTTTCTTCTTCTTCTTGCCTTTCAGCTTAAAAGTAGAAACCTTCTGAGCAACCATGGCCTTAGCCTGAGCAAGCCTTTCTGTCGATTGGAGAATGATATCGACCTGGGTTTCCCCATCGATCTTAGCTCCTAAAGACTTCCAGCTCATTCGCAGGCTTAGGAGGACACTCTTCGAAGAGTACATACTTGTACTCCTTAGCAGTTAAGACAATATCTAGATTCTTTTCCAATCAACATTATTTGGGTACAGTAAGTTTATTTTCCTTTAGTATCATAGTAAGTGGATTGAAAGTCATTTTTGAAAATCCTAAGAATCACATATATCATTACTTTAGATTTCAAAAAATTATTGATTCCTCAAACAATAAAATTTTAAAATCAACCAACACCTCAAAACACCGAGAATATCGTATGCCACGATAGTGTGGACGTATACCAATTATACATTTGTAAGAGGAGGTTTTACCCATTAATTTTACTATCTTGTCAACCTAACTTTTTGACAAATAAAATTAATAGTTGGTTTCTCTTCGGCCCTACAAATAAAAGAAGTGACTCCGATGGGGAGGATACTTATATTTGTATCTAAGTGTTCACCATTACTTGGTACAAAAGTAATTATCTCGGGTTATGTGTCTTACGATGGGGAAGTACATATGCTCCTTAATAATTTCCTATAACCATATTCGACCTTGTGATCCGCAAACAAACTCATCCGATGCGGAGGAAGACACTCAGAGCCGACGTGCAAGTTTGTTTGCATCACTTGTCAAATCGTAATGGAGGTCGTGGGAATTTATAAAAATATCCCTCTCCCACTTAGTAATTTGAAAATGAGGAATTTTCTAGCCTACGACATGGATATCAAACAATAAGCAATAAATATGAAAAATAAATTATTTTCCAACTATTATGGCTTTTGACTTCAATATGTCTCCCGTCGCATCGCCTTCTCGTCCGCTCCTCCAACGCTATGTACGAGCCATCTGGAGATCCGAGCTGAGATTAAAATCTATTTTAATTTACATCCATTGATCCTATACTCCACGAGGGAGTGTACATGAAATCTAGATTGAAAGTAAACTAAAATAAAAAGAGTGGCTATACAATGTCATATCTAATTTACAAAAATTAAATACTAGCCTTGTCAACCCCGAGGATTCAACAAAATATACACATACAACCACATACACACATATGGCCATAATAGTCGGATCTTATGCCTGTAACCAAAGAGTTAACCTATGCATATCCTACTATTATTTGACACATAATATATGGAAAGTGCATAAAAATTAACCGAATCCTAAACACACAAAACCGGAAACCTTGGCTTTGATACCAATTGTAGGGTTGGTTTCATTGACCCGTGAGAGAAAACTTCGCTTCCCACTTCACCTCGGTCGCTTGTTCATGGCGATCCCATCGATGTCCCCGGATTAAAAAAAATTTAATCCTAGACAAAAGGGATTGCCCAAACAACCAAGTCATCGTCGTGCTATTCGTTTAGAGAGGTCACTTGAAAAAACTTGTTCAAGCGATCAACCTCTATTCTACGAGTAGCCGCGGAGTAGACGATGTCTGGATCGCCGGATTTTGTATTTATGTTCGGGATCCAAGTATTATTTAGCCACAAACAGAATATATCATGCTCATAATTGAAAAAACAAATACAAGCAAGTAACAAAAGAGAATAGCGAATAGATATACCTCTCGATCTTCTAATGTATGACCTTCCTCCTTTCGGACGTCGTGTGGGCGACAATCTACCAAAAGTTGAAGCTCCTAGATTGCCAATCTTCCTTCCTTGCTCATTCCGAGCAAGAGGAAGAATAGAAACAAAGCTTTATTCCTTCTTTCAACCAACCAACAACCTCCAAGGATGGAGCTTTGCCGCCGGCCAAGAAGGAAGAAGAGATTAAGGGTTGCTGGACAAGAGCTTCAAGGGAGGACCTTAAACCTTCGTTCCACCGGCCAAGGAGAAGGAAAAGAGGGAGTTTGGACATCGGCCAAGGGCTGGAAGAGCTTCAAGGGGCGTCGGCAGCTTGAGGAATAAGGAGAAGTCAAGGAAAACTTTCCTTATTAGGTGCCGCCCAAGCCCAAACCCTAGCTCCTCTTCTTATCGCCAACTCCAAAACCCTGGATCCACTTGATTAATCCTCCATGCCAACCCCTTGTTCTCCTTTTATAGAGTTAGGGATAAGCCTCCTTTTAATCTCCACCATTGGTTCTAGGGATTTAATCTCAACCGTCGGATCTAGAGATTTAATCTCAAATGTCGGATCTTACAGATTTAATCTCTACCTTTGGATCTAGAGTTTTGTTTCTATCCATTGGATCTAAGCTTCATGAGGTTTTAATAGGATACATTAGGGACCATGAGGAGGAGTTGGATCTTGGCCACCCATGGATCAAGCCCACATAAAGTCTGATCCATTAATGATAATCCAATCCACTAAAGGATTATCATTGATCTACCTCACCAACCCCCATAATATAATATGGGCTCCATATATTATTTGTACATTTTCTCCCCGTGTTTAAGATCTCGAATGTCCGTCGATTAATTAATTTACTGACCATTAATTAATCAACATCTAACTCCATGAGTAGTACCACTCAACCTTTTCATCATGCCGGACCAAGTCCACCTGCAGGGTTTACATGATGAACCTTATGAGCTCCTCAAGGGGACATCATCATCCTAATATATAGGACACGGTTTCCTCCTATAATCAACGACACCCCATATAAATAATATCATTTCCCAACTTACCGAGCTTATCGATTTAATCTATAAATCTCACCCATTGGTAAATCAAAGAGATGAATACTAAGTATATGTGCCTGTTATTATATCGGGATTAAGAGCATGTACAAAATAATATCTGAGGTCCGATTCGATTATGTAGTCAGCAATAAATCGAATCACCTCTAAGTCGGTCCTGCTCAATACACACAAAGTGCACTAGTGTGATTCAATGGTCAAGACAAACCAATACCAAATCACACTACAACCAAACCAATGGTTTGTCCAAAACCATCTCGGTTGTGAGCCTTTACTTATACTTTACAAGGAGCCGATAACATGATCTCCCGTTTGACACCACACACTATGTTATCTACAATGTAATGTATTAGACAATATTGCATAACCATAAAAATATGCAAACAATGATCATGTGATTTTTATTTCAAAAATAAAGATGTTCATATAAAAGATAGACTTTTCAGTATACATCCCAACACTTGTAGCCACCCAAAACCCTAACCCTAGCTCTCCTAGTTGCCGCCAGCCAAAGAAGAGGGGAAGAGGAATAGATTGAGCACCGGCCAAAGTAGAGGGAAGAAGGATAGGTGCCGGCAACACCTTAGGAAGAAGAAGAAAGGAACTTCTTCTCTTGTGGCCGCCCACACCACCTCCTAAACCCTAGCCGCCCAACTCAATCCTAACCCAACTAGGATTCCTTGCCGCCCAAGGGAAGCAATCCCTAATCCCCGTCCATAAAGTTGCCGCCCATCCCCTTAAGGCTTATTTATAGGGTTAGGGATAAGCCTTGTTTTAATCTCCACCATTGGTTCTAGGGATTTAATCTCAACCATCGGATCTTGAGATTTAATCTCAACTATCGGATCTAGAGATTTAATTTCTACCGTTGGATCTAGAGTTTTGTTTTCAACCATTGGATCTAAGCTTCATGAGGTTTTAATAGGCTACAATAGGGACCATGAGGAGGAGTTGGATCTTGGCCACCCAATGGATCAAGCCCACATAAAGTCCGATCCATTAATGATAATCCAATCCACTAAAGGATTATAATTGATCTACCTCACCAACCCCCATAAGTTAATATGGGCTCCATATATTATTTGTACATTTTTCTCCCCGTGTTTAAGATCTCGAATGTCCGTCGATTAATTAATTTACTGATAATTAATTAATCAACAACTAACCCTATGAGTACTACCACTCAACCTTATCATCATGCCGGACCAAGTCCACCTGCAGGGTTTACATGATGAACCTTATGAGCTCCTCAAGGAGACATCATCATCCTAATATATAGGACACGATTTCCTCCTATAATCAACGACACACCATATAAATAATATCATTTCCCAACTTACCGAGCCTATCGATTTAATCTATAAATCTCGCCCATTGGTAAATCAAAGGAATGAATACTAAGTATATGTGCCCGTTATTATATTGGGATTAAGAGCATGTACAATATAATATCTGAGGTACGATTCGATTGTGTAGTCAGCAATAAATCGAATCACCTCTAAGTCGGTCCTGCTCAATATACACAAAGTGCACTAGTGTGATTCTATGGTCAAGACAAACCAATACCAAATCACACTACAACCATACCAATGGTTTGTCCAAAGCCATCTCGCTTATGAGCCTTTACTTATACTTTACAAGGAGCCGATAACATGATCTCCCGTGTGACACCACACACCATGTTATCTACAATGTAATGTATTAGACAATATTTAATAACCATAAATATGCAAATAATGATCATGTGATTCTTATTTCAAAATAAAGATGTTCATACAAAAGATAGACTTTTCAGTATACATCCCAACAATCTCCCACTTATACTAAAAGACTATGCTGTCCTCATACTACCATACATCTGATTCCCTTTCCCTCCACTTGCCTATCAAAGCTCTCGCTACAAGGGCCTTAGTGAAAGGGTCTACTAGGTCATCCTCTGATGCAATCTAGGTGACAGCAACTTCTACCTCCTTTATGATTTCTCGTATCAGGTGGTACTTGCGCTCTATGTGTTTACTTGCCTTATGGGCTCGTGGTTCCTTCGAGTTTGCAACTGCACCACTATTATCAAAATAAATTGTGATAGTTCTGGGCAAACTAGGAATCACATCCAAGTCCATCAGGAAGTTCCTGAGCCACACGGCTTCTTTGGCCGCCTCAGAGGCCGCAACATACTCAGCTTCCATGGTAGAGTCTGCCACGCATTTCTGCTTGACACTCCTCCAGACAATGGCTCCACCTCCCAAAGTAAACACAAAACCTGATGTAGACTTACTGTTATCCCTATCTGATTAGAAGTCAGAATCTGTATAGCCCATTGGGAGTAATTAGTCTGCTTGGTAAACTAGCATATAATCCCTAGTCCTTTTCGGGTACTTCAATATATGCTTTACCGCAGTCCAATGTCCCTGTCCTAGATTACTCTGATATCTGCTAACCATGCCCATGGCAAAGCAGATATCTGATCTCGTACATAGCATCACATACATGAGGCTTCCTACTGCCGAAGCATAAGGAACCGCCTTCATCTCCTCTATCTCCTAAGATGTTCTAGGACACATCTCCATAGATAAAGGAACTCCATGCCTGAAAGGTAGAAAACCTTTCTTGGAGTTTTGCATGCTAAAACGATCCATAATAGTGTCTATGTATGAAGCTTGGGATAAGCACAACATCCTTTTCCTGCGATCCCTTATAACTTTGATCCCAAGGATGTGTCCCACTTCTCCTAAGTTCTTCATGTCAAACTGTTTGGACAACCATACCCTTACGTCCGATAACACCTTGACATTGTTGCCAATTAACAAAATGTCATCTATGTATAGTACAAGAAATACCACTACGTTTCCATCACATCTCTTGTATACACAAGACTCATCCGGACTTTGAATAAATCCTTAAGAATGGATTACCTCATCAAAGCAGATGTTCCAAGACCTCGAAGCTTGCTTCAATCCATAAATGGACCGATTAAGCTTACACACAAGATGCTCTTTGCCCTTCGCAATGAATCCCTCTGGTTGTTTCATATTGATGTTTTCCACAAGACTTCCATTAAGGAAAGATGTCTTGACATCCATCTGCCGCACCTCATAATCCATATGAGCTGCAATGCATAAGAGAATCTGGATAGACTTAAGCATGGCCACCCGAGAAAAGGTCTCCTCATAATCGATACCCTCTTTCTGAGTATACCCCTTCGCAACAAGCCTCTCTTTGAAGGTCTCAACCTTCCCGTCTATTCCTCTCTTTCTTTTGTAGATCCACTTGCAACCAATCGTTTTTACACCATCGAGTGGTTCTACTAGCTCCCAGATCTGATTTTAATCCATAGATTCAATCTCAGTATTCATTACACTTTGCCAAGATACCGCATCTTTATCTTGGATTGCCTCGTCATATGTACAGGGATCAGGTTCATGTTCGCCAGGGATCAAATCAGAAGATTCTCCCAAGAACATGAATCTATAAGGCTGTCTCACAACCCTCCCACTACGATGAGGTATCACCTGTGTATCTTCTGTGAAACGTGGTGCAGTGACTTATCGTATGTCCTCTTGTACTGGTGGTACTGAAGAAGTGACTTCCCCTTTCAATTCCTCCAGAACAATCTTACTCATGGGCTTGTGGTTCATGACATAGTCTTACTCTATAAATCTGGCATTCGTGCTAACGATCACCCTCTGATCTCTAGGACTATAAAACAAACCACCTTTCGTTCCTCTAGGATAGCCAACGAACATGCGCACTTCTGTATGAGATTCCAACTTACCAGCATCTGCCTTCAGCACATGTGCTGGACTCCCCCATATCCGAATATGTCTTAGACTAGGCTTTCGCCCAGTCCACAATTCTGTGGGAGTAGAAGACACTGATTTAGATGGGACCAAGTTAAGAATATACACTGTCGTATCTAGAGCATATCCCCAGAACGAATCTGGCAACTCAGAATAACTCATCATCGATCTAACCATCTCCATAAGAGTCCTATTCCTTCGCTCTGCTACACCATTCTACTAGGGTGTGCCAGGTGCAAACAATTGGGATTGAATCCCAACCTCTGATAAGTAATTCCTAAACTCTCCCAAGAGGTGCTCACCACCACGATCAGATCGTAGTGTCTTAATACTTTTACCTTGACGTTTCTCCACATCAGTCTTGAATTCTTTGAACTTGTCAAAGCATTCAGACATGCAACGCATCAAGTAAATGTATTCATATCTCGAATAATCGTCTATAAAAGAGACAAAATACTCAAAACCACCTCTAGCCTGGATAGACATAGGACCACACAAGTCAAAATGAACCAATTCTAACACATCTTTGGCTCTATACCCCTTGGCCTTAAATGGCCTCTTGGTCATTTTACCCTCCAAGCAGGATTCGCAGGTTGGGAAATCTTCCACCACTAATGAAGCCAGAGGTCCATCAGCTATCAATCTTTGAATTTTTCTTAGGTTAATATGACCAAGCCTAAGATGCCAAAGATATGTTTGGTTCATCTTCGAAGGTTCTTTTCTCTTATTGGAGTTAGAAGATGAGTTATTAGCTTCTATTTGCATCGTGGGAGCTTTTGGTTCAAGAGTATACAAATTTCCTATCAATGCACCAGAACATATAATCTCCCTATTCCTTTTTATAACAATTCTGTCATTAAAAGAAATAGAGTATCCATTCACAAACAATTTAGAAATCAAAATTAAATTCTTTCTAAATAAAGGTACATAAAGGCAATTCTTAAGATCCAAAACTTTATTTTTCTCAAAAGACAAATAAACAGCTCCTACTGCAACAGCCGCCACCTTCGTGGCATTGCCCAAGTAAACGGTAATCCCCTTTTTATCTAGTCATCGGGTTTCCTGGAACCCCTGCAAGGTATTGAAGACATGATCAGTGGCTCCTGTATCTACACACCAAGTGTCGATAGATAACACCGCTAAACATGTTTCAACGACTAGACCAAAGGATATACCTTTGTTCTATTTCGGATTGGGACAGTCCTTCTTCCACTGTCCAGTCTGCTTGCAAGTGAAGCACTTGCCTTTCGGCTTCTTCACTCCTCCCTGAGATCCTCCCTCTAGCTTTGCTCCACCTTGTTTCTTCTTCTTCTTGCTTTTCGGCTTAGAAGTAGAAACCTTCTGAGCAACCATGGCCTGACCCTGAGCAAGCCATTTTGTCGACTGGAGAATGATATCGAATTGAGTTTTCCCATCGATCTCAGCTCCAAGGACTTCCAGCTCATTCGCAGGCTTAGGAGGACACTCTTCGAAGAGTGCATATTTGTACTCCTCAGTAGTTAAGACAATGTCATGATTCCTTTTTCCAATCAACATAATTATGTACAGTAAGTTTATTTTCCTTTAGTATCATTGCAAGTGGACTGAAAGTCATTTTTGATAATAACTAAGAATCACATAGATCAAAACTTTAGATTTCAAAAAATTATTGATTCCTCAAACAATAAAATTTTAAAATCAACCAACACCTCAAAACACCGAGAATATCATATGCCACGATCGTGTGGACGTATACGAATTCTACATTTGTAAGAGGAAGTTTTACCCATTAATTTTACTATCTTGTCAACCTAACTTTTTGACAAATAAAATTAATAGTTGGTTTCTCTTCGACCCTACAAATAAAAGCAGTGACTCCGATGGGGAGGATACTCCTATTTGCATCTAAGTGTTCACCATTACTCGATACCAAGGAAATTATCTCGGGTTATGTGCCTTCCGATGGGGAAGTACACACGCTCCTAAATAATTTCCTATAACCATATCCGACCTTGTGATCCACAGACAAACTCATCTGATGGGGAGGAAGGCACTCAAAGCCGACGCACAAGTTTGTTTGCATCACATGTCAAATCGTAATGGAGGCCGTGGGAATTTAAAAAAATATCCCTCTCCCACTTAGTAATTTGAAATTGAGGAATTTTCTAGCCTACGACATGCATATCAAATAATAAGCAATAAATATGAAAAATAAAAAATTTACCAACTATTATGGCTTTTGTCTTCAATATGTCTCCCATCGTATCGCCATCTCATCCGCTCCTCCCTACGCCATGTACAAGCCATCCGGAGATCCGAGCCGAGAAAAAATATTTTAATTTACATCCATCGATCCTATACTCCACGAGGGAGTGTACATGAAATCTAGATCGAAAGTAAACTAAAATAAAAAGAGTGGCTAAACAATGTCGTATCTAATTACAAAAATTAAATACTAGCCTCGTCAACCCCGAGGATTCAACAAAATATACAATTACACACATACAATCACATACACATATATGGCCATAATAGTTGGATCCTATACCTGCAACCAAAGAGTTAACCTACGCATATCCTACTATTATTCGGCACATATAATATATGAAAAGTACATAAAAGTAACCGAATCCTAAACACACAAAACCGGAAACCTAGCTCTGATACTACTTAAAGGTAGGAAACTTCGCTTCCCACTTCAACTCGGTCACTTGTTCATGGCGATCCCTTCTATGTCCCCGGATAAAAAAAATTTTATCCTTGACATGAAAGATCACCCAAGCAACTGTTTCATCATCGTGTTATTCGATTAGAGTGGTCGCTTGAACAAACTTGTTGTTCAAGCCACCAACCTCTATTCTACGAATAGCCGTGGAATAGACGATGTACGGATCGCCGGCTTTTGTGTTTATATTCGGGGTCCAAATAAATCTAGCCACATATATAAAGTAAACAACCACATACAACGTGCATATAATTGATAAACAATTATAGACATTATACAAAAGAACACTAATCAAAATAAACAAGATTATACATCTTGATCTTCTATTGTATGTCCTTCCTCCTTTTGGACGTCGTGTGGGCGACGATCTTCCAAAAGTCGAAGCCTCCTAGATCACCAATCTTCCTTTCCTTGTTCACTCCGAACAAAGGAAGATTATAAAACAAAACTCTTCTTCCTATCTAGAACCGGCCACCAAGTCAATAGACTCGATGTTGCCAGCGGCAAAGGAAGAGAATATGGAGTATGGGAACCGGCCAAAGGAGAATCAATGAGGGTGATGGGCGCCGGACAATACTTGGAGAAGAGAAAGGAAATCAACCCTTCACCTTGTATAATGAAAAGACTATCTTTTATATGAACATCTTTATTTTGAAATAAGAATCACATGATCATTGTTTGCATTTTTATGGTTATACAATATTGTCTAATACATTACATTGTAGATAACATGGTGTGTGGTGTCACATGGGAGATCAGGTTATCGGCTCCTTGTAAAGTATAAGTAAAGGCTCACAACCGAGATGACTTTGGACAAACCATCGGAATGGTTGTAGTGTGATTTGGTATTGGTTTATCTTGACCATAGAATAACACTAGTGCACTTTGTGTGTATTGAGCAGGATCGACTTAGAGGTGATACGATTTATTGCTGACTACATAATCGAATCGGACCTCAGATATTATTTTGTACATGCTCTTAATCCCGATATAATAACAGACACATATACTTAGTATTCATCTCTTTGATTTACCAATGGGCGAGATTTATAGATTAAATCGATAGGCTTGGTAAGTTGGGAGATGATATTATTTATATGGTGTGTCGTTGATTATAGGAGGAAACCGTGTCCTATATATTAGGATGATGATGTCCCCTTGAGGAGCTCATAAAGTTCATCATATAAGCCCTGCAGGTGGACTTGGTCCGGCATGATGAAAAGGTTGAGTGGTACTACTCATGGAGTTAGATGTTGATTAATTAATAGTCAGTAAATTAATTAATCAACGGACATTCGAGATCTTAAACACGGGGAGAAAATGTACAAATAATATATGGAGCCCATATTAACTTATGGGGGTTGGTGAGGTAGATCAATGATAATCCTTTAGTGGATTGGATTATCATTAATGGATCAGACTTTATGTGGGCTTGATCCATGGGTGGCCAAGATCCAACTCCTCCTCATGGTCCCTATTGTAGCCTATTAACACCTCATGAAGCTTAGATCCAATGGATGACAACAAAACTCTAGATCCAAAGGTAGAGATTAAATCTCTAGATCCGACGATTGAGATTAAATCTCTAGATCCGACGGTTGAGATTAAATCCCTAGAACCAATGGAGGAGATTAAATCATGGCTTATCCCTAACTCTATAAAAGGAGGTGATAGGGGTGGTGGATGAGGCTTAGGGTTTGCTTCCCTTGGGTGGCAAGCAATCCTAATTAGATTAGGATTAGGAGTGGGCGGCTAGGGTTAGGGTTTTGGGGTTGTGGTGGGTGGCAACAAGTGGAGGAAGCCTCTTCTTCTTCTTCCTAAGGTTTGGCCGGCTCCTAACCTTCCTCCCTCTACCTTGGCTGGTGCTCATCCTATCATTCTTCCCCTTTTCCTTGGCCGGAAATTAGGAGAGCTAGGTTTAGGATTTGGGTGGCAACAAGGAGAAAGATTGCTTTCCTTTCTCTTCTCCAAGTGTTGGCCGGCGCCCATGCTCTCATGTTTTCTCCTTTGGGCGGTTTCCATACTCCGTGTTCTCTTCCTTGGCCGACGGTAACATCGAGTCTATTGACTTGGTGGCCGGTTCTAGATAGGAAGAAGAGTTTGTTTTATGATCTTCCTTTGTTCGGAGTGAACAAGGAAGGAAGATTGGCAATCTAGGAGCTTCGACTTTTGGAAGATCGTCGCCCACACGACGTCCAAAAGGAGGAAGGACATACAATAGAAGATCAAGAGGTATAACAAGAGGTTTAATCTTATTTATTTTGATTAGTGTTCTTTTGTATTATGTTTATAATTGCTTTTCAATTATATGCATGTTGTTTGTGGTTGTTTACTTTATGTATGTGGCTAAATAATACTTGGATTCTGAACATAAACACAAAAATCGACGCTTCGGACATCGTCTATTCCACGGCTACTCGTAGAACAGAGGTTGGTCGCTTGAACAACAAGTTTGTTCAAGTGACCTCTCTAAACGAATAGCACGATGATGACTCGATTGTTTGGACAATCCCTTTTATCTAGGATTAAATTTTTTTTAATCTAGGGACATCGATGGGATCGCCATGAACAAACAACCAAGTTGAAGTGGGAAGCAAAGTTTCCCCTCACGGATTGATCACAAAAACCTACAATTTGTATCAGAGCCAAGGTTTCTGGTTTTGTGTGTTTAGGATTCTATTAATCTTATGCATTTTTCATATATTATATGTGCCGGATAATAGTAGGATATGCGTAGTTTAACTCTTTGGTTGCAGGCATAAGATTCGACTATTATGGTCATATGTGTGTATGTGATTGTATGTGTATATTTTGTTGAATCCTTGGGGTTGATGAGGCTAGTATTTAATTTTTTGTAAATTAGATACGACATTGTTTAGCCACTCTTTTTATTTTAGTTTACTTTCGATCTAGATTTCATATACACTCCCTCATGGAGTATAGGATCGATGGATGTAAATTAAAATAGATTTTAGTCTCGGCTTGGATCTCCGGATGGCTCGTACATAGCATAGGAGGAGCGGACGAGAAAGCGATGCGATGGGAGACATATTGAAGACAAAAGCCATAATAGTTGGAAAATAATTTATTTTTCATATTTATTGCTTTTTATTTGATATGCATGTCGTAGGCTAGTAAAATTCCTCAATTTCAAATTACTAAGTGGGAGAGGGAAATTTTTATAAATTCTCACGACCTCTATTATGATTTGACAAGTGATGCAAACAAACTTGCGCATCGGCTCTGAGTGCCTTCCTCCCCATCGGATGAGTTTGTTTGTAGATCACAAGGTCAAATATGGTTATAGGGAATTATTAAGAAGCGTGTGCACTTCCCCATCGGAAGGCACATAACCCGAGATAATTACCTTGGTACTGAGTAATGGTGAACACTTAGATACAAATATAAGTATCCTCCCCGTCGGAGTCACTGCTTTTTTTTGTAGAGCCAAAGAGGAACCAACTATTAATTTTACTTGTCAAAAAGTTAGGTTGACAAGATAGTAAAATTAATGGGTAAAACCTCCTCTTACAAATGTAGAATTCGTATACGTCCACACTATCGTGGCATACGATATTCTCGGTGTTTTGAGGTGTTGGTTGATTTTAAAATTTAATTGTTTGAGGAATCAATAATTTTTTGAAATCTAATGTTTTGATTTATTTGATTCTTAGGTTTTCTTTCAAAATGACTTTCAACCCACTTGTTGTGATACTGAAAGAGAACAAACTTACTGGACCCAACTATGTTGATTGGAAGAGGAATCTAGACATTGTCTTGAGTGCTGAGGAATACAAATATGTACTCCTCGAAGAGTGCCCTCCTAAGCCTGCAAAAGATTCTGGGGAAAAGGAGAGAGAGTTATAAGAAGTGGGTAAAGGCCGATGAGATGGCACGGTGTTACATTTTGGCATCTATGTCAAATGTACTGCAACATCAGCATCAAGTCATGCCCATAGCTTATGACATGATGCTTAATCTCAAAGCTTTTCAAACACCAGAATCGGGCTGCGAAGCAAGAAGCCATGAGAAACTTGATGACGACCACCATGATCGAGGGAACACCCGAGAGGGATCATGTTCTCAAGATGATGGCTCATTTTAATGAGTTGGAAGTCCTCGGAGCTGAGATCGATGGGGAAACCCAGGTCGATATCATTCTCCAGTCTCTACCTAGGAGTTTTGAGCAGTTTCGCCTGAACTACAACATGAACAAGAGGTTATATTCGTTGGCAGAATTTTTGACAGAACTCCAGGCGACAGAGGGGCTATTTCGTCATAGTGCTCAGGCACATGCCATGGTGACCCAAAAGGTTTCTACTTCTAAGCCGAAAGGCAAGAAGAAGAAGAAACAAACTGGGGCAAAGGTAGTGGGAGGTACTCAGGGAGGAGTGAAGAATCTGAAAGACAAGTGCTTCACTTGTAAGCAGACTAGACACTGGAAGAAGGACTACCCCAATCATAAGAACAAAGGTATATCTTTTGGTCTAGTCGTTGAAACATGTTTAGCGGTGTTATCTACCGGCACCTGGTGTGTAGATACGGGAGCCACTGATCATGTCTGCAATACTTTGCAGGGGTTCCAGGAAACCAGACGACTGGCTGAGGGGGAGATTACTATGTTGGCGAAGCCACAGAAGGGGGAGATGTTCATTTATCTTTTGAGAAAAATAAACTTTTGGTTCTTAAGAATTGCCTTTATGTACCCTTATTTAGAAAGAATTTAATTTCAGTTTCTAAATTGTTTATGGATAGATATTCTATTTCTTATAATGACAGAGTTGTTATAAGAAGGAATAGGGACATTATCTGTTCGGGTGCATTGATAGGAAATTTATACACACTTGAACCAAAATCTCCCACGATGCAAATTGAAGTTAATAACTCATCTTCTAATTCTAATAAGAGAAAAGAACCTTCGAAGATGAACCAAACATATCTTTGGCATCTTAGGCTTGGTCATATTAACCTAAGCAGAATTCAAAGGTTGATAGCTGATGGACCTTTGGGTTCATTAGTGGTGGAAGATTTCTCAACCTGCGAATCTTGCTTGGAGGGTAAAATGACCAAGAGGCCTTTTAAGGCCAAGGGGTATAGAGCCAAAGATGTGTTAGAATTGGTTCATTCTGATTTGTGTGGTCCTATGTCTATCCAGGCTAGAGGTGGTTTTGAGTATTTCGTCTCTTTTATAGATGATTACTCAAGATATGGATACATTTACCTGATGCACCGTAAGTCTGAATGCTTTGACAAGTTCAAAGAATTCAAGGCTGATGTGGAGAAATGTCAAGGTAAAAGTATCAATACACTACGATCTGATCGTGGTGGTGAGTACCTCTTGGGAGAGTTTAGGAACTACTTATCAGAGGCTGGGATTCAATCCCAATTGACTGCACCTGGCACAACCCAGTAGAACGGTATAGTAGAGCAAAGGAATAGGACTCTTATGAAGATGGTTAGATCGATGATAAGTTATTCTGAGTTGCCAGATTCGTTATGGGGATATGCTCTAGATACGGCGGTGTACATTCTGAACTTGGTTCCATCTAAATCAGTGCCTTCTACTCCCACAGAGTTGTGGACTGGGCGAAAGTCTAGTCTAAGACATATTCGGATATGGGGGAGTCCAGCACATGTGCTGAAGGTAGATGCTGGTAAGTTGGAACCTTGTACAGAAGTACGCATGTTCATTTGCTATCCTAGAGGAATGAAGGGTGTTTTGTTTTATAGTTCTAGAGATCAGAGGGTGATCATTAGCACGAACGCCAGATTTCTATAGGAAGACTATGTGATGAGCCACAAGCCCAAGAGTAAAATTGTTCTGGAGAAATTAAAAGGGGAAGTCACTTCTTCAGTACCACCGAGACAAGAGGATATAGCACAAGTCACTGTACCGCGTGTCACAGAGGATACACAGGAGATACCTCGTCATAGTGGGAGGGTTGTTAGACAGCCTGATAGATTCATGTTCTTGGGAGAATCTTCTGATTTAGTCCCTGGCGAACATGAACCTGATCCCTAGACATATGACGAGGCAATCCAAGATAAAGATGCAGCATCTTGGCAAAATGCGATGAATACTGAGATTGAATCTATGGATTCAAATCAGGTCTGGGAGCTAGTAGAACCACCCGATGGTGTAAAAACCATTGGATGCAAGTGGATCTACAAAAGAAAGAGAGGAATAGATGGGAAGGTTGAGACCTTCAAAGCGAGGCTTGTTGCGAAGGGGTATACTCAGAAAGAGGGTATTGATTATGAGGAGATCTTTTCGCCGATAGCCATGCTTAAGTTTATCCGGATTCTCTTCTGCATAGCAGCTCATATGGATTATGAGGTGTGGCAGATGGATGTCAAGACAACTTTTCTTAATGGAAGTCTTGAGGAAAATATCTATATGAAGCAACCAGAGGGATTCATTGCGAATGGCAAAGAGGATCTTGTATGTAAGCTTAATCGGTCCATTTATGGATTGAAGCAAGCTTCGAGGTCTTGGAACATCCGCTTTGATAAGGTAATCCAGTCTTATGGATTTATTCGAAGTCCGGATAAGTCTTGTGTATACAAGAGATGTGACGGAAACGTAGTGGTATTTCTTGTACAATACGTAGATTACATTTTGTTGATTGGCAACAATATCAAGATGTTGTCGGACGTAAGGGTATGGTTGTCTAAACAGTTTGACATGAAGGACTTGGGAGAGGTGGGACACATCCTTGGGATCAAGATTTTAAGAGATCGCAGGAAAAGGATGTTATGCTTATCCCAAGCTTCATACATAGACACGATTATGGATCGTTTAAGCATGCAGAACTCCAAGAAGGGTTTTCTACCTTTCAGGCATGGAGTTCCTTTATCTAAGGAGATGTGTCCTAAAACATCTGAGTAGATAGAGGAGATAGAGGAGGTTCCGTATGCTTTGGCAGTAGGAAGCCTCATGTATGCGATGCAATGTACGAGACCAGATATCTGCTTTGCCATGGACATGGTCAGCAGATATCAGAGTAATCCAGGATAGGGACATTGGACTGTGGTAAAGCATATATTGAAGTACCTGAGAAGGACTAGGGATTATATGCTGGTTTATCAGGAAGACCAATTACTCCCTGTGGGTTACACGGATTCTGAATTCGAATTTGATAGGGATAACAGTAAGTCTACCTTAGGTTTTGTGTTTACTCTGGGAGGTGGAGCCATTATATGGAGGAGTGTCAAGCAAAAATGCGTGGTAGACTCCACCATGGAAGCTGAGTATGTGGCAGTCTCTAAGGCGGCCAAAGAAGCTGTGTGGCTCAGGAACTTCCTGATGGACTTGGATGTGATTCCTGGTTTGCCCAGAACTATCACAATTTATTGTGATAATAGTGGTACAGTTGCAAACTCGAAGGAACCACGAGCCCATAAGGCTAGTAAACACATAGAGCGCAAGTACCACCTGATACGAAAAATCGTAAAGAGAGGAAAAGTTTTTGTGGCCAAGATTACATCGGAGGATAACCTGGCAGATCCTTTCACTAAGGCCCTTCCGGCGAGAGCTTTTGATAGGCATGTGGAGGGAATGGGGATCAGATGTATGGCTGTTTGAGGATAGCATAGTCTTTTAGTATAAGTGGGAGATTGTAGAGATGTATACTGAAAAGTTTATCTTTTATATGAATATCTTTATTTTGAAATAAGAATCACATGATCATTGTTTGCATTTTTATGGTTATGCAATATTGTCTAATACATTACATTGTAAATAACATAGTGTGTGGTGTCACACGAGAGATCATGTTATCGGCTCCTTGAAAAGTATAAGTAAAGGCTCACAACCGAAATGACTTTGGAAAAACCATCGGAATGGTTGTAGTGTGATTTGGTATTGGTTTGTCTTGACCATAGAATCACACTAGTGCACTTTGTGTGTATTGAGCAAGACCGACTTAGAAGTGATTCAATTTATTGCTGACTACATAATCGAATCAGACCTCAGATATTATTTTATACATGCTCTTAATCCCGATATAATAACGAGCATATATGCTTAGTATTCATCTCTTTGATTTACCAATGGGCGAGATTTATAGATTAAATCGATAGGCTTGGTAAGTTGGGAGATGATATTATTTATATGGTGTGTCGTTGATTATAGGAGGAAACCGTGTCCTATATATTAGGATGATGATGTCCCCTTGAGGAGCTCATAAAGTTCATCATATAAGCCCTGCAGGTGGACTTGGTCCGGCATGATGAAAAGGTTGAGTGGTACTACTCATGGAGTTAGATGTTGATTAATTAATAGTCAGTAAATTAATTAATCGACGGACATTCGAGATCTTAAACACGGGGAGAAAATGTACAAATAATATATGGAGCCCATATTAACTTATGAGGGTTGGTGAGGTAGATCAATGATAATCCTTTAGTGGATTGGATTATCATTAATGGATCAGACATTATGTGAGCTTGATCCATGGGTGGCCAAGATCCAACTCCTCCTCATGGTCCCTATTGTAGCCTATTAACACCTCATGAAGCTTAGATTCAATCGATGACAACAAAACTCTAGATCCAAAGGTAGAGATTAAATCTCTAGATCCGACGGTTGAGATTAAATCTCTAGATTTGACGGTTGAGATTAAATCCCTAGAACCAATGGAGGAGATTAAATCATGGCTTATCCCTAACTCTATAAAAGGAGGTGATAGGGGTGGGCGGCAAGATGATGGATGAGGCTTAGGGTTTGCTTCTCTTGGGCGGTAAGCAATCCTAATTAGATTAGGATTAGGAGTGGACAGCTAGGGTTAGGGTTTTGGGGTTGTGGTGGGCACCAACAAGTAGAGGAAGCCTCTTCTTCTTCTTCCTAAGGTTTGGCCGGCTCCTAACCTTCTTCCCTTTACCTTGGCCGGTGCTCATCCTATCATTCTTCCCCTCTTCCTTGGCCGGAAATTAGGAGAGCTAGGTTTAGGGTTTGGGCGGCAACAAGGAGAAGGATTGCTTTCCTTTCTCTTCTCCAAGTGTTGGCCGACGCCCATGCTCTCATGTTTTCTCCTTTGGGCAGTTTCCATACTCCGTGTTCTCTTCCTTGGCCGACGGTAACATCGAGTCTATTGACTTGGTGGCCGGTTCTAGATAGGAAGAAGAGTTTTGTTTTATGATCTTCCTTTGTTCAGAGTGAACAAGGAAGGAAGATTGGCGATCTAGGAGCTTCGACTTTTGGAAGATCGTCGCCCACACGACGACCAAAAGGAGGAAGGACATACAATAGAAGATCATGACGTATAACAAGAGGTATAATCTTGTTTATTTTGAGTAGTGTTCTTTTGTATTATGTTTATAATTGCTTTTCAATTATATGCATGTTGTTTGTGGTTGTTTAGTTTATGTATGTGGCTAAATAATACTTAGATCCCGAACATAAACACAAAAACCGATGCTCCGGACATCGTCTATTCCGCGGCTACTCGTAGAATAGAGGTTGGTCGCTTGAACAACAAGTTTGTTCAAGTGACCTCTCTAAACGAATAGCACGACGATGACTTGATTGTTTGGGCAATCCCTTTTATCTAGGATTAAATTTTTTTAATCTAGGGACATCGATGGGATCACCATGAACAAACAACCAAGTTGAAGTGGGAAGCGAAGTTTCCCCTCACGGATTGATCACAAAAACCTACATAAAGTCCGATCCATTAATGATAATCCAATCCACTAAAGGATTATCATTAATCTACCTCACCAACCCCCATAAGTTAATATGGGCTCCATATATTATTTGTACATTTTTCTCCCCGTGTTTAAGATCTCGAATGTCCGTCGATTAATTAATTTACTAACAATTAATTAATCAACATCTAACTCCATGAGTAGTACCACTCAACCTTATCATCATGCCGGACCAAGTCCACCTGCAGGGTTTACATGATGAACGTTATGAGCTCCTCAAGGAAACATCATCATCCTAATATATAGAACATGGTTTCCTCCTATAATCAACTGCACACCATATAAATAATATCATTTCCCAACTTATCGAGCCTATCGATTTAATCTATAAATCTCGCCCATTGGTAAATCAAAGAAATGAATACTAAGTACATGTGCCCGTTATTATATCGCGATTAAGAGAATGTATAATATAATATCTGAGGTCCGATTCGATTGTGTAGTCAGTAATAAATCGAATCACCTCTAAGTCGGTCCTGCTCAATACACACAAAGTGCACTAGTGTTATTCTATGGTCAAGATAAACCAATACCAAATCACACTACAACCATAACAATGGTTTGTCCAAAGCCATCTCGGTTGTGAGCCTTTACTTATACTTTACAAGGAGCCAATAACATGATCTCCCGTGTGACACCACACACCATGTTATCTACAATGTAATGTATTAGACAATATACATAACCATAAATATGCAAACAATGATCATGTGATTCTTATTTCAAAATAAAGATGTTCATACAAAAGATAGACTTTTCAGTATACATCCCAATAGGAACCAAGTCTTGGTTTGGGACATGACATCAACATTCCACCTTCCTTCGTCCATGAGGACTTTACATATTGGAAGGTGAGAATGGAACATTTTATTATGTGTGAAATAGAAAATTGGTTTGTTTTGATGCAAGGATTTGATGTTTCCATGGACAAGAAGGGTAGAATACTCAAGAAGAAGAAATAGATGGAGGAGCAACTAGAAAAATTCTAAAGAAATGATAAGGTAATGAAAATGCTATTAAATTTAATACCTAATGATATCTTGTCTAGATTAAAAGAATTGAGAGATGCTAAGGAGTTGTGGAATAAGTTAGTCGACTACCACAAAAATCCCTCATTGGTTTCAAGTGAAGAAAAATTTCAAGAAGCCGAAGAATGCCCATTGATATGAGCGAAATATATAGGGTTTTAGGAGTAGTTTTCGCTCACATTTTGTTGCATTTTATGTTAGTTTCATCCATATGTTATTCTATTTTGTACGCATTTCCTATTTTTTGGTTCGGAGGTCTGCTCTTTGTACTTTTGGGTATAGGTTAGCATTTCGGGAGAAAAGGCGCACTTTCGGAGCAAAAGACAGACATTTTACAACTAGACGTAGAGTGGGACACGGTCAGGGCGTGTGGCTACACACTACCGTGTCCAATGGTCGAGATCGGCCAACTTAGGGCCACACATGGCATAGCTATGTGGCGGCCTGCCAGATTTGCACAACTAGGGTTTTTCCTGATTTTGCAGTGGTCCGAGGTGATGTCTATATAAGGATGGCTCCACCCAAACCCTAGGGAGGAGGCACGACGGCTAGGACAGCACGTCGAAGCCCTCAAAAGCTTCAGGAACTCGCAACGGGGAGGAGGAATGCCGCCGGAGGTTCACACCTTGCACTTTAACGCCAGAGAGAAGACCATGAAAGCATTATAATCTTTTATTCCTGCATTTTATTCCCTATGTATTCGAACATAAACATGCTTTGTGATTCTTCCTTCATATACATGGAGTAGTTCTTTCGATTCTAGGATTAGGGAGTAGCTTGTGTGCACATTACAATGTTGGTTCATGTTAAATTCTGCCTTTGAGTTTAATTTGGTAATTGGTAGTTGTTTTTTACTTTATCTATCCGTGTTTGGTTTTCTACCTACTGTGCTTAGGCAATACGAGGGGTGACAGCCCTCGTATCTAAGATTTAGGGGATCTGATACAAGGAACCTAGGGCTAAACCTGATCTCCTGTAACCATGGATAGAAGGATGCGATGGAACCGGACACGGTTCATCGTAGGGATTGATTCGGCATCCTCATACTGTCTATCCCATCCTTCTAGGCGGAGATAGCTCTCAGCAGATGCGGTGGCTCTTCGGGAGAGTGTATGATGTCCCTTCCACAAAACCATAGCTAAACGTCTAGACAATGCCAATTGACAGCATTATTTTGTGACACACAAGTGAAATCGAAGTCCTAGAATCACCTTTGATGACCTCGGTACACTCCTTTCCTCCTCCGTGTGACACCGTATAGAGTATAGTTCATCGACATCCCTCACCAGTCAAAACCTTTTAGAGTTTATATCCGAACGATTACAACCACTGAACATACCGATATTCGAATCCCAGTCCCTGTGGGATCGATAAATCTTTTATTACTTGACGACATCCGTGCACTTGTGGCCATTGAGCGCAAGCACGCACTTTGAGTCCTCGACAGCCTTCATCGCGAGATTTGAGGTCACGATCGCGTGCATCAAAGTTTTAGCGTCGTTGCCAGGGATTAGTCCATTCGATATCGAATCGAACGGTGGTAAATTGGATCGGACTTAGGATTAGATTTATTTACTTGCTTTATTTTCTTTCTAGTTTGTTTTATTTACTTTAGTTTTATATCTTCCATATTTAGATTTAGTTTTTAATTTTCTTTTATTTTTATTTTATTTAATTCTAGCAGTAGTTGTTTTTATTTCCTTTTTGCATCTTAGATTTTATTATCTAGATTGTTTTATTTTCTGCTTTTAGAATTAGTTAGCACTCCTAATTTTGTGGCTTGGTTCGTCATATGCTTAGACGCTTAGGATCGGAAGGTCTAATTCTGATCGACTTAGAAATCGAGCGAACCTTTCATCGTCGGAGAGCAGAGCAGCGAAGGATGGAGGATCAAGCCGCATCTGAAGTGAACATAGGTAGCCGACCTCTGCGGGACTACGTAGCTCCTAGCGCTAGAGGATTCAGGCCGAGTATAGTTGGACCATCTATTTCGGCAAATACCTTTGAGATGAAGCCAACACTTATACATATGGTCCAGCAGAGTCAATTCGGGGGAGCTGCGACTGAAGACCCGAACTGGCACCTTGAGGCATTTCTTGAAATCTGCTCGACAATGAAAATGAATGGAGTCCCTACTGATGTGATTCGCCTAAGCCTATTCCCGTTCTCACTGCGGGATAAGGCTAAGGCATGGCTTCATTCCTTACCTTTGGGGAGCATCACCACATGGGAGCAATGTGAGCAGCAGTTTTTGAACAAATACTTCCCACCAAGCAAGACTACTCACATGTGCCATCTTATCACGAGCTTCCTCCAGAAGGAGGGGGAGTCCTTATTCGAAGCTTGGGATCGCTAAAAGGGGCTACTCTACCAATGCCCCCACCACAGACTGGAGAGGTGGCTGGTGATCCACATCTTCTACAATGGGATCGCATACGCCACGAAGATGTCCCTAGATTCTGCTATAGGAGGAGCACTGATGAACAAGACCATAGAGGAGGCCGAGGAGCTGATCGAAGAGGTGGCCCAGAACCACCATCAATGGGCTTCCGAACGTGGTAAACCTACACCTGCAACGGGACGATACACTATCAACTCCATGGATTACCTTGCAACAAGGATGGACGCACTCAGTAGACGGTTTGAATCTTTGAATCCTTCATCTGCATGCATGGCCATTGACTTTGAAGAGGGAGCGACAGCGTATTGAAAGGACCACTATGGAGGGTAGGGAACCTCAGAGGAGCAGATTGAGCATGTTGACGCGGTTGGAAACTATGACCAAAGGCCCCACAACCCATACTCCAATACTTATAATCCCGGATGGAGAAATCACCCAAATTTCTCTTATAAGAATAACTTGGGAAACTCACAACCATCAGGGGGTATGGGCAGCAGCAGGGCAATGGGCAGCGACCACAGAAGTCTAGACTGGAACTGATGATGGAGGACTTCATCGCTACCTAAACTAAGGCCAATGAGGAATTTCGTCGCCAACCTCAAAAGTTTGAAGAATCACTCAGGGACTTGAAGGCCACCATCGACGACCTTGTGAGTCACACCAGGATGTTGGAGTCACAAGTGGCCTAGATAGCCCAAACTGTGTCACAACCTGTGAAGAGCTCTCCGGTGAGTCAAGGTAAAGAGGAAGGAGTAGGGTAGAGTAGCAAATTCGCCAAGGGGTGTGCAACCATGATTACCACCCTACCTGACCAAGCTGAGTTTGAAGAGAAGATTCCATTATAGCTTGAGGACCCTGGTGAATTTGTTATCCCCTGCTCAATTTATGGGGAGAGCTTCGATGAAGCTCTATGCGACTTGGGGTCATCAGTCAGTGTGATGCCCTACGCATACTATCGAAAGATGGGACTGAGCGGGCTCCAACCAGCGAATCTTGGTATTTGTATGGGAGATGATTCAGTCAATGAGCCCATTGGCATGTTACCACACTTGCCTATGGTGATTGAGAATTTCGTGATACTCACGGACTTCATCATACTGGACATAGGACCCAATCCCCAGAATCCCATCATTATGGGAAGGCCTTTTCTGGCAACAGTAGGGGCGTGCATAGACGTGAAAGCACACCAGATCTCCCTAGAGGTAGATGGGGAGATCATCCTCTACAGCCTTTCGAAGTACAGAGCCCCCTACCTCGATGACTTCACATTTAGTAGAATGAAATCGGAACCGCCAGATGAAGCTTCTAAGAAGGATGAATAGAGGTTCACTAAACCTCCAGAGCCGAGTTGATAATGGAGTGTGGTTGAGCTAAACGACCTTAAACAAAGCGCTTCTTGGGAGGTAACCCAAGTTTAGTTTTAGATTTCCCTTTGATTTGCATTGCATTTGTTTGATTTTAGTTTTGATTTCCATCCCATTTAGAGTTAGAACTAGGAAAGAACTTTGCTAGGCAAAAATAAAACCCATATTAGCCTATACGGCGAAGTGTATGAGGAAATTCGGATCATAATGCAAAATGGGGAGAAAAATGGGGGCACATGACCTGGCCATGTGTTTTACCACGGTCGTGCCCGACCGACCTGAGGCACACACGGCCTAGCCATGTGTTTTCACACGGCCGTGTCACGCGAGGTTAAAAGGGGCGAGCCATGTGTTTTCACCCCATTTGTGATGTGTGCTTCGAAAGCTCTTGCCCTAGCCATGTGATTTTGTCTTCCCCACCATCTAGAAGCACTATTAACCTCAAAGGAAGCCAAAAGGAGCAAGGATGAGGAGGACCAAGCAAGTAGCACCTCGATATGGCATTTCGGAGCGACGACCATGGAGAGTCGATGCCCCTCAAGCTCCGGAGGAGGGTAATGTTAGTGAAAGCCCTAGAGCCAATCATGTGATGATTGTTGTATGGACTTTATTGTATCATATTCCTATTTATAAAGGCATGGTTATTATATTTACTTGTATTGGTGCCAAATAACTAAATATAATAACGTCCTTGAGTAGTAGGTTCTTATCTATATCAATCGATTGGTTGAATCGATAATGAGATGATATAGAGAACACTACTCTTAATCATTCCTAGTCAAGTATTAACATTCAGGGACAATGTTAATGCGTAGAGACAGCATGTAGGTCAACACGATGACTTGATCTCACAAGTCATGGATATGAGATATCAAGTTGGCACATGGGTATGCATTGGAGAATGTATACTGAATGACCCGCCATGAGAAAGTATCATGGATCGTTATATGAGTGTCATATACTTTCTCATGTGGCTATTAGTATGACTATTAGTCCTTAGACCTGAAGTCACCATGGTTCCCTACATAAGGAGTTGCATACTTTGGCTTCGTCAAATGTCATCGGTAAATGGGTGGACTATAAAGGCGATTACTAGGTATGTAACAAATTATGCGGAGGGATGTGAGTGATATAGATGGGATCTATCCCTCCTATATGATGAGAGCGACATCGTTATTCTTGATAGAGTGAGACCACGAAGTGCATCGCCATGCCCAAATGATTCAATATGAGATATTGAGCTCATTTGATTAGAGTGAGTCTACTTGGAGTTCAAGATATAGATTGTACCAAGGATGACACGGTCTATGCCTTAATTGGTCAATCTAGATGTCAAGAATAGAGGGACATTGGCATATATTGTGAGAGTCACAATTAGTAGTCACAAAGGTGATGTTGGAGCTCAACATTCTTGTAACTTGGGTAGCAATGATGTGTTGCTAGATACCGCTCATTGCTTATGTTCCTAAATCGGTTTAGGGACATTGCCAATGTTACAAGAACCTATAGGGTCACACACAAAGGGCAATTAGATGGAGATTAGGTTCATATGGTGAACCATGAGGATTAGGTTCATGGGATGAACCAAATTGGATTAAGAGTAATCCAAATTAGACTAATTGAGTTAGACTCAAGTTGATTTAAGTGTTGAATGAGTCTAATTTAGATTTGATTCATTGAGTCAATTTAAATTAATGAATAAAGATTCATTAAATCAAATTGACTTGAATCAAGTGGTTAGATTTGATCAACCATGGGAGATAAGAGGTCAAGTTTGACTTGACTTGAGAGGGAAGATGAATGGTCAATTTTGACTTGACCAATTGCCATGTCATGGTGATATGGCATCTGGGCCAGCCAATGATGGTGTTCCACATCATCATGGACTTATCATGGGGTGTCACCTCATGAGGGAGACCAAGAGCCTTTGGCTCTTGGAGTTACATGCATGCATGTAACTCCCAAATAAGTGATCGGCCACTTTAGGAGGCTTGATAGCGGAAATTCATTTTGTGTGGTAACTCCAACTTCATCTTCTTCCTTGCTCCACTCAAGTTCTCTCCCAATCCTCCACATTGCCGAGACCTTCAAGGAGTGCTATCACTCTCAAGATTGTTTTTCTCTACCTATTTCTTGTGTGGATACCAATAGAGGAGTGTGCACTTGACACTCTCGAGTTCTGGCAATCCATTTGGATGAGCAGGATAAGCGAAGGGCATGGCTTCAAGGGTAATTTCTTATCATGTAGATCTAGAGTAGATCTAAAGGTATTAAACACATACATGTTAGTTTTATTTGTTATTCTTCGCACGGATCCGTGGCCGGGCTTCCGAGGTTTCCGCAACGCAAAAGACGGTTTTTACGACTCAGAAAACCCAACAGTGGTATCAGAGCCACGTGCGAAGCATGTATGTGTTTCATATTTATAACTTTTGTATTTGATATAAAAATTACAAATTTTTAAGTTTCTGTAAATTTCCTATTTTTATAGAATTTTTGGGTATTTTTCTCAAAGAGTCGAAGCAACAAGTGTTGGGACACTTGTAGGCTTCAACCACTTAGAAAAACTCTCTGAAACGGCGAGTTCTCGCTTTAGGTTTTTGGGACAGCGACTTAATTCGCTGTAAAATCGTAGTAGGGACACTCGCAAAGTTTATTTTGCAAGTAGGGGAGCTGCCCCTATCCCCGAAAGAGGCCTTGTCCCGCGATCGCGCCCGGAAACTGCTTAGCGGGACCGTTACATAGAGATGACTCATAAAATTGAAAAAAATAAGAAAAATTATAGAAATTTTCTGTAAAATACATAATTTAGTATTATGTATAATTCTGTGATGGTCATGGCCCAAGAACTCCAATATGATTGGATGATGATGTGTTGTAATTCATAATACGGCCTGAGTGTCATTTTTGTGGTTGTGCGTGTTGTATAGTGTATGCGATCTACGCGTCGTACCTCTTCTTTTAAAAAATTCTAGTTGTAAATAGTTTTAGACTCGAATGTAACTCGAGTTTCATGTTTGTAATGTACAAAATGGAGTGGTGGAAGGTCCACTTGTGAACGGAGTTACGAGAAGGGTGTCGACGACACATGGCGGTCAAAGAAGGCACTTGGAGAAGTCGCTAACCCTAGGTTGACCGTCCGATCTTCTCATTGGCTTGAGAAGATCATAGTAGGCCCATGACCAAATCACAATTTATATATATATATATATATATATTTATTTATTTATTTATTTATTTATTTGTTATGCTTGTATGTATGTGATGCATGCTAGTAGAATAATGCTTGTATGTATATGATGCATGCTAGGATATTTTTCTTGTATGTATATGATGCATGCTAGAATAATGCTTGTATATATGTGATGCATGCTAATAAAGGCCTTAATGCGTATATGATACACATTACGATTAGATTAGATCTTAATCGAATCAACTCGTAAATGCCTACCAAGTCCTTGATACCCATCACTACCTCGATCATTTATAGTTGTTGAATCTGCCAAAGCAGAGCAACGCATATTATCTTAGTAGGGTGTGGAGGGACAATCTTGGTCCCGTCTATCACGGCTTGGGTTAGAGTAAGCTCAATTAGATTGAGTAAAACTAGTTAACTCAATTGGATCGAGTAGAACTATAGGCATATTCCAACCGTTGGAAAGATAGGATAAGATCGCATTTACACTAAATCTTGGGTGATTTAGCCAAAGCTAACTCAAGGTCTTTTGTAAATGTGGGTCTTGAACCTATAAACAAGAGTTGCATAGAGATGTAATCGGTAATGTGTTACCCACCGATCGTACTAAGTCTTGGGTGAGTTAGCCAAAGCTAACTCAAGGCTTAGTATGATGTGGATCTTGTCCCGTAGGAATTATAGCTAGTTTGTATGAATCTAGTAATGTGGTTTGACCACATCCATAACTCGATTCTATAAAATTCCTATAATTAAGTGGGAGCATCATTTGATTAAAGGCCTAATTAAATGATAAAAGGAATATGATATTAATTCTCTGCATTGTATGTTGTAGATTACTATGTCAACAAACACGAACACTCTCTCTCTGTGTTCTGTCCTTGAGAAGGACAAGCTCAATGGAGCAAATTTCCTGGACTGGTACAGGAACCTAAGAATCATTCTCACCCAAGAAAGGAAATTGTACGTTCTGGAGCAGCCCATTCCGGAGGCACCTTCTGCCACTGCCTCGCGAGCTGACAAAGATGCTTACAAGAAATATCAAGATGATGCATTAGATGTGTCATGTCTAATGCTCGCGACCATGAACTCTAAGCTTCAGAAGCAACACAAGTTCATGAATGCTTATGATATGGTTGAACATCTTCGTCAACTATATCAAGGACAAGCAAGGTACGAGAGATATGAAGTCTATAAGGCATTGTTTGGTTCCAAAATGCAAGATGGGACTCCTGTAGGTCCATATGTACTCAAGATGATTGGGTACGTAGAAAACCTACAGAGATTGGGATTCCCCCTTGGCCAAGAGCTGACCACTGACTTGATCTTGCAGTCTTTGCCACAAAGCTACAATCAATTTGTCATGAATTACAACATGAATGAAATTGATAAGCCATTGCCTGAGATGCTCAGCATGTTGAGAACTGCTGAGCTCAACCTTAAGAAGGGAAAATCTGACTCCATTTTGATGGTGCAAAATAAGAAAGGCAAGGGCAAGCCTAAAGGTAAGGGAAAGTCCCACGCCAAGGGCAAAGGCAAGGAACTGAAACCCAAAGGAGGGGTGGCCAAGGAAGGGGCTTGCTTCCACTGTAAGGAAGCTGGACACTGGAAGCATAACTGCAAAGCTTACCTGGAAGATCTTAAGTAGAAGAAAAGTGAGACTTCTACTTCAGGTATAAATGTTATAGAAGTCAATCTATCTATTTCTTCATCATGGTTATTAGATACCGGATGTGCATCTCACATTTGTACCAATGTGCAGGCGCTGAGAAATAGCAGGGCATTGACAAAGGGTGAGGTGGACCTACGAGTAGGCAATGTAGCAAGAGTTGTTGCTGTTGATGTAGAAACTTATGATCTATCTCTGCCCTCTGGGCTTGTACTAGAATTAGATGAATGTTGTTATGTGCCTGCCTTAACTAAGAACATAATTTCCGTTTCTTGTTTGTAGAAGAAAGGATTTACATTTATAATAAAGAACAAATGTTGTTCAGTTTATTTAAATGATATGTTCTATTGTAGTGCACCTCTAATGAACGGACTCTACTTTCTAGACTTAGAGAGCCCTATCTATAACATAAGTACCAAAAGGTTCAAGTAAAATGAGTTGAACCAAACCTATCTCTGGCATTGTCACTTAGGTCACATAAATGAGAGTCGCTTATCTCAGCTCCATAAGGATGGGTTGCTAGACTTATTTTATTTTGAATCATATGAGACATGTGAGTCTTGCCTTTTAGGCAAGATGACCAAGACTCCCTTTAGTGGACACAGTGAAAGAGCAATAGATTTGTTAGGACTTATACATAGTGATGTATGTGGCCCTTTCAATGTTGCTGCTAGAGGTGGTTACAAATACTTCATTACATTTACTGATGACTTCAATAGATATGGTTATGTGTATCTCATGACACATAAATCAGAATCCTTTGAAAAGTTCAAAGAATTCAAGAATGAAGTACAAAATCATCTTGGCAAGAGTATTAAGATACTTCGATTAGATCGAGGTGGAGAATACCTTAGCCATGAGTTTTGTGACTATCTAGCTGAATGTGGGATTCTATCCCAACTCACTCCTCCTGGAACACCACAGTGGAATGGTGTATCCGAAAGGAGGAATCGTACCCTATTAGATATGGTACGATCTATGATGAGTCACACAAATCTTCCTATATCCTTTTGGGATATGCTCTAGACACAACAGCCTTTACCCTTAACCGTTGACCATCCATGGCTGTGATAAAGACACCATATACGATATGGAAAGGGAGAAATCCCAAGATGTCTTTCATGAGGATTTGGGGTTGTGAGGCTTACATTCGACATCAAGTCTCAGACAAACTGGGACCCAAATCCGATAGGTGCTATTTTATTGGATATCCCAAGGACACAAAGGGATATTACTTCTACATTCCCAGTCAGCACAAAGTGTTTGTGGCAAAGACTGGGGTTTTTCAAGAAAGGGATTTTGTTTCTAGAAAAACTAGTGGGAGTACGTTCGATCTTGAAGAAATTCAAGATAAGGACCATAGCACTGAGGCCTTGATGGAGGTTGAACAGGAACCACAAAGTGTTGTGGGTGATGAGGTTGTTGCACAAAGGGTTGTGGAACCACCACTTGTTCAGGTAGACCTACCTCTTCGCAGGTCTGATAGGGTACGTCGTCAGCCTGAGAGATACTCATTTCTCTTGTCTGACCATGATGACATTATGTTCATTGAGAATGAGCCTACCTCCTATCAGGAAGCTGTGATGATCCCAGATTCTGAGAAATGGCTAGAAGCCATGAGATCCGAGATGGAATTCATGTACACCAACCAAGTATGAACTTTGGTCGATCCACCTGAAGGGGTCAAACCCATTGGGTGTAAGTTGGTCTTTAGAAGAAAGACTGACATGGATGGACTTACGCATATCTATAAGGGTCGATTGGTGGCTAAAGGTTTCAAGCAAATTCATGGTATTGACTATGATGAAACCTTTTCTCCAGTGGCGATGTTTAAGTCTATTCGGATCTTGCTTGCTATTACAGCATACCACGATTATGAGATCTGGCATATGGATGTCAAAACTGTATTTCTGAATGGAAACTTACTCGAGGATGTGTACATGACACAACCTGAGGGTTTTGAAGATCCACAGCATACTGGAAAAGTATGCAAGCTGCAAAGGTCCATTTATGGGCTAAAGCAAGCCTCTCGAAGCTGGAATCTTCGATTCGATGATGCGATCAAACAGTTTGGTTTCATCAAGAATGAAGATGAATCCTATGTCTATAAGAGGGTTAATGGGAACACAGTTATCTTCCTTGTATTGTATGTGGATGACATACTACTCATTGGGAACGACATCCCTTCGCTACAGTCTGTGAAGACTTGGCTAGGGACGTGCTTCTCAATAAAGGACTTAGGTGAAGCAGCCTGTATTCTAGGCATCAAGATCTATAGAGATAGATCTAAGAGATTGCTTGGCCAAAGTCAGAGTACATATATTGACATGGTATTACTATAGTTTGCCATGCAGAATTCCAAGAAGGGACTTCTGCCAATGTCACATGGTGTGAGTCTTTCGAAGACTCAAAGTCCCTCTTCTAGAGAGGAGAGAGACCGCATGGATAAGATCCCTTATGCATCTGCTATAGGATCTATCATGTACGTCATGCTATGTACTCGTCCTGATGTCTCGTATTCTTTGAGCATGACGAGTAGATACCAGTCAGATCCAGGTGAGCGTCACTGGATAGCAGTCAAGAATATTCTTAAGTACTTGAGAAAGACTAAAGAATATTTCTTGATATTTGGAGGCGATGAGGAGCTAGCTGTAAAGGGTTACAGCGATGCAAGCTTCCAAACTGACTAGGATGATTATAGATCGCAGTCAGGGTTTGTGTTCTGCTTGAATGGTGGCGCTGTGAGCTGGAAGAGTTCGAAGCAAGACACAATGGTTGATTCTACAACAGAAGCCGAGTATATCGCTGCATCTGAGGCAGTAAAGTAGGCAGTTTGGATTCGCAAGTTCATTACTGAGCTTGGGGTGGTTCCTAGCATAGCAGATCCCATAGAGCTCTATTGTGACAACAATTGAGTGATTGCACAGGCTAACGAACCTCGCTTACACTAGCGGGCCAAACATATACTACAACGCTTCCATCTCATTCGAGAGATTATCGATAGAGGAGATGTGAAGATTTGTAGAGTACCCACAGAGGCTAACATTGCAAATCCCTTGAGCAAGGCTTTGACACAGAAAAAGCATGATGGTCACACTAAGTCATTGGGTATTAGATACTACGGTGATTGGCACTAGTGCTAGTGGGAGATTGTTAGTGAAAGCCCTAGAGCCAATCATGTGATGATTATTGTATGAACTTTATTGTATCATATTCCTATTTATAAAGGCATGGTTATTATATTTACTTGTATTGGTGCCAAATAACTAAATATAATAACATCCTTGAGTAGTAGGTTCTTATCTATATCAATCGATTGGTTGAATCGATAATGAGATGATATAGAGAACACTACTCTTAATCATTCCTAGTCAAGTATAAACATTCAGGGACAATGTTAATGCGTAGAGACTAGCATGTAGGTCAACACGATGACTTGATCTCACAAGTCATGGATATGAGATATCAAGTTGACACATGGGTATGCATTAGAGAATGTATACTGAATGACCCGCCATGAGAAAGTATCATGGATTGTTATATGAGTGTCATATACTTTCTATCCATGATACTTTCTCATGTGTCTATTAGTATGATTATTAGTCCTTAGACCTGAAGTCACCATGGTTCCCTACATAAGGAGTTGCATACTTTGGCTTCGTCAAATGTCACCGGTAAATGGGTGGACTATAAAGGCGATTACTGGGTATGTAACAAATTATGCGGAGGGATGTGAGTGATGTAGATGGGATCTATCCCTTCTATATGACGGGAGCGACATCTTTATTCTTGATAGAGTGAGACCACGAAGTGTATGGTCATGCCTAAACGAGTCAATATGAGATATTGAGCTCATTTGATTAGAGTGAGTCTACTTGGAGTTCAAGATATAGATTGTACCAAGGATGACATGGTCTATGCCTTAATTGGTCTATCAAGATGTCAAGGATAGAGGGACATTGTCACATATTGTGAGAGTCACAATTAATAGTCACAAAGGTGATGTTGGAGCTCAACATTCTTGTAACTTGGGTAGCAATGATGTGTTGCTAGATACCGCTCATTGCTTATGTTCCTAAATCAGTTTAGGGACATTGCCAACGTTACAAGAACCTATAGGGTCACACACAAAGGCCAATTCGATGGAGATTAGGTTCATATGATGAACCATGAGGATTAGGTGCATGGGATGAACCAAATTGGATTAAGAGTAATCCAAATTAGACTAATTGAGTTAGACTCAAGTTGATTCAAGTGTTGAATGAGTCTAATTTAGATTTGATTCATTGAGTCAATTTAAATTAATGAATAGAGATTCATTAAATCAAATTGACTTGAATCAAGTGGTTAGATTTGATCAACCATGGGAGATAAGAGGTCAAGTTTGACTTGACTTGAGAGGGAAGATGAATGGCAAATTTTGACTTGACCAATTGTCATGTCATGGTGACATGGCATGTGGGCCGGCAAATGATGGTGTTTCACATCATCATGGACTTATCATAGGGTGCCACCTCATGAGGGAGACCAAGAGCCTTTGGCTCTTGGAGTTACATGCATGCATGTAACTCCCAAATAAGTGGCCTGCCACTTTTGGAGGCTTGATAGTGGAAATTCATTTTGTGTGGTAACTCCAACTTCATCTTCTTCCTTGATCCACTCAAGTTCTCTTCTAATCCTCCACTTTGTCGAGACCTTCAAGGAGTGCTAGCACACTCAAGATTGTCTTTTCTCCACCTATTTCTTATGTGGATACCAATAGAGGAGTGTGCACTTGACACTCTCGAGTTCTGGCAATCCATTTGGACGAGCGGGATAAGCGAAGGGCATCGCTTCAAGGGTAATTTCTTATCATGTAGATCTAGAGTATATCTAAAGGTATTAAACACATACATGTTAGTTTTATTTGTTATACTTCACACGGATCCGTGGCCGGGCTTCCGAGGTTTCCGCAATGCAAAAAGCGGTTTTTGCGGCTCGGAAAACCCAATAGGTAACGCCCTACCCACTCTTCTCTTTCGCAATAATAAACATAAAGATAGATATAATGTGCTCTCTACTCGTAAACTCACTGCTACTAGGTACTTAGATGAAGATTTGCTAGAGTCTTTAGGGTTGTTGGGTGATATTCAAGCCCTATTTGCAAAAATGGGGTGGGAAGAGATGATGGGAATAAGACACCCAACCTACCCTACGATAGTTCTAGAATTTTTGAGTTCCTTAGAGGCAGAAATTTTAACGAGTAGAGAGAGCGAGGAGGGTAGGATAACTTTTAGGCTTTTTAACATTGAGCATGAGTGGGCCCTTCACCAATGGAACTCATGCTTTGGCTTGCCGAGTGAGGGAGAGAGAAGACTCCCTATTGGGTTCAACTCTCGGGTATGTTGGACCGAGTTAATGGGAGAGCATGCTTATGACCCTTCTAGGGCCAAAGCATCGCACCTCCAAAACCCCATCTTCCGATACCTCCACCGCATCATGGCCAGTACTATATTTGGTTATGGAGACAGTGACGGTGTAGTTAGAGCTAGCCAGCTGCTTTGCCTTTGGGATATGCTACAAGAAAGGAGTAGCATCGATGTAGGGTCCCACTTCATCAGACACTTAGTGAAGATGGGCAAAGCAGCACGAGGAGAGATTAATGTGGGAGGCCTACTTACCCACATTTGCCATAGGATGGGGTACAATTACACTACATTAGAGAGTATAGAGGGGAGCCCTAAGATCGACCTAAGAGTGTGCATGACCATGAAGATGATTGTGAGAGAAGGAGACTCCTTATGCTTTGTAAGGAAAAATCTGACAGCCCTTAGGCTCCTCGACCCTGATCGTACCACCATCACTACACGCACCAACCGGCGCTTGGACCTGACAGTGGAGTCCCCTCCATATGAGGAACCCTCCACATCGGTGCCCATCTCTCCACCTTTATATCACTCTCCCTCCATTCCACACAGGCATAGGAGCCCACCTAGTCCACGCCGACATGAGTTTGCACCTGCACCACCACATTTTTCCACCTTTGAGCAAGATGCAGGTACGTCGACATATGATTTTTCGAAGTTCCGATCGCACCTCGACGACATATACACCGAGTAGCAGACGTAGAGGCAACAGGCTAAGGAGTTCTAGGGATTCCGGGAGAACTTCCAGTGGGCTGAGGAGTTCTACGATGAGGCCTGCATATACTTCCAGGAGAAGGCTGGTCGTCGCCAGGATGAGGCCGCCTACCATAGAGAGATGCGGCAGCACATGCACACCCAGCAGGTGCAGTGGGCTACGAAGGAGGAGCACCGAGTAGCCGCTGCATCCACCAACTCCCAGATCGACCACATGTACATGTGTCATCAGTGGCTCAGCAGCAGGTTCTCCCAGGATCCAGAGATGCCGAGGCTCCCAGACTTTCCACCTCGTCCACCATACTAGAGGTATATTTTCATTTAAGTATGGGGGGAGGACCCTAAAGTTTATTTTGTTTTGTTTCCTAGCAGTAGTTTTTTTTTCTGGTATTTTCATTCATTCATGCATGGGTTGTTGAACTTCTTTCAGTACTTAGTTTTTGTTATATGTAAAGCTGCCTCAGTAGTATTTGTAAAAAGTTGCTTACATGAGTTATTCCCATAGGTAGCTCAATTTCATTTATCTCGTGGTATTTTATTTTATTCGCTTTAATGAATGTTCTAGACTTACACTGGTTATCTTTATTTTTTTACACTTACACATGTCGAACATTCTGAAAGGGATAATCTAGTACATACCTAGTTATGATTCATCTCAATAGTCTAGTACTTTAGAATCCATAGGTGACTCTGGGTTTAGCATTTTAGTTATTGGAGATGCTCGTATTGTGTAAGCCCATTTGGAAAAATCAAAATCCCAATGAGAAAAAAAATAGAGAGAAAGAGAAAAAGAGAGTAGTTTTCGCTCACATCTTGTTACATTTTATGTTAGTTTCATGTATATGTTATTCTATTTTGTACGCATTTCCTATTTTCTGGTTCGGAGGTCTGCTCTTTATACTTTTGGGTGTAGGTTAGCATTTCGGGAGAAAAAGGCGCACTTTCTGAGCAAAAGACAGACATTTTGCAGCTAGACACAGAGTGGGACATGGCCAGGGCGTGTGGCTACACACGACCGTGTCCAATGGATGAGATCGGCCAACTTAGGGTCACACACGGCCTGGTCGTGTGGAAACACCCCTAAGAATGATTCGACCCAGCTAGACGATGACTAGGGTTTTTGAATTTTAGAACATATTTATTTTCTATATAAGGATGGCTGTAAAACCACTAGGAGGAGGCACGATGGCTAGGACATGGAACAATATCATTTTAAAAAGCTTGAGGAACTCATTTGAGAACAAGCTAAAGTCCATTTACACTTCAACATGGAGAAGAAACATAAAGCATTGTAATCTTTTGTTCCTGCGTTTTATTCCCTATGTATTCGAACATAAACATGCTTTGTGATTCTTCCTTTATATACATGGAGTAGTTCTTTCGATTCTAGGATTAGGGAGTAGCTTGCGTGCACATTACAATGTTGGTTCATGTTAAATTCTGCCTTTCAGTTTAATTTGGCAATTGGTAGTTGTTTTTTACTTTATCTATGCGTGTTTGGTTTTCTACCTACTGTGCTTAGGTGATACGAGGGGTGACAACCCTCGTATCTAAGATTTAGGGGATTTTATACAAGGAACCTAGGGGTAAACCTGATCTCCTGTAACCGTGGGTAGAAGGATGCGTTGGAACCGGACACGGTTCATCGTAGGGATTGATTCGGCATCCTCGTACCATCTATCCCGTCCTTCTAGACGGAGATAGCTCCCAGCGGATGCGGTGGCTCTTCGGAAGAGTGTATGATGTCCCTTCCACAAAACCATAGCTAAACGTCTAGACAATGTCAATTGACAGCATTGTTTTGTGACACACTCGTATCTAAGATTTAGGGGATTTTATACAAGGAACCTAAGGGTAAACCTGATATCCTGTAACCATGGGTAGAAGGATGCGATGGAACCGGACACGGTTCATCGTAGGGATTGATTCAACATCCTCGTATCGTCTATCACGTCCTTCTAGGCGGAGATAGCTCCCAGCGGATGCGGTGGCTCTTCGGAAGAGTGTATGATGTCCCTTCCACAAAACCATAGCTAAACGTCTAGACAATGTCAATTGACAGCATTGTTTTGTGACACACAAGCGAAACTGAAGGCCTAGAATCACCTTTGAAGACCTCGGCACACTCCTTTCCTCCTCTGTGTGACACCGTATATAGTATAGTCCACTGACAGCCCTCACTAGTCAAAACCCCTTAGAGTTTACATCCGAATGATTATAACCACTGAATGTACCAATATTCGAATCCTAGTCCCTGTGGGATCGATAAATCTTTTATTCCTTTACGACATCCATGCACTTGCCGGCGTTGAGCGCGAGTGCGTACTTTGAGTCCTCGGCAGCCTTTATTGCGAGATTTGAGGTTGTGATCCCATGCATCACCCATCGGCTCAAGAATGTCAGGATTCGGAGGTCGAGAGGTGTTCGACATCCGAGGAAGAAGAGGAGGAAGTAGAAGAAGCCTCCACCTCTAGGATTGATGGGGAGGAGAGGCCATTCTCAATGTCGGAGCAAGAAGAGGTGCCATCCACCTCCGGAAGCCAAGGACAAGACCAATCTTCCGTTACTGACTTAGGTAACTCAAATACATATATTAAAGATAAAAATTATATAAGGTGTTTTGAGTGTAGGAAAAATGGGCATTACAAGAGTAAGTGTCTAAAGCGGGTCAAGAAGATGGCACAAGTGGTGACAAAGACCAAGGAGACCGGAGTCCCCACTAGGAAGTGCAAGGAGAGGAAGGCAACCTAAGAAGGGAAAAGGAGAGAGCTTGAATGTAAGAGGAGCAAAGGCACTCCCTAAGGTACATTTAAATAATGCTCCTTATGTAAGTAATAATCAAAAGCATGATAGGAATTTTCATGCTATTGCTCATGAAAAGCATGCTAGAAGTAATAAGTATTTTTGTTTAGGTGCTAAGAATTGTGAGATTAGATCCAAGGACAAATCTAGAACCAACAATCCTAGAACTTTTCTACCTAATGAAACCATTAGGAAGATAGAGAACAACCTAGGCATCAACCCTAAATGGACTAGGCATATGCCTAGGAGGAAGAATATCTCAAGAGTCAATGAAAAATCAAAACTTGAGATATTAGAAATTGAAAATCAAGCTTTGAGGTCAAGGCTTGAAAAATTAGAAAAGACCCTTTATAAGATGAAAAATTCAATTCAAGGGTCTAATGGGCAAAACTTAAGTGTTGGTAGGAAAGATTTAGTTAAGGGCAAGAAAGGTTTGGGTCACAAGCCTAAGCCCAAGAAGACCATACAAACCTATCACAATGGTCCATTTAACTATGGAACAAACCCTAGGCCTAGGAAAACCAAGGTTACTAGCGAAGTCATCCCTAAGGCTAACCATGGTAAGTGTCTAGTGGCCAAGGTTTCAAAGAAACCTAGGAACACCACTAAGAAGGTCACAAGGGAAGCCATTCCTAGAGTTGACCTAGGCAAGACCCAAATGACCAAGGCTTCCAAGCCAAAGAGGGTCATTAGAAAGGTACTAAGGGAGGATATCCCAAGTGAGTACCTAATTAAGCCAAGGAGCTCAAATAGGTTTTGGGTTCCTAGGAGCATGATCCCCCCATGTTAGATGGGTTAGGGTGTGTCAACTTGAATTGGTAAGGTAGTTAACCTAACCATAGCAAAGTTAGCACCTTAGGCCATTTTCGAGGTAATGGGATACCTTGGAAATAAGGTGAGATTTTATTCTAAAAGAATTTAGGATGTGCCAATAGAGTTTATGAAGTTTGAAAAATCAATCAAAATTGGAACAATTAGTTTAGAGTCAATGGTGTGTCATTTTGGGTTTTTGGCATACTTGGGAATTTGAGTTATTATGGAAAAATGGACATAATTCTAGAAAATGATAAATTTGCTTTAGAACTTAGGTATTCTATACCTTTGTATTTTATATATTTGTCATGCTTTGTTTTCCTTATCGTGTCATGACATCATATTTCATTTAATCATATAAAATGTCATGATTAATATTTAGGGTATTATGTCATGTTTGTAGTTAGGTTCATTTTTATGCCATGATATCATGATTTTTGGAAAATGCTTTAAATTATGCACATTCTTATGCCATGATCATCATTCATGCATTAAGGTTAATAAAATTGAATTAAGGACAATGACATGATTTGAAGTCCTATTATGAGGGAATCAAATAGAGTTGCCTAGACAAATGCATAAAACCCTAGATTAGGGAAGAACAAAAGCCCACATGTAAAAAAATATATATTAAATTGACCTGTGTGTGTATTTATACACCCTAGACACATGTGAGATGTTAGGAAAATGAGTTAAGTTCAAGATGCATAGTTCTTACATCTAGATGAACTCAAACTCATAACAAGGCATCAATGAGTCATGAGGAAAAGTAATGTACAAGTCATGTACATCTAGCCAATAGACCATGGTTCAAAATAATGTTTGAAAAACATTTCAAAATCATTTTGAAAAACCTTGGTGAAGTCTATATTTTGATAGTTATCACCATTGATGAAATTGATACAAAGTAGGCTTAAAACATTGAAGTTATCAATGGTTTTGAAATTTGTATCAATCTCACAATTTAATGGGTATTTTTATATAAAATTATTTTTCACCCATTTTATTTATCATAAGTAATATGCTTATGAAATTTCATGATTTTTCTAGAATTATTTATGCATTTATGAATTTTGTTGAAATTTAACTGATTTTACAAAACACAAAAATCAATTGACTGACGCTTTGGGCAGTCAACTAGTGGTAGGTCAGTTGATTGAATTCTAATTTCAGTCGACTGATGGGTTTGATTTCGGTGAACAAGGTTTGTTTAGCCCAATATCAACCACTTTAGGATATTTTAAAGTCTCCTAATCCTAGGATATGCTTTGGAAAGTATGGGAAGAGTGAAATATCATTGAAAATGATTAGGAGAGTTGTTTAAAGTTGAGTATTGAATTTTAAAGGTGGTTAAAGTTCAAGTTTGAACTTTTACCCTTATTTTTTATGGTTTAAGTTTCCTATTGGCTTAGGAACAATCCAAGGAAATTGTTGGTGCAATGGTCAAGGGGGAGCAAGCCTTTAAGGGGGAGGTTATCCATCATGGGATGATGGATGGTTTTTTCCTCAAGGGGGAGAAATGAAGGGTTGTGTTAGAAAACCCTCATTGTGCTCACCAAAGGGGGAGAGTTGGAGAATGAATAAATGTCTTGCATTTGGTAATATGGGACTTATCACTAGGGAGAATGAAGGCATTCTAGATGATTTTGGACCAAGGGGGAGAGTGGAGGATCTCATTTGGACATGAGACATTGATACTCTTGGAAGACTTTTTTATGTATGTAAAAAAGGAGAATTGATAGTTTGAGTTAGGTAGCCTAATTTAAAGGTTCAGTCAAACATAAAAAAGGGAGAGATTATTGGTGCAATTGACTCAGGTCACAATTGACGAGACTCAAGTAGACTCGAGTAGGATTTGATGTTTGACAATGGGTTTGACCATTGTTTGACAATGAGTTGACCATATGGTTGACATGATTTTGACCATATGAGGATATAGCTTTATGGGGAGATTATCGAAGCAATCAGCCTCATGTCAAGGTTGACCTAGCTCGAGTAGGACTCTAGAGAATTCCAAGTCTTGGGTAATTGGCATGAAGAGTCCAAACATGGGTCTTGGCAATGGTAAAGTCCAAGTTATTAGCACTTGGCATATAAAAGTCCAAGTCATAGGCACTTGTCAATTGGAAAGTCCAAGAATAGTCTTGTGATGGAAAGTCCAAGTATGAGTCTTGGCAATGGAAAGTCCAAGTCATGGCTACTTGGCAAGGAAAGTCCAAAGGTATAGTCTTTGCTGCATAAGTCCAAGTGTGTAGTTTTGGCGGCGTAAAGTCCAAGTGAACTTTGGTAATGAAAGTCCAAGTATGGATGCTTGGCAATTGGGAAGTCCAAGGGTGTGATATTGGCGGCGTAAAGTCCAAGCATATAGTCTTGGCAGCATAAGTCAAATGTTTGGCAGCGTAAAGATCAAGCTTGGAGTCTTGACAGCATAAGTCCAAATGTACCTTGGCAAGGAACCTGGTTAGCATGACATAGTCAATGGAGGCACTTGAAGGCTAGTGCAAGAATGAAGAGTCACGAACTCAAGGTATCCGAGAGGCGTGAGACTGATGGAAGTGGACTGAAGGCTTAGGTTTAGACTAAGGGTGTTTATCAAGTATGAGGGGATCATACTTGTGATTAAACCTCATTGTTGAGGTTTATCAGTCGACTGAGATATTGAATAGTCGATTGGTTGAGTGTTTGACACTCGAGAGTCGTGTTGACTCAGAGCAGTCGACTAGGATTATGACCAGTCGACTGGTCATGTAGTTATCTTAGGCTCGACTACTTGAGCTATGCTCTGGCAGTCGACTGCCATGCATGGGCATCCATGAGCACCGAAGCTCTGGTAGTCAATTGGGCAGTTGACTAGGCTTGATGGAAGTCGACTGCCAAGGTATCTGTTGGCTAGAATGTCAATGTGGATTAAGTCCGTTGTGAGACAACAACACTGTAGGCAGTCGACTGCTAGGTGAAAATCCAGGTCGTGTAGAGGCATAAAAGGAGCTCGACGAGGAGGATTTCGACAATAATTTTTGGGGTGATTTTGAAGGGGAAGTGCTATTGCATTCCAGACCTTCAAAAGCAATCCAAAGCAACCAACAAACAAGCAATCAAAAGTTCTTCTTGTAAAGTTTTCTTTACTTATTGTTGTATTTGTTTATTGTTTTTGGTTGTATCTTGTATTATTATTATTATAAAACTTTGTAAGGGGTTTCTCCATCTTCGGTGTTATATCGAGAAGGAGAAATTTATTAGTGGTGGTGTGCATCACTAGAGCTCGCTATTGAGCTCAACCCGTAGAGTAGGAACCCTAGTTTCAAAATCTTTTTATTGTGCTTGTGTATTTGCATTCCGATGTGCATTAACTTTTTGTTGATGAGCACAACACGATCAAGGATCGAAACAAAAAATCACTATTCACCCCCCCCCCCCTCTAGCGCGTCGTCCGATCCTCAACATAATGGTCAAAATTTAGGAGTTAAGAGGCAAGGAAAATCTATGGACAAGAAAGTTTTGGGTTACATCCTAAGTCCAAGGTAGATAAGCCTACCTATCTTAATGTTCAATTTAAGTATAGAACAAATACTAGGTCTAAGAATGTCAAAGTCACAAGTGTATCCATCCCTATAGTTGACCATGGTAGATGTCTAGTGGCTAAGGTTTTAAAGGAGCCTAAGAAAGTCACTAAGAAGGCCACAAGGGAAGCCATCCCTAGAGTTGATCTAGATAAGACCACAATGACTAAGGCTTCTAAGCCTAGGAGGGTCATTAGGAAGGTACTAAGGGAGATTATCCCTGGTGAGTACCTAGTAAACCCAAGGACCTTTAATAGGTTTTGGGTTCCTTGGAGCATGAGCCCTTCACGCTAGATGGGTAGTTAACCTAACCATGGTAGAGTTGACACTATAGGGTATTTTCAAGGTAATGTGATACCTTGGAAATGAGTTTAGAAATTGATCCTAAAAGATTTTAGGATCTGCCAATAGAAATTATGAAGTTTGAAAAATTGATTATAATTGGCACAATTAGGTTAAAGGTCAAGAGTGTTTCATTTTGGGGGTTTTGGCATACTCGAGGGATTTAGTTGGTTATGGCAAATTGGTATAAGTTTTAGCAAATGACAATTAAGCTTTAAACATAGGTATTTCTATACCCTATATAATATATTTGTCATGCTTTGTTTGTCATATGTCATGTAATGACATCATGCTCATATTATCATTTAAAATGTCATGATAGTACTTAGAGTAATTAATGTAATGCTAATACTTAGGTAAATTTTATATCATGCCATGCTATCATGAATCTTGAGCAAATGCTTATATTATGTAAATCATTTATGTCATGATCATAATTCATGCATTATGGTTATTAAAATTGAATTTTAGGACAAATGGCATTATTTGATATTCTAGATAAAAGAATCAAATGGATATGCCTAGATATAATGCATGAACCCTTAGTTTAGGGAAAACCAAAATCCACATCTCACAAGGATTATAAGATGACATGTGTGTTTATTGATAAACCCTAGACACATGTGAGATGCTAGAAAATTGAGTTAAGTTCAATGTGCTTGTATGGTACATTAATATGAACTTAAAACTCATTAAATCATATGTATAAATCATGAGGAAAGCTAATGTACAAGTCATGTACATATATCTCATAGGCTATGATTGAAATTAGGTTTTGAAAAAAATATTTTAAAATCATTTTGAAAAACCTTGATGAAGTCTATCTTTTGATAGGAACAACAATTGATAATGTTGACACAAAGTTAGAGAAAACATTTAAGGTATCAATGCTTTTGAACTTTGTATCAATTTTTTAAAATAATGGATATTTTAATATAAAACTATTTTTTATCCATTGTATGTGACATACATATGAAATTTCAAGATTTTTTTTAAAAATCATATGTTTACTTATGATTTTTCAAAATTAGGTCTGAAAACTTTGATTTCTGGAAAATAAGAGGGCAGTCGACTGATGTGAGTGACAATTAATTAGTTGCTAACACAGTCAACTGTTGGAGCTGATTTTGGCTGAACAAGAGTTGTTTGGCTATTTATCAGCACCCCTAAGTACCCTATGTTGGTGCAGGGGGACCAGATAATCGAGCATGTATTTTGATTATAGCAAAGACACAAAGATAAGTTTACATCATTATCTCACGAGCTAAATCAAGTGTGCAAAAATGTTAAGCTAAGTTGAAGGTCAGCGACACCCAGAGGGAGCTATAGTGGTCGGGCAACACCGAGGGAACTTCATGGGAGTTGAAGAACCTAGGTGGAAGACCGGAAGCAAAGCGACAGATCTTAAAGGACCAGAGATAAGCTCGTGTGAGTGAGAGATGGTAAGGTTGTGTCCTTTGTACGGGGATGACTGTAGGTGGCAATCTGACTAAGACCTCCTGTGGAGGGTCTAGGTCGAGATCGGACGGTAAGAAACCGTCGCATTTACCATTTTCCATGCTAACCTCTTATTACAGGGAAGTGGTCAGGCTGACAGTCGATTATTGGTCATTGGGCAGTCGACTGATGGAAAGCATCAGTCGACTGATGGCGACGAATCAGCCTTTTGCGCTAGGTCAAAATGGATAACGTTTAATGTAGCCACTTAGCGATAAAATTTGGTACCAACTTATGATCTGTTCCAAAAGATGAGGAGACATATTCTGAGGCCAAATTCTATAAAAGGAGGAAAGGATGTTGGTACAATCGACCCAAGTCATGATTGACCAGACTCGAGTGGGACTCAAGTAGAGTTTTGATGTTAGACAATAGTTTACAATGTGGTTTGACCACAGGAGAGGGAGACTATTAATAAAGTCCAAGTCGGTCACGATTGACCGGACACTTGGTGTGGAGAAGTCCAAGTTTGGTGACTTGGCAAGGAGAAGTCCAAGTATGGATACTTGGCAAGGAAAAATCCAAGTCGGTTAAGAAAGACTGGACACTTGGTGTTGGAAAGACCAACAAGGAGTTGGCAAGGGAAGTCTCGGTAGGTCTGGGAGACCGTGCTTGGCAGTGAAGTCCCGGACGAGGAGTCTTGGCAGTGAAGTCCCGGAGGCATGGACTCTTGGCTGTGAAGTCCCGGACAGGGAGTCTTGGCAAGGGAAGACTCGGCTGATCAGGGAGATTGAGCTTGGCAAAAGGGAAGTCCCGGAGGCGAGGTCTCTTGGCAAAGGTAGACCCGAGAGCATACCGATAGCTGATGGAAGCACTTGAAGGCAAGTGCAAGGATGAAGAATCACGGACTCGAGGAATATGGGAGGCGTGAGGCTGATGAAAGTGGGTTGAAGGCTTAGGTCTAGGCTTAGGGTGAGTATCAAGTATGAAGGGATCATACTTGGGGTGTTAAACCTCATTGTAGAGGTATAACAAATGATCATTATTAGGTTGGATCGATTGGTGGCTTCGCTTGTAGGCAAACGTATGCCGGGCTCAACCACTCGATCGAGTATCGATCGAGGTGGCACCTCGGACCGAGGTGGCCATCGTGCCTCGACTCGACGGTCTGGAAGGAGGCTCAGAGGCGAGGCATGCTCGACCAGCACCTCGATTGGAGGCCAGTCGAGGAGGCGCCTTGACTGGAGGACGTAACTGGCACCTCGACTAATTTTAGCACAGGTATGAAGACAGAGGCTTAGAAGCAAGGTGGCTCGACTGGCGCCTCGAATGGGGTCCTAGTCAAGGCACCGCCTCGACTGGTTTCTGACCGTTGGAGCTCGGGAGGATTCGACGCAGGTTTATAAGAAGGGGCTTTAAGGCTTCTTCAAGTAGCAATCATCAACGATTCTTTCGACGGTGTTGAGGGGTGATTTAAAGGGAGTGTTGCTGCATTTCAGGGTCTTCAAAGTCATCCCAAAGCAACCAACAATCAAGGATTCAAAAGCCCTAATCTATAAAGAGTTTTTATTTGCTTTCTCTATTTGCTTTTTTATTTGTTGTAGTTGCTTGTGGTATCTCATTCTTATTGTTTGTAAGAGCCTTGTGAGAGGTTCCTCCACCTCCGGTGTGTTCACCGAGAAGGAGAAGAGATATAGTGGTGGTGTACATCACTAGAGTCCGCTAGGGCTCGCCCGTGGAGTAGGAACTAGGGTTCTGAACCACATAAAATCCTTGTGTTGTGCTTGTTGTATGTTTTGTATGTGTTTTTGTACTTGTATTTGTGTTTCATGCGACTAACAATTTAGACAAGCACGATCAATTCTCCATCGAAGAGACAAAAATTGCTTTTCGCCCTCCCCCCCCCCACCCTCTAGCGATGCCAACAGTTCTAACAAGTGGTATCAGAGCAAGATTTTGCTCTAAGAAGAAGAAGACGCATCAATATCAACAAGTGGTCTTCAATCAGACTAATCGCCGAGGGAGCTAAAGCTAGAGAAGATGGAATTTGAGGATGGATTTGGACGTGACGTTCATCCACCACCATATGGTTTCGAAGGATTTGCTTAATGGAAGACGATGACGGAATTCTTCTTCCAAATGAACATAGAGGAGTGGTTTGCACTAACCGAAGGGTTCAAGACTCCAACGGACAAAAAGGGATGAGCTCTAGACTGGAGTAAATGGACTGAGGGGGAAGTCCAAAGATTTGAGGCAAATGAGAAGGTATTGGATATTTTAGTTAATTTAATACCTAACAATGTTTTGTGTGAATTAGGGAAGTTCATGGATGCAAAAGAATTATGGGGAAAGCTTGCTGATATCAATGGTGAAACTTCCATGATTTAAGAAGATGAGGAAAAATCCGAAGGTTTGGAATGTTCATCATCTCAAGTGAGTAAAGATCCGGAAGATGATAGTTGTTCACCATCTGAAGAGGAAATTATGGAAAACTCCATGCCAAGGATTTAGGGGGAGGTTGAATCTTCAACCCTGGAGAAAGAGCAAGAGGAGCCTTCTACCTGGGGGAGAAATGAAGAAGAAGTCCAAAAGTCTCCAATCACTCAAGAAGGTAACTTAAATTCAATTGTTAAGGGTAAAAGTAATATAACATGTTTTGAGTGTAGGGAAGTAGGGTACTATAAGAGTAAATGCCCAAAGGAGGTTAAGAAAAGTCAACCGACACCAAAACCTCAAGAAAAGTCAAAGGATGCCGATGTCCCAATCAAGAAAAGCAAAGAGCACATTGTGTGTTTCAAGTGCAATCAACGGGGACACTACCGAAGTCAATGCCCTAAGGGGAAGAAGAAAGGGCAAGAGGGAGCATCACATGTAGGGGGAGCCTTCACGGCAAACCCTAAGGTATATTTTAGTCATGCACTTTCAAATTTTAATATCAAAAAGCATGCTAGAAATAATATTAATTCACTTGCAATTGTTCATGATAGGCATCGTAAAAACAACAAGTTTTATTGTTTAGGTGCTAAGCATGTAAATTTGACTAAGGACAATGCTAGACTAACTCTACCCAAGGATAGGAGGGTAGAGAACAATAACCTAGGCATCAACCCTAAATGGACTAGACATATTCCTAGAAAGGAGAACATCTCAAGAGTAAATGAAAAATCGAAACTTGAAATATTAGAAAAGGAAAATCAAGCTTTGAGGTCAAAGCTTGAGAAAATGGAGAAGACCCTTAGGAAGATGAAAAATATGATTAATCAGTCTAATGAACAAAACTTAGGTTCTAGGAGGCAAGGTGCATCTAAGGACAAGCAAGGCTTGGGTCACAATCCTAGGTCCAAGATAGATAAGCCTACCTATCATAGTGTTCCATATAATTATGGAACAAGTTCTAGGTCTAGGAGTACCAAGGTCACAAGGGAAGTCATCCCTAGAGTTGACCATGGTAAGTGTCTAGTGGCTAAGGTTTCAATGAAATCTAGGAAAGCCACTAACAAGGTTACAAGGGAAGCAATCTCTAGGGTTAACCTTAACAAGATCAAAATGACCAAGGCTTCCAAGTCTAGGAGGGTCATTAGAAAGGTGCTAAGGGAAGTTATCCCTAGTGAGTACTTAGTAAACCCAAGGAGCTCCAATAGGTATTGGGTTTCTAGGAGCGTGATTGATTCACGCTAAATGGGTTAGGTTGTGTCAACCTTGAATGGATGGGTAGTTAACTCAATCATAGCAAAGGTGGCACTTTAGGTCATTTCCAAGGTTTTGGATACTTTGGAATTAAGGTTGATTTTAAATCCTAAAAGTGTTTAGGATGTGCCAATAAATTGTATGGAAGTTGAAAATTTTGATCAAATTGGCACAATGAGGTTTCAGAGGTGATGGTGTGCCATTTTGCATTTTTGGCACACTTGGGAGATAACTGGTATTATGGAAAAATGAACTTAATTCCAACAAATGGCAACAAATATTAAGAACTTAGGTATTTTCATGGCATTGCATCTTATTTGCCATACCTTGTTTGCTTTGCCATGACATGACATCATATTTTCCTTTTATCATATAAAATGTCATGATCATGCTTAGATCTATTGTTTTTAATGTCATGTTAGTATTTAGGTTTATGTTACATACCATGACATCATGATTATTGGCACATGTTTTATTTATGCTATCTTATATTCCATGATCATTCATGCATTTATTAAAATTGATTAAGGACAATGGCATGACTTAAAGTCCCATGTATAAGGGAATCAAGTAGAGTTGCCTTAGAAAATGCATGAGGCCTTAGTTTAAGATGAACAAAACTCACATATCACATCAAATTGACATATATGTGTATTGATACACCCTCGATACATGTGAGATGCTAGGATATGAGTTAAGTTCAAGGTGCATAGTTTTTGCATCTAGATGAACTCAAACTCATATCAATCATAGGCATAAATCATGAGGAAAGCTAGTATACAAGTCATGTGTACTTAGCCCATAGACCATGATTGAAATTAAGGTTTTGAAAACATTTTAAAATCATTTTGAAAAACCTTGGTGAAGCCTATCTTTTGATAGCAATTACTATTGAAAAGATTGAAACAAAGTTGGCTCTAAACATTGAAAATTTCAATGCTTTTGAACTTTGTATCATTCTTATAATTTAAAAGTTATTTTCATAGAAAACTATTTTTCCCCTATAGTGTTTGACATAAGTAATGTGTGGTTAAAATTTTGTGATTTTTTGAATTTTCTAGAATTATTTATGCATTTATAAAGTTGGTCTGAAATTTCGAAATCAGAAACTTCAACAACGATCGAGGCGCCTCATTGGAGTTGCTTCCACTCATTGGACCCTTTCTCGATTAGTGTAGCACTATTTTGACTTACCAAAGTTGGGTTAAGCCATCTGACCATAACCCTAGGCTAGATAACTTCTCCTACACCTCTAATGTGCTTAAACAAGCATAGAAATGCTGAGATTTTCATTGGAAATGAATTGGAGTACAAATTAAATTTTAAGGGTTGTGAAACTTAAAATTTGAACTTTTATCCAAAATATTTAGTGTTTAAGGTTCCTATTGGCTTAGGAACTCTCCAAGGATATTGTTGGTGCAATGGTCTAGGGGGAGTAAGTCTTTAGGGGAATATTATCCATCTAGGTGTTATAGATGATGATTTATCACAAAAGGAAGAAAATGGGAGATTGCTTTTCATTTAGTGATAGGTCAATAAGGAAAATGAAAGCATTCAAGATGATTTTTGATCAAGGGGGAAGAAAGAAAAATCTCATTAGAAATGAGACATGGTAAACCTTGATGGACTTTTTGATGTGTGTCAAGAAGGGGGAGAAATAGAAGGGGGTTAAGTTAGGGTCATATACACTAAAACTCTAAAATTTCAGAAATTTGAAATTCTAAATTGGGTTATGCTTTGGCATAAGAAGAGTCAAGTTGGGTTTATGGGATAACCTAACTTAATGGTATTGTCAAATATCAAAAAGGGGAAGATTGTTGGTACAATCGACCCAAGTCATGATTGACCAGACTCGAGTGGGACTCGAGTAGAGTTTTGATGTTAGACAATAGTTTACAATGTGGTTTGACCACAGGAGAGGGAGACTATTGATAAAGTCCAAGTCGGTCATGATTGACCGGACACTTGGTGTGGAGAAGTTCAAGTTTTATGACTTAGCAAGGAGAAGTCCAAGTATGGATACTTGGAAAGGGAAAATCCATGTCGATCAAGGGAGACTGGACACTTGGTGTTGGAAAGACCAAAAGGGAGTTGGCGAGGGAAGTCCTGGCAGGTCTGGGAGACCATGCTTGGCAGTGAAGTCCTGGACGAGGAGTCTTGGCAGTGAAGTCCCGGAGGCGTGGCCTCTTGGGAGTGAAGTCCCGGACAGGGAGTCTTAGCAAGGGAAGACCCGGCTAATCAGGGAGATCGAGCTTGGCAAAAGGGAAGTCCCAGAGGCGAGGTCTCTTGGCAAAGGTAGACCCGAGAGCATGATGATAGCTGATGGAAGCACTTGAAGGCAAGCACAAGGATGAAAAGTCACAGACTCGAGGGATCCGGGAGGCGTGAGGCTGATGAAAGTGGGTTAAAGGCTTAGGTCTAGGCTTATGGTGAGTATCAAGTATGAAGGGATCATACGCGGGGTGTTTAACCTCATTGTAGAGGTATAAAAGTCGACTGCTAGGTTGGATCAGTTGATTGGGCTTCGTTTGTAGGCAAATAGAAGCAAGCTGTGCTCAACCAGCGCCTCGACTAGAGTATCAGTCGAGGAGGTACCTCGATTGGAGGTGGCAACTGGTGCCTCGACTCGACGGTCTGGAAGGAGGCTCAAAGGTGAGGCGCGCTCGACCAGCGCCTCGACTAGAGGATGCGACTGGCGCCTTGACTCATTTTAGCACAGGTATAAAGATGGAGGCTCAGAAGCAAGGTGGCTCGACTGGCGCCTCGACTGGGGTCCTAGTCGAGGCGCCGCCTCTACTGGTTTCTAACCGTTGGAGCTCAAGAGGATTCGACGCAGGTTTATAAGAAGGGGCTTTAGGGCTTCTTCAAGCAGTGATCATCAATGATTCTTTCGACAGTGTTGAGGGGCGATTTGAAGGGAGTGATGCTGCATTTCAGGGCCTTCAAAGTCATCCCAAAGCAACTAACAATCAAGGATTCAAAAGCCCTAATCTATAAAGAGTTTTTATTTGCTTTCTCTATTTGCTTTTGTATTTGTTGTAGTTGCTTGTGGTATCTCATTCTTATTATTTGTAAGAGTCTTGTGAGAGGTTCCTCCACCTCCGGTGTATTCACTGAGAAGGAGAAGAGATATAGTGGTGGTGTGCATCACTAGCCCATGGAGTAGGAACTAGGGTTCCAAACCACGTAAAATCCTCATGTTGTGCTTGTTGTGTGTTTTGTATGTGTTTTTGTATTTGTATTTGTATTTCTGCTGCGTACTAACAATTGTAGACAAGCACGATCGAATTCCTCCATCCGAAGAGATGAAAATTGCTATTCACCGCCCTCTAGCGATGCCAACGGTCCTAACAGAGGATTCCAACCCAAACATCAATCAAGATTATTCTCAAGTGCTCCTACAACGCCAAAGCTCCAACATTGTCATAACGTCGACGCGATGCTAAGCTTCCATCTTCTTCGTCGGCAGCAGCAGCAAGTAATATCTTTTGTATTCTTTGTTTTAGTCGTAAGGAGGTGAGGTAGACTTGTTGCCTCATCCTCGTACTTTCGATTTTGTGATTGTTATCTCCTACCTCCAATGAGGAGGAGATCTTATAGTGCTTTGCCCTCCGTATGCGGTCTAGGATCATTAGGGCCTTGGAGTAGCAACCGCTGGGTTGTGAACCAAGTAAAAATAAACTTGTCTCTTTACTTTTCCGCTGTGCTTGCTCGTATATCGAACGAAACGAAAAATTTCATGCTCGCTATTAACCCCCCCCCCCCCCCTCTAGCGACGCTTCTCGATCCAACACCCTAGCTTCTCTTAACCCTATGATATGCTTAGACAAGCATTAGAAGGGTGAAATATTCATTGAAAATGATTAGGAGGGCTAATTAGGGTGAAGTATGGAATTTTAAGGGAGGTTAAAGTTCATGTTTGAACTTTTACCCTTATTTTCGATTGTTTAGATTTCCTATAGGCTTAGGAACTCTCCAAGGACATTGTTGGTGCAATAGTCAAGGGGGAGTAAGCCTTTAGGGGGAGTTTATTCTTCAAGGGATGATGGATGTTTTTAAATGGGGAGAATGAGAAATGTCTTGCATTTAGTGATAAGGGAGTATCACTAAGGAGAATGAAGACATTTAAGATGATTTTTGACCAAGGGAGAGAATGAGGATCTCATTGGAAGATGAGATATGGTAAACACTTGGTAGGCTTTTTGATGTATGCCAAAGGGGGAGAAATGAGAGTTTAAGTTAGCTAAACTTTGATTATTCTTTGGCATAAGAAAAGGAATAGTTGGGATTCTGGGATAGACTAACTTAAATGTACTGTCAAACATCAAAAAGGGGGAGATTATTGGTGCAATCGACCCAGGTCATGATTGACTAGACCTGAGTGGGACTCGAGTAGTGTTTTGATATTTGTCAATATGCTTGATGATCATATGACTAGTGGATAGATTGGGATATCCAAGGTCATATGAGAGAGATTGTTATGAGGAGATTGTTGGAGCAATCGACTTCATGTCAAAGGTTGACCAAGCTCGTGTGAGACTTGAGAGGAAGTACAAGTTTGAAGACTTGGAAAGGAGAAGTCCAAGATTTAATTCTTGGCAAGGGAAAGTCCAAATATGGATATTTGGCAAAATGAAAGTCCAAGGTTATAGTCTAGGCTTTGTAAGTTCAAGTGTGTAGTCTTGACAGTGAAAGTCCAAGTATTGAGGCTTGACAATGGAGGAGTTCTGGAGGCGTGACCTCTTGGCAATGATAGACCTAATGGCATGACATAGCTAATGGAAGCACCTGATGGCTAACATGAAGGGTGAATGAGTCGTGGAGGACTCTAAGGGAGTGAGGCTGATGGAGGTGGCTTGAAGGCTTAGGTCTAGGCCAAGGGTACCTGGTAGCATGACAAAGCCGATGGAAGCACTTGAAGGCTAGTGCACGGATGAATGAGTCATGGAGGACTCGAATGGATCTTAAAGGCGTGAGACTAATGGAAGTGGCTAGAAGGCTTAGGTCTAAGATAAGGGTGAGTATCAAGTATGAGGGGATCATATTTGGATTAAACCTCACTTTTGAGGTTCACCAGTCGACTGGTGGTATTGGCTAGTCAACTGGTCTAGTGCACGACCTCGGGAGGCCTAGTTGACTTGAGCAGTTGACTGGGAATATTACCTAGTCGACTTGTTGAGTAGTCAACTAAGGCTCAACTACTTATCTGTGGCTCTAATAGTCGACTGCTAGGGTATAGCAGTCGATTGGTTTTAAGTGGATAGGGCATAAAAATTTTTAGTGTCGACTACTAGCCCATGATAGTCGACTGCTGGGTCAGGGAAGTCGACTGATGGGTAATAATTTGACATGGATTAGTTCGTTGTGAGACAACGACACTTTGTCCAGTCGACTGGTGGGTAAGGCCAATTTAATGGGAGCCAAAAAATCAACCCGAGCGGATATATTATAAGGAGCTCGAGAAGGAATTTTCCACAGTTGATTCTTAGAGACTTGGAGGGAAAACACTACTGCTTTTTAGACCTTCAAATCGACTAAATGAAACCAAAAGATCAAGAGATCAAAAGTGTTGGGTTTTCCGAGCCGTAAAAACCATTTTTTGCATTGCGGAAACCTCGGAAGCCCCGGCCACGGATCCGTGCGAGGTATAAAAAATAAAACTAACATGTATGTGTTAATACCTTTAGATCTACATGATAAGAAGTTACCCTTGAAGCGATGCCCTTCGCTTATCCCGCTCGTCCAAATGGAATGCCGGAACTCGAGAGTGTCAAGTGCACAATCCGCTATTGGTATCCACACAAGCAATAGGTGGAGAAAAGACAATCTTGATTGTGCTAGCACTCCTTGAAGGTCTCGGCAATGGAGGATTGGGAGAGCAAGAGAGGAAGAGAGCCAAGGAAGAAGATGATCCAAGGAAGAAGAAGATGGAGTTACACAAAAACAATTCATTCCTCATCAAGAAGTGGCCGACCACTTTAACCTTGGGGGGTTACATGCATGCAGGTAACTCCAAGAGCCAATGACTCTAGGTCTCCCTCATGAGGTGACACCACATGATAAGTCAATGATGATGTGGAGCATCATCATTGGTCGACCATGCCAAGTCATCATAATGACATGGCATTTGGTCAAGTCAAACTTAACCTTTCATCTTCCCTCTTAAGTCAAGTCAAACATGACCTCTTATCTCCCATGGTTGATCAAATCCAACCATTTGATTCAAGTCAATTTTAATTTAATGAATCTCTATTCATTAATTTAAATTGATTTGATGAATCAAATCTAAATTAGACTCATTAAACACTTGAATCAAATTGAGTCCAACTCAATTAGTCTAATTAGGATTACTCTTAATCCAATTTGGTTCATCCCATGAACCTAATCCTCATGGTTCATCATATGAACCTAATCTCCATATAATTGCCCTTTGTGTGTGACCCTATTGGTTCTTGTAACGTTGGCAATGTCCCTAAACCGATTTTGGAACATAAGCAATGAGCGGTATCTAGCAACACATCATTGCTACCCAAGTTACAAGAATATTGAGCTCCAACATCACCTTTGTGACTACTAATTGTGACTCTCACAATATGTGACAATGTCCCTCTATCCTTCACATCTAGATTGACCAATTGAGGCATTGACCGTGTCATCCTCGGTACAATCTATATCTTGAACTCCAAGTATACTCACTCTAATCAAATGAGCTCAATATCTCATATTGACTCATTTGGGCATGACCATGCACTTCGTGGTCTCACTCTATCAAGAATATCGATGTCACCCCCGTCATAAAGGAGGGATAGATCCCATCTACATCCCTCCGCATAATTTGTTACATACCCAGTAATCGCCTTTATAGTCCACCCATTTACGGGTGACGTTTGACGAAACCAAAGTATGCAACTCATTAAGGGAACCATGGTGACTTCAGGTCTAAGGACTAATAGTCATACTAATAGCCACATGAGAAAGCATATGACACTCATATAACGATCCATGATACTTTCTCATCGCGGATCATTCAGTATACATTCTCCAATGCATACCCATGTGTCAACTTGATATCTCATATCCATGACTTGTGAGATCAAGTCATCGTGTTGACCTACATGCTAGTCTATACGCATTAACATTGTCCCTGAATGTTAATACTCGACTAGGAATGATTAAGAGTAGTGTTCTCTATATCATCTCATTATCTATTCAACCAATCGATTGATATAGATAAGAACCTACTACTCAAGGATATTATTATATTTAGTTATTTGGCACCAATACAAGTAAATATAATAACCATGCCTTTATAAATAGGAATATGATACAATAAAGTCCATACAACAATCATCACATGATTGGCTCTAGGGCTTTCACTAACAATCTCCCACTAGTACTAGTGTCAATCACCGTAGTATCTAATACCCAATGACCTAGTGTGACCATCATGTTTTTTCTGTGCCAAAACCTTGGTCAAGGGATCTGCGATGTTAGCCTCTGTGGGTACTCTGCAAATCTTCATATCTCCTCTATCGATAATCTCTCGAATGAGATGGAAGCGTCGTAGTATTTGTTTGGTCTGCTGGTGTGAGCGAGGTTCCTTAGCCTGTGCAATCGCTCCATTGTTGTCACAATAGAGCTCTATAGGATTTGCAATGCTAGAAACCACCCCAAGCTTAGTAATGAACTTGCAGATCTATACTGCCTCCTTTGCTGCCTCAGATGCAGTGATATACTCAACTTCTGTTGTAGAATCAACAACTGTGTCCTGCTTCGAACTCTTCCAGCTCACAGCGCCACCATTCAAGCAAAACACGAACCCTGACTGCGATCTATAATCATCTTGGTCAGTTTGGAAGCTGACATCGTTGTAACCCTTTACAGCTACCTCCTCATTGCCTCCAAATATCAAGAAATATTCTTTAGTCCTTCTCAAGTACTTAAGAATATTCTTGACTGCTATCCAGTGACGCTCACCTAGATCTGACTGGTACCTACTCGTCATGCTCAAAGCATATGAGACATCAAGACGAGTACACAGCATAGCGTACATGATAGATCCTATAGCAAATGCGTAAGGGATCTTATCCATGCGGTCTCTCTCCTCTCTAGAAGAGAGACTTTGAGTCTTCGAAAGACTCACACCATGTGACATCGACAGAAGTCCCTTCTTGGAATTCTGCATGGCAAACCGTAGTAATACCGTGTCAATGTATGTACTCTGAGTTAGGAAAAGCAATCTCTTAGATCTATCTCTATAGATCTTGATGCCTAGAATACAGGCTGCTTCACCTAAATCCTTCATTGAGAAGCATGTCCCCAGCCAAGTCTTCACAGACTGTAGCGAAGGGATGTCATTCCCAATGAGTAGTATGTCATCCACATACAATACAAGGAAGACAACTATGTTCCCATTTACCCTCTTGTAGACACATGGTTCATCTTCATTCTTGATGAAACCAAACTGTTTGATCGCATCATCGAATCGAAGATTCCAGCTCCGAGAGGCTTGCTTTAGCCCATAAATGGACCTTTGCAGCTTGCATACTTTCCCAGTATGCTGTGGATCTTCAAAACCCTCAGGTTGTGTCATGTACACATCCTCGAGTAAGTTTCCATTCAGAAACACAGTTTTGACATCCATCTGCCAGATCTCATAATCGTGGTATGCTACAATAGCAAGCAAGATCCGAATGGACTTAAACATCGCCACTGGAGAAAATGTTTCATCATAGTCAATACCATGAATTTGCTTGAAACCTTTAGCCACCAATTGGCCCTTATAGGTATGCGCAAGTCCATCCATGTTAGTCTTTCTTCTAAAGACCCACTTACACCCAATGGGTTTGACCCCTTCAGGTGGATCAACCAAAGTCCATACTTGGTTGGTGTACATGGATTCCATCTCGGATCTTATGGCCTAGCCATTTCTCGAATCTGGGCTCATCACGGCTTCACGATGGGAGGTAGGCTCATTCTCAATGAGCATAACGTCATCATGGTCGGACAAGAGAAATGAGTATCTCGGTGACGCGTACCCTATCGGACCTGCGAAGAGGTAGGTCTACTTGAGCGGTGGTTGTTCCACAACTCTTTGTGCAACAACCTCATCACCACAACACTTTGTGGTTCTGTTCAACCTCCATCGTGCTATGGTCCTTATCTTGAATTTCTTCAAGATCGAAGGTACTCCCACTAGTTTTTCTAGAAACAAAATCCCTTTCTAGAAAAACCCCAGTCTTTGCCACAAACACTTTGTGCTGACTGGGAATGTAAGTAATATCCTTTGTATCCTTGGGATATCCAACAAAATAGCACCTATCGGATTTGGGTCCCGGTTTATGCGAGACTTGGCGTCGAGCGTAAGCCTCACAACCCCAAATCCTCATGAAAGACATCTTAGGATTTCTCCCTGTCCATATGGTATATGGTGTCTTTATCACAGCCTTGGATGGTACACGGTTAAGGGTAAAGGCTGTTGTGTCTAGAGCATATCCCCAAAAGGATATAGGAAGATCTGTGTGACTCATCATAGATCGTAGCATATCTAATAGAGTCACGATTCCTCCTTTCGGATACACCATTCCCTTTGTGGTGTTCGGGAGGAGTGAGTTGGGATAGAATCCCACACTCAGCTAGATAGTCACGAAACTCATGGCTAAGGTATTCACCACCTCGATCTAATCGAAGTATCTTAATACTCTTGCCAAGCTGGTTTTGTACTTCATTCTTGAATTCTTTGAACTTTTCAAAGAATTCTGATTTATGTGTCATAAGATACACATAACCATATCTACCGCCATCAAGAAATGTAATGAAGTACCTATAACCACCTCTAGCAAAGAATATCAAAGCGGCCACATACATCACTATGTATAAGTCCTAAAAGTCTGCTCTTTTCACGTGTCCACTAACGGGAGTCTTGGTCATCTTGCCTAAAAGGCAAGACTCGCATGTCTCATATGATTCAAAATCAAATGAGTCTCGCAGCCCATCCTTATGGAGCTGAGATAAGCGACTCTCATTTATGTGACCTAAGCGACAATGCCAGAGATAGGTTTGGTTCAACTCATTTGACTTGAACCTTTTGGTACTTATGTTATAGATAGGGCTCTCTAAGTCTAGAAAGTAGAGTCCGTTCATTAGAGGTGCACTACAATAGAACATATCATTTAAATAAATCAACAACATTTTTTCTTTATTATAAATGTAAATCCTTTCTTGTCCAAACAAGAAACTGAAATTATGTTCTTAGTTAAGGCAGGCACATAACAACATTCATCTAATTCTAGTACAAGCCCAGAGGGCAGAGATAGATCATAAGTTCCTACAAAGAATCAAAGAACTCTTGCTCCATTGCCTACTGTGAGGTCCACCTCGCCTTTGTCAATGCCCCGCTATTTCTCAAATGCACATTGGTACAAATGTGAGATGCACATCCTGATCTAATACCCATGATGAAGAAATAGATAGATTGACTTCTATAACATTTATACTAGAAGTCTCACTTCTCTTCTTCTTAAGATCTTCCGTATGCCTTGCATAGCTACGCTTCCAATGTCGTCCAGCTTCCTTGCAGTGGAAGCAAGCCCCTTCCTTGGCCACCCCTCCTTTGGGTTTAAGTTCTTTGCCTTTGCCCTTGGCTTGGGACTTTCCCTTACCTTTAGGCTTTCCCTTGCCTTTCTTCTTTTGCACCATCAAAATGGCCTCAGATTTTCCCTTCTTAAGGTTAAGCTCAGCAGTTCTCAACATGCTGAGCATCTCAGGCAGTGACTTATCAATTTCATTCATGTTGTAATTCATGACAAATTGATTGTAGGCTTGTAGCAAAGATTGCAAGATCAGGTCAGTGGCCAGCTCTTGGCCAAGTGGGAATCCCAGCCTTTGTAGGTTTTCTACGTCCCCAATCATCTTGAGTACATATGGACCTATGAGAGTCCCATCTTGCATTTTGGACCCAAACAATGCCTTAGAGACTTCATATCTCTCATGCCTTGCTTGTCCTTGATATAGTTGACGAAGATGTCCAACCATATCATAAGCATTCATGAACTCGTGTTACTTCTGAAGCTCAGAGTTCATGGTCGCGAGCATTAGACATGACACATCTAATGCATCATCTTGATGCTTCTTGTAAGCATCTTTGTCAGCTCGCGAGGCGGGGCGGAGGTGCCTCGAATGGGCCGCTCCAGACGATAACTTTCCTTTCTTGGGTGAGAACAATTCTCAGGTTCCTGTACCAGTCCAGGAAATTTGCTCCATTGAGCTTGTCCTTCTCAAGGACAGAACGCAGAGAGAGAGAGAGTGTTCGTGTTTGTCGATATAGTAATCTACAACATACAATGTAGAGAATTAATATCATATTCCTTTTATCATTTAATTAGGCCTTTAATCAAATGATGCTCCCACTGAATTATAGGAATTTTGTAGAATCGAGTTATGGATGTGGTCAAACCACATTACTAGATTCATACAAACTAGCTATAATTTTATGGGACAAGATCCACATCATACTAAGCCTTGAGTTAGCTTTGCAAATCGCCCAAGACTTAGTACGATCGGTGGGTAACACATTACCGATTACATCTCTATGCAACTCTTGTTTATAGGATCAAGACCCACATTTACAAAAGACCTTGAGTTAGCTTTGGCTAAATCGCCCAAGATTTAGTGTAAATGTGATCTTATCCTATCTTTCCAACGATTGGAATATGCCTATAGTTCTACTCGATCCAATTGAGTTAACTAGTTTTACTCAATCTAATTGAGCTTACTCTAACCCAAGCCGTGATAGGCGGGACCAAGATTGTCCCTCCGCACCCTACCAAGATAATATGCGTTGCTCTGCTTTGGCAGATTCAACAACTACAAATGATCGAGGTAGTGATGGGTATCAAGGACCTGGTAGGCATTTATGAGTTGATTCGATTAAGATCTAATCTAATCGTAATGTGTATCATATACGCATTAAGGCCTTTATTATCCTATATTAGCATGCATCACATACATACAAGCATTATTCTAGCATGCATCATATACATACAAGAAAAATATCCTAGCATGCATCATATACATACAAGCATTATTCTACTAGCATGCATCACATACATACAAGGAAAATCAAATATATATATATATATATATATATATATATATATATATATATCAACATATATATATATATATATATAATCAACTGTGATGTGGTCATGGCCCTACTACGATCTTCTTAAGCCAATGATAAAATCGGACGGTCAACCTAGGGCTAGCGGCTTCTCCAAGCGCTTCCTTTGACCGCCATGTGTCTGTGCTTCGTTCAGTTACATGTGCTAATAAATAAAAAAGGAAAACAAGATTTAGCGAAGAAAAATGTTGCGGAGAATAAAAGATAGCATTTACAACTCAAAAGTGTGCGTGACAAAGAACCCATGCATGCCTTGATGGTGCAAGATACTATACAACACGCACAATCACAAAAATGGCACGCAGGCCGTATTATGAATTACAACACATCATCATCCAATCATATTGGGGTTCTTGGGCCATGAAAATCATAGAATTGTACATAATTCTAAATTATGTATTTTTACATAAAATTTCTATAATTTTTCCTATTTTTTTCAATTTTATGAGTCACCTCTCCGTAACGGTCCCGCTAAGCAGTTTCCAGGCGCGATCGCGGGACAAGGCCCCTTTCGGGGATAGGGGCAGCGCCCCTACTCACAAAATAAACTTTTCAAGTGTCCCTACTATGATCTTACAGTGACTTAAGTCACTATCCCAAAAACCTAAAGTGAGAACTCGCCGTTTCGGAGAGTTTTTCTCGATGGTTGAAGCCTACAAGTGTCCCAACACTCGTTGCTTCGACTCTTCGAGAAAAATACCCAAAAAATCGATAAAAATAGGAAATTTATAGAAACATAAAAAATCTGTAATTTTTATATCTAATACAAAAACTACAAAAATGAAACACATACATGCTTCGCACGTGACTTTGATACCACTGTTGGGTTTTCCGAGCCGCAAAAATCGCTTTTTGCGTTGCGGAAACCTCGGAAGCCCCGGCCACAGATCCGTGCGAAGTATAAAAAATAAAACTAACATGTATGTGTTTAATACCTTTAGATCTACTCTAGATCTATATGATAAGAAGTTACCCATGAAGCGATGCCCTTCGCTTATCCCGCTCGTCCAAATGGATTGCCGGAACTCGAGAGTGTCAAGTGCACACTCCTCTATTGGTATCCACACAAGCAATAGGTGGAGAAAAGACAATCTTGAGTGTGCTAGCACTCCTTGAAGGTCTCGACAATGGAGGATTGGGAAAGAAAGAGAGGAAGAGAGCCAAGGAAGAAGATGATCCAAGGAAGAAGAAGATGGAGTTACCCAAAAACAATTCACTCCTCATCAAGAAGTGGCCGGCCACTTTAACCTTGCGGGGTTACATGCATGCATGTAACTCCAAGAGCCAATGGCTCTTGGTCTCCCTCATGAGGTGGCACCACATGATAAGTCAATGATGATGTGGAGCATCATCATTGGCTGGCCATGCCAAGTCATCATAATGACATGGCATTTGGTCAAGTAAAACTTGACCTTTCATCTTCCCTCTTAAGTCAAGTCAAACTTGACCTCTTATCTCCCATGGTTGATCAAATACAACCATTTGATTCAAGTCAATTTTAATTTAATGAATCTCTATTCAATAATTTAAATTGATTTGATGAATCAAATCTAAATTAGACTCATTCAACACTTGAATCAAATTGAGTCCAACTCAATTAGTCTAATTAGGATTACTCTTAATCCAATTTGGTTCATCCCATGAACCTAATCCTCATGGTTCATCATATGAACCTAATCTCCATCTAATTGCCCTTTGTGTGTGACCCTATTGGTTCTTGTAACGTTGGCAATGTCCCTAAACCGATTTAGGAACATAAGCAATGAGCGGTATCTAGCAACACATCATTGCTACCCAAGTTACAAGAATGTTGAGCTCCAACATCACCTTTGTGACTAATAATTGTGACTCTCACAATATGTGAAAATGTCCCTCTATCCTTGACATCTAGATTGATCAATTGAGGAATAGACTGTGTCATTCTTGGTACAATCTATATCTTGAACTCCAAGTATACTCACTCTAATCAAATGAGCTCAATATCTCATATTGACTCATTTGGGCATGGTCATGCACTTCGTGGTCTCACTCTATCAAGAATATCGATGTTACCCCCGTCATATAAGAGGGATAGATCCCATCTACATCACTCACATCCCTCCGTATAATTTGTTACATATCCAGTAATCGCCTTTATAGTCCACTCATTTACGGGTGACGTTTGACGAAGCCAAAGTATGCAACTCCTTATGTAGGGAACCATGGTGACTTTAGGTCTAAGGACTAATAGTCATACTAATAGCCACATGAGAAAGTATATGGCACTCATATAACAATCCATGATACTTTCTCATGGCGGGTCATTCAGTATACATTCTCCAATGCATACCCATGTGTCAACTTGATATCTCATATCCATGACTTGTGAGATCAAGTCATCATGTTGACCTACATGCTAGTCTCTACGCATTAACATTGTCCCTGAATGTTAATACTCGACTAGGAATGATTAAGAGTAGTGTTCTCTATATCATCTCATTATCGATTTAACCAATCGATTGATATAGATAAGAACCTACTACTCAAGGACATTATAATATTTAGTTATTTGGCTCCAATACAAGTAAATATAATAACCATGCCTTTATAAATAGGAATATGATACAATAAAGTCCATACAACAATCATCACATGATTGGCTCTAGGGCTTTCACTAACAAAAAGTACATTTGTAAAGTATTTTTCTTTCTATTCTTTCATTTGCTTTGTGTTTGGTTGTTGTACTTTTGTATAAACTCATTCTAAGTGGTGGTGTGCATCACTAGAGATCAATTAGAGCTCAATTATGGAGTAGGAACTAGTGTTTCAAACCACATAAAATCCTTGTGTTGTGGCATGTGTTTGCTTGTATTGCCTTTTGTTTTTGTTTATATTCTATTTCTATTGCTTATTACTTACGATTGTAGACAAGTACAACCATGAATGAATAGGTGAATCAATCGACACTATTCCCCACCCTCTAGCGCATCCAAAGGTCCACAACACACTACTCCAAAGTCAAAGTTTATTGTATAATGTGAGTACCATCAATTTGACAAAAACATTCAGACATTACTTACTCTAGGACAAAGCACATTGAAGTGAAGCATCACTTCATTAGAGATCTTGTGGCAAGAAAAGACATTGAAAATTATATTGAATCCAAGTCTAATCTTGCCGACATTTTCACCAAGGCTCTCCCCGAAGAAGAATTTACATCAATTAGGAGAGAATTTGGAATGTGCTTTATAGAGTAGTTGGTATAGTCTTGCATGACCCCATAGCTAAAATTTAGGATTATACCTTAATGTTGGTGCAGTAGGCACCTAAGTCGAACCTAAGTTTTGATTATAGCAAATGATACAAAGTTAAGCATATATTGTTATCTCATGAGCTAAATCAAGTGTGCAGAAAAGTCTTAACGCTGGAGCTAAAGGCTAGCGACACCCGGAGGAAGCCGCGGTGGTCGGGCGACACTCAAGAGACTTCGGAGGGAGCCGAAGGAATTGAGTGGAAGGCCGGAAGCAAAAGCAACACGTAAGTACTGAGGTAAGCTCGTGTGTGCGAGCGTAAGTAAGGTTGTATCCTCTTTACGGGGATGATCTTAAGCGTAGATCCGACCAAAGACTTCTTATAGATGGCCTAGGTCGAGATCGGATGGTCGACGACCATCGAAATTATGTTTTTCTTGAGCTAACCTGCAAACTGAAGGACTCGATCGCCATCCATCCCGAGTGACTACGGCTAGCACTGACTCGATCGATTCGCCATCATCGACCGGTGATGGCCATCTGATCGGCCGGGTCAAAGGATCAGCCTCGAGTAGTCAAGAGTTATCACCATTTTTCAAGGGGTTTTGTGCCCATTTGTGATTGGCTAAAGACCCATTCGATGAGGGGCTCAAAGGCTATAAAAGGAGGGCCAAACCTAGGGTTTTTCATCAATTAAAAAGCTTCCAAGTGCTTCCGATACGCTCCGACTCTCCGACATCCCTACGACGAAGCGTTGCCGAGACGACGACTAGAGCTTCAACCTCCAACCTTTAAAGTCGTCGGTAACGAAAGTTCTAAATTGTATTTCAGTTTATTTCTTTTAGTAAAGCTTTAAATCATATCAAGGAGAGGGGGAGTGTCCCTCTACCTTGAGTCTTTATCGAGTTTTGTATTCGTTTAACTCCTACCTCCAACGAGGAGGAGTTCTTTAGTAGTTTGCCCTCCGTACGTGGTCAAGGACCACTAGGGCCTTGGAGTAGTAGCCGTAGGCTACGAACCAAGTAAAAACCCTCATGTTTTTATTTATTTATTGTTATCTTTCCGCTGCGTTTTACTCGTACCTTAACGAACAATTACGAAAAAGTTTTTATCGCTATTCACCCCCCCCCTCTAGCGAACCGCATCGATCCAACAATTGGTATCAGAGCCGGGGGTTGCTAAGATTTGGTGAAACCACCAATCTAGCCATTTTTCACAGATTTATTTTTCTTTTATTTCTGTTTATTTCAGATTTATTTCTCTTTGTTAAATTTACTCCCGCACTACTAATCCAAGACGCGAGTCTTGGTACTTTTTGTGTGTTTTTGTCGTTGCTAGTTTTTTTTTCCTTTGTCTCCTTGTGTTCTTTGTTCTAATGGCCCATCTCGAAGGGTTTAGCATATCCGACCTCCGTTTTACAACGGAGATGACTTCCGTTATTGGAAGGGTCGGATGGAATGCTTTCTTAAAACCCAAATCGAGATGTGGATCATAATCCAAACGGGTTTCACACTTCCGACTAATGAAGTGGGTGACTCCTTGGATTATGACCAATGGACCATTGCAACAAAAAAACAAGTCGAAGCTGATGCTAAGGCAACGCAAATTCTTCAATGCGGCCTATCCAAGGAGGAGCTAAATCGCGTCGGCCCCTTCATAAGCGCAAAAGATCTTTGGACAAAACTAGTGGAGCTACACGAAGGGACCGACGAAGCCAAGGTATGTAAGCGTGATCTTCTTTTCAATAAAATATATAACCTAAAAATGCAGGAACACGAGCCCGCAACACAACTTCACACCCGAGTCCAGGACATCATCAACAACCTACACGCAATCGGGCAAAAGGTCGAAAACCGCGACCTTATAAGGTATGTCCTAAACTCTTTTCCGAGGACTACCTTATGGCCATCCATGGTCGATGCCTATAAGGTCTCCAAGGACCTTTCTAAAATTAGGTTAGATGAACTCTTTTCAGATTTTGAACTTCATGAGCAGTCTAACTCGGAGCCCGAGAGGGGTATAGCCTTGTTTGCAGGATCAAAGAAGAAGAAAATCGCAAGCAAGCCACCACCAACCGAGGAGGAAGATGAGTCCGAAGAAGAAGTTGACCCGGAGTTGATCAGAACTAATGAACCTAGCTCGAAGGATAGCCAAGGGACGAAAGCGAACCACGACTCGACCCAACCAAGGTAAGCCTAAAAGTTCAAATATTAGGTGTTATGAGTGCAACAGGTTTGGTCATATCAAGTCCGAGTGCCCCAAGCTCAACCACCAAGCACCTAAGCACAAGAAGGCCCTCAACGCGACATGGGAAGAAGCGTCATCCGAAGAAGACGAAGACCACGTCTTCATGGCGAAATCATTTGAGTCGGACACGGAGACCGAGCCTGAACTTGAGTCAGAACCTGAGGATGACTCGGACTACGAAGCTACCTTCAAGTCAAGCCACGGATACGCATCCGGTTCAAAAGATACCCTTAAAGTAAGTCGAACTTTATTTAATACTTTACATAATATGGTTAGGTTTTTGTCTAGGAAGTTAGCTAAGTCCGAGTCTAAGGTCGAGACCCTTGTTGAGGAGGTTAGACTCCTCAAACACGAGGTCTCCCTAACCTCTTCGACTAGTCGAGTTCAAGAGAAGGACTCAACTCGAGTTGAAAAGCTCGAAGTTGAGAACTCTCTCTTGAAAAGTCAAGTCGAAGATCTTAGGAACACATTGGAAAGGTTCGCTTCGGGATCCAAAGGACTTGACCTCCTACTTGGATCTCAAAGGGCCGTGTACAACAAGGCTGGTTAGGGTTTAACTCAAACACGACTAATAGGTCGTATATGTCGATTGTAAGTCGACATAGGAAACATGTCCAAGCATGGGTCTCAAAGAACTTTTTGATTTCAACTCTAGGATCCAACCCGTACTGGGTTCCCAAGGACCAAATCCACTATGTGGATAGACCGAACCGATTCAACGGTCTAGGGGGAGCCAGTACAAAACATGTTTGTGCTTTAACTTAGAAATTGCATGTTTTAACTTAGAATGTTTATGCTTTAACTTAGAAATTGCATGCTTTAACTTAGAAAGTTTGTACTTTAAAACTTGTGAACTCACTTAGAACATGAACATAATCAACTTCGAAAAGATTGAGCCTCGGGGAGCCTCTTTTCAAAAATATAACCAACTAAAATTCTTCGAAAAGATTGAGCCTCGGGGAGCCTCTTTTCAAAAATAACCAGTTAGACTAGGAGATAGTCTTAGGTGAGTCAAGTCATCATTTTCTTGAAAATGGCTTTGTCTAAGGAAGTGGTCGATGATCCGATAAAAGAAGGCCCCTGTGCCTCGCCACGACCTGGAAGCCATGATCTTGAAAAGGTAAACTTGACAAGCCTAGGTTTAAATCCAAATCTAACATAAAATTACTTGAACCTAAATACACTTAATCAACTTAATTGGAAGTCATCTCACACAAAACACATAAGTATAACATGATTGATCATATACAGGTGAGATGACCTAGGTTTAACAACTCACAACCAATTTAAAAAAAAACAAAATCTAACATCCAATCCAACCACCCTGTGTGTAGGATCAATGGATGTTGGACAGCGGTTGCTCCCGACACATGATCGGGGATCAACTCAAATTCACAAAGCTTCGATTCAAACGACAAGGATCGGTAGCCTTTGGGAATAACGGCAAGCTCAAAATCATCGGATCAGGTGATATCGAGCTTAACTCGAATTTTGTTATTAAAAATGTATTACTTGTAGAGAATTTTGAATATAACCTGCTTAGCGTAAGCCAATTATGTGACAATAACTATAAGGTCATATTTTTAGAAAATGAATGTGTAATTAAAACAAATAAAATAGCTAAAATAATACTCAAAGGAACTAGGACAAATAACATTTATACAATTAACTTAATCAATTCCTTAGCCAAATGTCTTATGACACAGGAAGAGGAATCATGGTTGTGGCACCGACGACTCGATCACTCGCACCCAAGACTCGTCCACAAGATGAGTCAGAGTGGCTTAGTCAGAGGCTTACCCAACCTCAACAACTTGGTTAATAAAATCTGTAATGCTTGTCAACAAGGAAAACAACCTAGGACACAACACAAGTTAACTAACCAAGAACGAACCTCAAATGTACTTGAGCTCCTGCATATGGATCTATTCGATTCACATGGAGCCAAGTCACTCAATAGAAGTCAATATTGCTTAGTCATAATTGACGACTACTCCAGGTTTACCTGGGTTAGGTTCATCAAACATAAAAATGATACCCTAGATCAATTAATCAATTTATTCAAATTAATCGAGAATTAAAAAGACCTTAAGGTTAAAAGACTTAGAAGCGATCATGGTGGTGAATTCGAAAATCAAAGGTTCACCGACTTCTGTAACCTAAACGGATACCACCAAAAATTCTCTTGCCCTAGGACCCCTCAGCAAAATGGCCTAGTGGAACGGAAAAACCGAACTCTACAAGAAGCCGCTAGGACCATGTTGAACGAATACGACCTACCCGATAGGTTTTGGGCAGAAGCCGTGAGTACGGCATGCTATGTCCAAAATAGGATCCTTATGGTAAAAAGGCACCTTAAGACCTCATACGAGATTTATAACGATAAAGTACCCAACATCAAGTACTTTAGGGTATTTGGGTGTAAGGTACATATCCTAAACACTAAGGATTACCTAGGGAAATTTACATCCAAAACCACGACCGGAATCTTTCTAGGATACTCGACTACAAATATAGCTTATAGAGTATATAACCACGACACCCTTAGAGTCGAGGAAACCATTAATGTAGTGTTCGATGAAGGACACGAACCTACAAAACCCCCGGCAACCCCAATTAGCGAGCCGATTCATACTAGACCTAACTCTGATCCCGAGATCAGGTCTAGTGTTAATCCTAACCTAAGTCAACCAAGTCACTCTATTGATCAAGTGATAGATGACTCCAACCAAACTAGTGTTCAACCAAGTCACCCCATTGATCAAGCATTAGGTGACACAAACCTAACCCAATCTAGGATTCAAACTAACCACCCTATCGATCAAGTGATAGGAGATCCTAATCTAGGAGTTCGAACTAGAGCATCCTATAGGAACCTTAGTCAAATTTCCTTAATTTCAAAGATAAAATCCAAATCAATTGAACAAGCTCTTCTTGATCCCGATTGGATTATTGCAATGCAAGAAGAGCTAGCCCAATTTACTAGGAATGAAGTGTGGGAGTTAGTACCACCACCTAAAGATAAAATGATAATTGGAACAAGGTGGGTGTTTCGAAATAAGCTTGATGATAAAGGTGAAGTAGTTAGAAACAAGGCAGTTAGTCGCCAAAGGAGTTTAGCCAAGTCGAAGAAGGCTTAAATTACATTACGAAACCTATGCCCCAAGATAGCTAGACTCGAATCCATTCGAATGTTGCTAGCTTATCTTCACATCGAGGATTTAAGGCTTTCAAATGGATGTTAAGTCGGCATTCCTAAATGGATACATTAAAGAAGAAGTTTATGTTAGCCAACCCCCCGGATTCGAAAATCTAGATAAACCCGACCATGTTCTAAAACTTAAGAAAGCTCTCTATGGACTTAAACAAGCTCCTCGAGCTTGGTACGAGAGACTTTCAATCCATCTTAAGTCAAAAGGGTTTAACCAAGGCTTAGTTGACCCAACTCTCTTTGTAAAAACCTTAGGTAAAGAAATATTCATAGCTCAAATTTATGTAGACGATATAATTTTTGGAACCTCTAACTCAACCTTACTAAACGAGTTCGTTTCACTCATGGAAAGTGAGTTCGAAATGAACTTGGTAGGCGAGTTAAGTTTCTTTTTAGGTCTACAAATTAAACAAACTAAGGATGGTATATACCTATATCAACAAAATACACTAAGGAGTTAATTAAAAGATTTGGAATGCAAGACGCTAAGGTAATAAACACCCCAATGGCGATAAATGTTAACATAGGAGAAGACCTAGAAAGTAAGTCCATTGACTTAAAATACTATAGGAGCGTAATAGGGAGTCTCCTATACTTAACTGCGAGTCGACCCGACATCCTATTCGCAGTAAGTATGTGCGCCAGGTTTCAAACCTGTGCTAAGGAGTCACACCTAACCCTAGTTAAGCGTATCCTTAGATATCTTAAGGGCACACTTAACGTTGGTATTTGGTACCCTAGATCTACGGAGTTCGAACTAATCGGCTACTCCGATTCGGATTATGCCGGTAGTAAGCTCGATAGAAAGAGCACGAGTGGTTGTTGTCAACTTCTCGGCTCGAGTCTAGTGAGTTGGTGCAGTAGGAAACAACACTGTGTTGCTTTATCTACCACTGAAGCCGAATACATCGCGATGGGTGAGTGTGTCACGCAGCTTCTTTGGATGAAGCACACTCTCCGCGACTTTAAGTTAGACTTTACGAATACTAAACTTCACGTAGATAACATTAGTTCAATTAATCTTACAAAGAATCTGATATGTCACTCTAGGACCAAACATATAGAGGTCAAACACCATTTCATTCACCTCGAATCCGAATCGAAGTCTAACTTGGCAGATCTATTTACTAAACCCCTACCCGAAGCCAAATTTAGTCTATTAAGACGAAAATTGGGCATGTGCGTAATAGAATAGGTACATGCAAATTATATGTTCTTACTACTATTTCTTTAATTTCATTTTTATGGAACTAGCATAGGACATACCTTAGATATCATGCACCTATAGATTTAAGGAGCCAGTACATCTCACAACACATAGGACTAATGTGTTTGTGTACTTAGCCACGTAGATGGGCGTGAGATGTTAGGACCTTACTCCTGGTTCCAGATGTAGAGCTAGTGCATCGCTATGAACCACGGAGTATAATCATACATACACTACGACTGGTTGATCTTACATATCAATCAAGCCAAATATGAGTCGAACATTTTATAGATGAGCTTATTTTCAGTATATTTTTTTTATATAAAAAATGGGGAACATGCTTGGACTTTAAATTTAACACCTTTTTGTTTTCCACACACCCCTTACTCTTTTCGATATACGGCAAAAGGGGGAGAAAAAGGCCAAAGTTAAGGGGTCAAAATTTTTTGATAACTTAACTCTTACTTCATATTTAAACCAAAAGTTAAAACTTAGTTAACTTTTACCAAAAGGCCAAAGAATTCTTAAACTTATTTGTGCCGTCTAAGTTTTACTTAAACTTATTTTAAAACTTTATGTCGTTAATGTTTTACTTAAGGGGGAGAAAGGGCTTAACTAAAACGTTTTACTAAGGCCAACTTTAAGTAATGTTAATTACTTAAAGCAACCCTCAAGGGGGAGGATTAAGGTCTTTCTTCAAGACTCACCCTCGGTCAAGGAGGAGGTTTCCTCAAGGGGGAGTACTTGAAGAAAATCCTTACTACTCCAACTTAATCTTCATATTTTTTGTTTCTCATGCACATTATTACTCTTCATGCTTGCTATTTACTTAACTTTGTATGTGGGTTTGCCATAAATCAAAAAGGGGGAGATTGTTGGTGCAGTAGGCACCTAAGTCGAACCTAAGTTTTGATTATAGAAAATGATACAAAGTTAAGCATATATTGTTATCTCATGAGCTAAATCAAGTGTGCAGAAAAGTCTCAATGCTGGAGCTAAAGGCTAGTGACACCCGGAGGAAGCCGCGGTGGTCGGGCGACACTCAAGAGACTTCGGAGGGAGCCGAAGGAATTGAGTGGAAGGCCGGAAGCAAAAGCAACACGTAAGTACTGAGGTAAGCTCGTGTGTGCGAGCGTAAGTAAGGTCGTATCCTCTTTATGGGGATGATCTTAAGCGTAGATCTGACCAAAGACTTCTTATAGATGGCCTAGGTCGAGATCGGATGGTCGACGCCCATCGAAATTATGTTTTTCTTGAGCTAACATTGCCTTGGCCGGCATCGATCGCTAACTGAAGGACTCATTGCAGTCCATCGATCAGTGACTACGGCTAGCACTCGTGATCTGCCATCATCGATCGGTGATGGCCATCACCGATCGGTCAAAGGATCGACCTCGAGTAGTCAAGAGTTATCACCATTTTCAAGGTTTTGTGCCCATTTGTGATTGGCTAAAGACCCATTCGATGAGGGCTCAAAGGCTATAAAGGAGGGCCAAACCTAGGGTTTTCATCAATTAAAAGCTTGAAGTGCTTCCGATATGCTCCGACTCTCCGAGCATCCCTACGATGACGGCTAGAGCGACTACAGAGCTTCAACCTCCAACCTTTAAAGTCGTCGATAACGAAAGTTCTAAATTGTATTTCAGTTTATTTCTTTTAGTAAAGCTTTAAATCATATCAAGGAGAGGGGGAGTGTCCCTCTACCTTGAGTCTTTATCGAGTTTTGTATTCGTTTAACTCCTACCTCCAACGAGGAGGAGTTCTTTAGTAGTTTGCCCTCCGTACGTGGTCAAGGACCACTAGGGCCTTGGAGTAGTAGCCGTAGGCTATGAACCAAGTAAAAACCCTCGTGTTTTTATTTATTTATTGTTATCTTTCCACTGCGTTTTACTCGTACCTTAACGAACGATTACGAAAAAGTTTTTATCACTATTCACCCCCCCCCCCTCTAGCGAACCGCATCGATCCAACACTTAACACATATCACAAAAGACTTAAGAATCCTTGATTTTTTGTATTTAACCACTTAGACATCATGTGAGATGTTAGGAAGATGCATTTGGTTCATCATGCTAGTTATGATGCATTACTTTGAACCAAAATGACATCTATATTGGTGCAATCGGCCCAGGTCACGATTGACTTAACTCGAGTTTTACTTGAGTGCTATTTTGATGTTCGACAAAATGTATGACAATGTGATTGTCATGGAAAGTCTAAGTCATGGGTACTTATCATGGCAAGTCCAAGTCATGGGAACTTGGCACTTGGGAAGTCCAAGGGTATGATATTGGCGGTGTAAAGTCCAAGGGTGGAGTCTTGGCAGCATAAGTCCAATGGTTGACTGCGTAAAGTCCAAGCGTTGGTCTTGGCACCGTAAGCTCAATGTGACTTGGCGGTGTAGACTCGGTTAGTATGACAATAGCCAATGGAAGCACCTGAAGGCTAGCATATGGATGAACAAGTCATTGATGACTTGGAGGGATCTAATAGGCGTGAGGCTGACGGAGGTGGCTAGAAGGCTTAGGTCTAGGCTAAGGGTGGTCTAACAAGTATAAGGGCATCACACTTGGGGTTAAACCTCATGTTTGAGGTTATCAATCGACTGGATTTTATACCAGTCGTCTGGTCAAGTGTTTTGACACTTGATAATCGAGTCGACATATAGTAGTCGACTGGGATTATGACCAGTCGACTACCGTGAGTCAATTGGCGATTGACTATGGTCGAGTTATGGCCACAGACATAAGGCGCCTCGACTGGAGTCCTAGTCCAGGCGGTGCCTCGACTGGCCTTGAGCAATCAACTGCAATGGAGGGCAGTCAACTGTTAGGTTTGGTCGCGAGCATAGAAAGCTCGATAGTTGATTGAGATCGGCTTACGGGCTTGGCTATCGTGTAATGGCAATCAACTGCTAGTGTATCCATTGGCTTGAATGTCAGCGTATATTAAGTCATTGTGTGACAACAGCTACAAGAGCAGTCGACTGATGGGTATGAGCAGTCAACTGCTAGGTGGAAATCAGCCTGAGTTGTAGCTTTATAAGGAGCTCGAAGGGGAGATTTTTGTCCATGGTTCTTGAGGCAATTTGAAGGGGAATTGCTGCTGCAATCCAAACCTTCAAGTCACTTCGTAAGCAACCAAAGATCAAGCATTCTTATAAAGTATTTTTCTTTACTTGTATTTCCTTATATCTTTGTAATCGCCTATATCTTTCATATTACTATTGTAATCTTTTGTACAAGGTTTCTCCACCTCCGATGTGTCACCAAGGATTTTTATTTGTGGTGTGTGCATCACTAGAGCTCGTTGAGCTTGCCCTATGGAGTAGGAACCCTAAGGTTCTGAACCACGTATATCGTTGTGTATTGTGAGTATTTATCGTGTTTTATTCTTGTTATTATTATTTCCGATGAGCTAATAAGTCTTGTAAACAAACACGAACGAAATTGATCAAAGTGATGATTTTTCTATTCACCCCCTTCTAGCGATGTACGATCCTCAACAAGTGGTATCACAGCCAAGTCGGCTCTAAGAAGAAAAAGATGCTCCGATACCTACAAGTGGTATCAGAGCGGGTCGCTCTTTTACAGACTAACCGCCAAGAGAGTACTACTAGAGGGAAGAAGAAGGATGGAGTTGCCCAATGATGGTTTTGGGAGGGACATCAATACATCAATTCCATACACCTTCTATAGACGAGAAGGGTTTGAGCAATGGAGGGCACGGATGGAGAACTTCTTCATGATGGACTTTGAAGATTGGATGATCCTAGTGAAGGGATTTGAACTTCCAAGAGTTCCAAAAGGTGGATATCTCAAGAAGAAGAGATGGACCGAAGAGCAAGCTCAAGCCTTCAAAAAAAATGATAAGGTAACACAAATGATATTAAGTACGTTACCTAACGATATTGTGTCTAGGTTAGGTAAATTTCAAGATTTCAAGAAGCTATGGGATAAATTGACCAAGCTCCATGAAGAACCATCCGTGGCTCAAGTAGAGAGAGAGCCCGAAGAGAAGTGCTCATACTCACAAGAAAGTGAGGATTCGGAGGTCAAGAGGTATTCGAAATCAGGATCGGTAGAAGAGACGGAAGAAGTAGAAGAAGCCTCCACCTCTAGGATTGAGAGGGAGGAGAGAATTTCCACATCAGAGCAAACTCAAGAGGAACCATCTGTAGGATCGAGATACTCCGAGAGAGGGGGTGAATCTCGGAAGTTATAATTTCCTTTTGAAATTTAAATCTTATTTTTATATTTTGAAATATTTAAAGAGTATGCAATGGAAATGAAATGAAATAGAGACAACTTCTTTTATTTGGTTCAAAACCCTAACTGGGTTGCTATTCCAAGGCCCATAGCTCTTCCGAGAGCTACCTCGATGGGCAATCACTATATACTCTCTGACTCGAGAACTCTCAACTTCGGAGGGTTTCGCTCCTTACAAAAATATGAGATGGGTAACACTCTACCCTCTCTTTGAAGTTAAGTACATACAAACGAAAATAAATACAAGAAAATAAGAGCTACTTTATACTGACACTAATGGAAGTTTTAAAGTAGGCATGGAGTGTCGGGAAAAGCGTCTTTGTGAGGAACTGAAGCTCTTATGGACTAGGACAAATTTTAGAAGCACTTCGACATAGTAGTAGTGTTCTTGTCAAAGATGGTCGAGCACTTGTTTTATAAAGATTTTTCAGTCGACTGGAATGCCCTCCATTGACTCCACATCAGCCCGTCGATATGGAACTTCTGGTTTTCCAGTCGACTAAAAACTCCCCAATCAACTCCAAGTCACCTGGCTCCGCATCGGAAAGTTTGGCTCCCCAGTGACTAAACCTCCCCCAGTCGACTGAAACTCTTTACATCTGCGATGCCAGATCTTCGATCAATCACCAACTAATCCTGCCAAGTGTGCATCCAATTGACTGAACTAAACCGAGTTGGTGAACTTGTTGGTGATCCCTGTAAAACTAGATTAGGACAAATAGATAATACAACAAAGGATAGCAGTAGTAATACTGCTCGATCTCGACTTCTAAGTCCCATGTGGACTATACGTCGGATCGATGCCTAGCTTTGTCCCCCTACAGAGGACTAATGCACGCGAACGTGACCTCAAATCTAGTGACAAGAATCGTCGAGGACTCGAAGCACGCACTCGCGCTCAATGCCCACAAGTGCATGGATATCGTCAAGTAATAAATAGATTATCGATCCCACAGAGACTGAGATTCAAATACCGATTGTTCAGTGGACGTTATTGTTCGGAGTTTAATTCTAAAGGTTGTGATTACAAGGATTGTCGGCGGTCCTAACTCTAGTACGGTGTCACACGGAGGAAGGGAAGGTTGGTTAAAGGTTCAAAAAAGAGATCCTAGGACTGCGGTTTCAGTTGTGCCACGTGGAACACGCTTATCAATTATATGTAGTTTGGTTCTCTAATTAGGGTCTTGTGGAAGGGACATCATACACTTTCTCGATGAGTTTTTATGTCTATCGGGAACTACCTATACTTAACCAACCCTTTCATTAAGATAGGATAAACGGAACGAGGATGCCAAATCAATCCCTACAAGGAGTCGAAACGTGTCTCGTTGTCTACTCCATCATACCCTTATAATAATGGTTACCAGAGATGAGGACAACCCCTTGGTTCCTCTTTAATTTACCTAGATCTTTGATACAAGGGTTGTCACCCCTTGTATCGCTATGCACACAATATATAGAAAATCAAAACGCAATTTTCATTGAATCAAATAAATACAAACTGTAAATAGAAACTCTAAAACAGAATTTACATTCGATCTAGCATGTTCTACGTACACAAATTACTCCCTAATCCTAGAATCGAAGATTCTACTCCATTGATGGCAAAGAAAGAACACAATCCATAATAGAATAGATCATTACAGTGTTGGAGATGAATAGAAAGTAAATTTCAGTACTCTTGGTTCTTCTCTTTGACATCGGAGCGCAGGATGGGATCCTCTAGCTTTCTTCTTCCTCCCTATTACGAGATTCCGAAGTTTTTTAGGGCGTCGGTGTGCCGTCCCGGTCATCGTGCCTCCTCCCTGGGGTTTGGGCGTGACCTTCTTTATATCAACTTGAGGTCGGTGCCGCCTGAATCCATGAAAAACCCTAGTTGCGTCGAAAATGCCGCTGCCACACACCCCGTGTGGATCCACATGACCAGGCTGTGTTTGGCGCTGGGCTGGTTGGGCATGACCGTGTGATTTCACACGGTCGGATCGTGCTTCCCTTCATTCCACTTGCCGAATGCCTTCCTTTTGCTCTAAAAGTGTGTTGTTTATCCCGTAAAATATTGTCCTACACACAAAAGCACAAAGAGCAGATCTCCAAACTAGGAAATAGGAAATGCATGCAAAACAAAGTACTATATGCATGAAAAAATATAAAATGCAGCGAGATGTGAGCGAAAACTACTCTTAAAACCCTATATGTTTTGCTCACATCAATTCCCCCAGACTTAAATCTTTGCTTGTCCTCAAGAAAACCTCAGTGCCAAGAAATTTTAAAAAGCATTGTTCCATACTTAGCATGTCAACTAGATTTATCAAGTGGTATTTTCAATAAAAGAAAAATAAATATGTTCTAAAAGTTCACTAAGTTAGCTTCTTGTGCACGTGCCAAGTGAATCGTCTTAAGGGATACATCGTTCCATGGTAAGTTAAGTAGTCATCTTATAGCTTTCCTAAGGTTTCCGACTTTTAGCCACTAGTCTGCCCTAAGCGAGGGGTGTTCCCTAGATCTAGCACAAAGTCTCAAAGGTGTGCTCGGTATTAAGAGAAATTAGTATGTGTTTCCCTAGTAACCTAACCATTTCCACCCACGACAATTATTTTATTATCCCTCATAATATATATATTTTTTTCTATTTTCTCTCTATCTTTTTCTTTCCCTTTTTTTCACTGGGATTTTGATTTTTTCAAATGGGCTTACACAATTCTAGCATCTCCAGTAACTAAAATGTTAAATCTAGAGTCACCTATGGAATCCAAAGTACTAGACTATAGGGATGAATCATGACTATGTATGTACTAGATTCTCCCTTTTAGAGTATTCGTCAAGTGTAAGTATAAAAATAAAAGCTAACCAGTGCAAGTCTAGAACATTCATTAGAGCAAATAAAATAAAATACGATGAGATAAATGAAGTTAAGCTACCTATGGAAACAACTCGTGAAGATATCTTAAAAATACTACTGAGGCAGCTTAAAGATAGCAAAAACTAAGTGCTGAAAGAAACTAAACACTCTATGCATGAATAAATGAATGCTAACTAAGACTAAAATGCAAATATCAAGAAAGAAACTACTGCTAGAAACAAAATAAATCAAAACTTGGGGTCTCCCCCTCAGACTTGTATGAAGTTATACCTCTAATATGGCGGCCGAGGTGGGAAGTCCAGCAGTCCCCGCATGTCGGGCTGCTGGGAAAACCTAGTGCTCAGCCGCTGATGCCACATATACATGTTGTCGATCTGAGAGATGGTGGATGCAGCAGTTGCTCGGTGCTTCCCCTCCTGGGCCCATTGTGCCTGCCGGGCATGTGTTGCCGAACCTCGTGGCGATATATGGCCTTCTTCTGGCGATGGGCAGCCTCCTCCTAGAAGTAGATATGGGCCTTATCGTAGAACTCCTCGGCCTGCTGGAAATGCTCCCTTAAGCCATGAAACTCCGCCTGGGTGTAGGTGCTCTGCTCCTCCCATCACTACCTCTACATCTGCTGCTCAGTGTATATGTTGTCGAGGAGCGATAGGAACTCAGAGAAATCGTAAGAGGATGTACCTGCATCCTGCTCAAAAATATAAAAAGATGGTGGTGCAGGTGCAAGTTCTCTGCGTGGACTAAGTGGGCTCAAAACGACTTTTTCTTCCACCTAGCAAGTTCTTTTTAATCCGATTTAGTTCACACAAATGCTAAATGCTAGAAATCAAAATCTAAACTATGCAATAAAGTCAAAAAAACAAGTAAAAACTAAACTTGGGTTACCTCCCAAGAAGAACTTTGTTTAAGGTCTCTTAGCTTGACCACCCTCCATTGTTTCAACTCGGCTTCGAAGGCTCTGTAAGCCTCCATTCATCTGTCTCAAGATCTGGATATTCCCCTAGATACTTCTTTAACTGTTGTTTATTTACTTTGATTTCTTCTGATTCTTTACTCCATATATCCACTGTACCATATGGGTATACCTTTTTTATTCAAAATGGTCCTGACAACCTCGACTTCAGCTTCCTTGGGAAAAGTTTTAGTCTGGAATTATATAGGAGAACTAAGTCCCTTTCTTTAAACTCCCTCCTCAAGATATGTTGGTCGTGCCACTTCCGAGTCCTTTCCTTATATGCCTTAGCATGCTCATAAGCATCTCTTCGAATTTCGTCTAACTCACTTAACTGCAGTTTCCTTTTTTTCTCCTACTACACAGTAGTCCAAATTTAGCTTCTTGATGACCCAGTAGGCTTTGTGTTCTAATTCAATAGGGAGGTGACAAGGCTTCTCGTAAACTAAGCGAAATGGGGTCATGCCTATTGGGGTCTTGTAGGTTGTGCGGTAAGCCCAAAGAGCATCATCCAGTTTTTGTGCCCAATCTCTCCTCGATGCCAAAACAGTCTTTTCTAAAATAATTTTGATCTCTCGATTTGAAATTTCCACTTGTCTGCTCATTTGTGGGTGGTATGCTGTCGAGACTTTGTGGATCACCCCATATTTGTGCAGTAACTTTTCAAATTGTTTTTCGATGAAGTGAGAACCTCCATCGTTGATTACGACTCGGGGAACTTCGAATCTAAGGAATATATTTCTTTTGAATATTTTTATTATAGTTCTAGCGTCGCAGTGGGGCGATGCTATGACCTCCACCCATTTTGAGACATAGTCCACGGCTACCAGGATATATCTATTTTGTCAAAAGCGGGAAAGGGACCCATGAAATTTATTCCCCACATGTCAAAGAGTTCTACTTCTAATATAGCACTTCCCGACATCTCATGTCTCCTACCTATATTCCATGTTCGCTGGCACGGATCACAGGATACTACGTAGTTATGCGTTTCTCTAAATAGACTAGGCAAGTAGAACCCTGCCTGAAGTATCTTCGCATCTGTTTTTGAGATTCCAGTATGTCCCCCATATGCTGAGGAATGACAATGAAAAAGAATGCTTCCCACCTCCTCTTCTAGTACACATCTTCGATAAATGCTATCTTCACATTTTCTGAACAGGAAAGGATCATCCCATATATATTGCCTAACCTCTGCAAAGAATCTCTTCCTTTATTGGGTCATGTATCATGGCGGTATTACTCTTCCTTCCAAAAAGTTCACCAGGTCTGCATACCAAGGGGTGGTAGCCTTAGTAATTGCCATGACAGTATCGTCCCACAGGGCATCATCTATTTGGGTACTATCTCCCTCTTCCAATTTGACGTCTATTTGTTGGAATGTATCTTTGAAAGCCTAGCTCTTTTGTATGAACATTTTTATTTTGAAATAAGAATCACATGATCATTGTTTGCACTTTATATTTATTATATGTGTGCATATTGTCTAATACTTTACATTGTAGATAATATGGTGCTTGGTGTGGCACAGAAGATCATGTTATCAGTCCCTTGTAGAATATAAGTAGAGGCTCACAACCAAGATGGTTTTGGACAAACCATTGGCATGGTTGTAGTGTAGCTTGGTATTGTTTTGTCTTGAACATAGAGTTACACTAGTACACTTAGGTGTATTGAGCAGGACCGACATAGAGGTGATTAAATTTATTGCTGACTACATAATTGAATCGGACCTCGGATATTATGTTGTACATGCTCTTAATCCCGATATAATAACGGGCACATGTACTTAGTATTTATTTCTTTGATTTACCAAAGGGTGAGATTTATATGGATTAAATCAATATGCCCGGTAAGTTGGGAAATGATATTATTTACATGGTGTGCCGTTGATTATAGGAGGAAACCGTGTCCTATATATTAGGTTGATGATGTCCCCTTGAGGAGCTCATAAGGTTCATCATGTAAACCCTGCATGTTGACTTAGTCAACATGATGATAAGGTTGAGTGGTACTACTCGAGGAGTTATATGTTAATTAATTGATGGTCAGTAAATCAATTAATTGACGGACATTCGATATCTTAAACACGGGGAGATGGATGTACAAATAATGTATGGAGCCCATATTAATTTATGGGGGTTGGTGAGGTAATTCAATGATGATCTTCTAGTGGAATAGAACATCATTGATGGATCAAGTTTGTGTGGTTCCGATCCATCGGGTGGCCAAGATCCAACTCCTCCTCATGGTCCCTATCGTAGCCTAATATAAACCTCATGAAGTCTAGATCCAATGATGGAAAACAAATCCCTAGATCCGACGGTGGAGATTAAATCTCTAGATCCGATGGTTGAGATTAAATCTCTAGATCTGACGGTTGATATTAAATCCCTAGATCCGACGGTGGAGATTAAATCTCTAGATCCGACGGTTGAGATTAAATCTCTAGATCCGACGGTTGAGATTAAATCCCTAGATCCGACGGTGGAGATTAAATCTCTAGTTCCGACGGTTGAGATTAAATCTCTAGATCCGACGGTTGAGATTAAAACCCTAGAACCGACGGTGGAGATTAAAACAAGACATAAGCCCAACTCTATAAAAGGGGGGCTTATGGTTGGGAGGAAAGGAAGTTGGATGTTTTTGGAGATTAGGGTTTTTCCTTTCATTGGCTTGGGCGGCAAGAAACCCTAGGGAGATTAGGGTTTGGTTGGGTGGATAGGGTTTTGGGAGCTAGGGGTGGGCGGCAACATTGGGAGAAGATTTTCTTCTTCTTCCTAAGGTGTGGCCGGTTCCTCCATCTTCCCTCTACCTTGGCTTGAGCTCATCCTAATCTTCTTCCTCACTTCCATGTCCGGCCATAAGGAGACCTTGGATTAGGGTTTGGAAGCTTAGGGTTTAGGAGGTTTGGGTGGCACCAAATAAGGAAGGTTTCTTCCTTTCTTCTTCATGCTTTGGTGGCCGGCGCCCATATCACTCTTTCTAGCCCTTGGGCAGCATCCAAAGAATCCTTCTCCTTCTCCTTGGGTGGTGGAAAAAAGACTTAGGGGTTTCCCTTGATGTCTTGGTCGGTTTCCACCATAATCTCCTTCTCCTTGTTGGCCGGCGGCAAGCATTTCTTTTGTTGCTTGTTGGTTGGCCATAGGAAGGAGATGAGCCTTGTTTCTATTCTTCCTCTTGCTTTGGATGAGCAAGGAAGGAAGATGTGCGAGCTAGGAGCTTCAACTTGTGGAGGATCTTCGCCCACACGAAGTCTACAAGGAGGTTAGGACATACGATAGAAGATCAAGAGGTATAAAAGTTTTACAAGTTTTATTATTGATCTTTGCATGTTCTTATTAATATGATTGTATGTGTTGATTATACATGTCTACATCCATATGTATTTGTATAATCATGGACCCCGAAGATAAACACAAAAACCGGTGATCCGTTCATCGTCTATTCCGCGGCTAACCGACTAGAAGAGTTTTGTTGCTTGAACAACTAGTTTGTTCAAGCGATCGCTCAAGTCGTTAGCACGATGATGAATTGGTTGAGCTTTGGAAACTCATCCCATCCGGATTAGTTTTCATTAGTGAAAATTTTAATCCGGGGACATGGGAGCCAATGAGCCTCTGAGCACAACGCCATCACTATTGACATACGCGACAAGTGGTCTGCAATGACATTGTCCGAGCCTTTTTTATCCCTGATTTCTATATCAAATTCTTGTAACAATAAGATCCAGCGAATGAGGTGGGGTTTGGCATCCTTCTTACTCAGCAAGTAGCGAACTACTGTATAATCAATGTAAACTATCACCTTTGACCCTACTAAGTACGATCGAAACTTGTCAAATGCGAACACGACTGCTAGCAATTCTTTTTCAGTCGTAGTGTAGTTGATCTGTGCTCGGTTCAATGTTTTGTTGGCGTAATGAATAGCGTGCAGCATTTTCTTCTTTCGTTGCCCTAGTACTGCACCTACTACATAATTACTAGTGTCACACATAACCTCAAATGGCAGGCTCCAGTCAGGGAGTTGTATTATTGGGGATGCTACTAAGGCCTTTTTTATTTCTTTAAACGCTACTAAACATTGCTAATCGAAAACAAAATTTGTGTCCTTATCTAGCAAATTTGTCAGGGGTCTAGTTATCCGAGAAAAATTCTTTATAAACCTTCGATAAAAACCTGCATGCCCCAGAAAGCTTCGGATGCCCTTCACATCCCTGGGTGGTGGTAACTTTTCAATTACTTCGACCTTCGCCTTATCTACTTCGATACCACTCCCTGATATCTTATGCCCCAGAACTATCCCTTCAGTTACCATGAAGTGACATTTTTCCCAATTCAAAACCAAGCTATTTTCTTCACACCTTTGCAGGACCCTTTCTAGATTCTTCATACATGCATCAAAACTTGTTCCGTAGACTGAAAAATCATCCATGAATACCTACATGATTTGTTCAATCATATATGAAAAAATAGCTGTCATACAACGCTGGAAGGTGGATGGGGCATTACATAGGGCAAAGGGCAATCTTCTGTATGCGAAGGTTCCATACGGGTAGGTGAAGGTAGTCTCTCTTGGTCATTAGGGTGGATTGGGATTTGAAAAAACCCCTGAATACCCGTGAAGGTAGCAAAAATAGGAATGTTTAGCGAGGCGCTCCAACATCTGGTCGATGAATGGTAGTGGAAAATGATCCTTTCTTATTGATTTGTTTAGTTTACAATAATCTATACACATTCTCCACCTCATTACCGTTCGAACAGAAATCAACTCATTCTCTTCGTTTTTGACTACTGTAGTTTCGCCTTTCTTTGGGACTACATGCATTGGACTTACCCACTCACTATTTGAAATTGGATAGATTATTCTGGCATCCAATACTTTAAGCACTTCATTTTTCATAACCTTCTGCAAGTTTGGTTGAGTCGCCTCTGATGCTCCACGGTTGACTTACACCCGTCCTCGAGTATTATCCTATGCATGCAGAGAGATGAGCTTATTCCCTTTATATCATCGATGGTGTAACCCAGCACTTTTTTGTATGTCCTGTGTACCCCCAACAACTCCCCTATCTCTACTTCACTCAATCTGGCATTTACAATCACTGGATAAGTTGAAGTGGGACCCAAACATTCGTACCTAAGATTCGGGGGAAGTGGCTTCATCTCAGGCCGTGGGCTCTTCTCTATTGCCACCTGACCCGCTTCTTCTTCTTCCTCTTTGGATCCTAAAGATATAGAAGCTTCTTCTGCCAAGTACTCTCTCTCTCTCTTTGTCTTCTCTCTATACTTGGTAGGCCACTTCAAACTTACCTGTCTCTGTTATGGAGAGCAATTCCTGAAGATCCTGTTCACTATTTGGCCACATTTCAAGGGTACACACCACTGTTTCTATAATGCGATAGGCTTCGTTTATGTTCTTTTTCATCAATACCCCCCCCCTGCGGCTGTAACTAAAAGGTTTTTGGATGAGCCATTAATCCCGAAATAAAAAATTTAGATGAGTAACCAGTCCTGTAATCCATAGTGTGGGCACCGAAGAGTCAGTTCTTGGAGTCTCTTCCATGCTTTGACCAGAGTCTCTTTGTGTCCTTGCTCAAATGAAAGAATTTTTTTCCCTAAGATTGGTTGTTTTGCGCGCACGGGTGGACTTACTCAGAAAAGAACCTTCTATCTGTTCCCATGTCATTATACTTCCTTCCAGTAAAGTGCGAATCCATTGCCTAGCATTCCCTTTTAGGGAGAATGGGAATGTAATGAGCTTGATGGCATCTTCCAGAACTCCTTCATATTGCACCTGTAGGGAATTCTTTATGCCAAATGGCATATGCGCAACGGAAAAATTAGGATCCCTTCCAAGTGATCCATGCGAAAGCAAACTCGTATAAAATAAATTTCTCTAAACCAAACCTATCTTATAGGAGAGGATTACCTTTGTTGCGTGCCCTTGTTAATCCCGCTTCTTCCTTTTGTTTGTTGGATCTTTAGCACGTTCAAGTGTCCGTGCCTCTATATGTATCCACACGAGCAAGCTCTTGTCTCACAAAAGAAAAACTAGAGGAGCTCTCCTTTACTTCTTGCTAGAGAAGTCCCTAAAGGAGAGGAAGAGAGGGAAAAGGAGAAAGGAAGAAGAAGACTCCTCTTCTTGCTAGCCTACACTCACAAACCCACACAACCAAAGCTTCCACCAAGCTCTCTCACAACCACAACAACACTTGCTTTGGCCGGCCACTTCATGGGGTCTTTTATAGGGTTGGAAAAACCCTTTCACCTCCACACATTCAATGCAATCCATTGCATTGGGACACAAGTTTGGCCGGCCACTTAAGGAGACAAAACCATTTTGTTTCCTTCCACCTTATCTAGCTTAGGTGGATGCTTAGGTGGCATGCTTATGTGGCATGCTTATGTGGCATGCTTATGTGGCATTCATGCATGTTGAATTAATCTTATTAATTCAATTAAGCTTATGTTATCATGTTGAATTAATCTTATTAATTCAATCATATTGAATTAATCTTATTAATTCAATTAAGCTTATGTTATCATATTGAATTAATCTTATTAAATCAATAAGGTAACATATTGAATTAATCTCATTAAATCAATTAGCTAAAATTCTCATTAAGCTTAAAGTCCAAAAACCATTTTGTACTTAAGCTTATTCCCAAATTATTCTAGTCAAACTAGAATACTCTAATTCCTCTAATTATCATGCTCTTTGTGTGTGACCCTATAGGCTCTCATAACGTTGGCAGTGGACCTAAACTCTTTTAGATACACAAGCAATGAGCGGCATCTAGCAATACATCATTGCTACCCAAGTTAAGAGATAAGTCAAGATCCGACTAACCTTTCCGTGACTACTATAATATATGACCGTGTCCTTCTATCCTTGATATCGATTGATCAATGAGGCATAGACGTGTCATCCTCGATCAAGCTATGTGTTTCTTGATCCCTGAGTAAACTAACTCAAACAAATGAGCTCAATATCTCATATTGACTCATTCGAGCATGGCCATGCGTTTTAGTAGTTCTACTCAATCAAGGGGCCCACCGATATCACTCACGTCATATGAGAGGGATAGATCCCATCTACATCACTCACATCCCTCCGCATAATTTGTTATATACCCAGTAATCGCCTTTATGGTCCACCCTGTTACGGGTGACGTTTGACGAAACCAAAGTACATAACTCCTTATGTAGGGAACCGTAGTGACTTCAGGTCTGAGGACTATTCATACCAATAGTCACATGAGAAAGTTTATGACACTCATATAACGATCCATGAAACTTTCTCATGGCGAGTCAGTTCAGTATATATTCTCTAATATATACCCATGTGTCAACTTGATATCATATATCCATGACTTGTGAGATCAAGTCATCAATTGACCTACATGCTAGTCTTTATGTATTAATATTGCCCTTGCATATTAATACTTGACTAGGAACATTTAGAAAGTGTTCTCTACAGCCTCTCATAATCAATTCTGCCAATTGATGTGCTGTAGATAAGAACCTACTTTTCTAGGGCATTACTATATTTAATTTAGCTGGCACAAGCAAGACTTAAATATAATAACCAATCCTTTGCCTTTATAGAATATGATACAAAATGTTCCCTATTCAACCATCACATGATTGGTTCTTAGGGCTATAACTAACAATCTCCCACTAGCACTAGTACCAATCACTATGATATCTAATACCTAGTGACCTAGTGTGACCATCATGCTTCCTCTGTGCCAAAGCCATGGTCAATGGATCTGCGATGTTAGCTTCTGTCGGTACTCTGCATATCCTCACATCTCCTCTATCGATGATCTCTCGAATGAGATGGAAGCGCCGCAGTATGTGTTTGGTCCGCTGATGTGATCGAGGTTCCTTAGCCTGTGCAATAGCCCCATTGTTGTCACAATAGAGGTCTATTGGATCTGCAATGCTAGGAACTACCCCAAGTTCACTGATGAACTTACGGAGCCAAACAGCCTCCTTTGCTGCATCAGATGCAGCAATATACTCGGCTTCTATTGTAGAATCAGCAACTGTGTCCTGCTTTGAACTCTTCCAGCTCACAGCTCCACCATTCAGGCAAAACACGTACCCCGATTGCGATCTATAGTCATCCTTGTCTGTTTGGAAGCTTGCATCACTGTAACCCTTTACAGCTAGCTCCTCATTGCCTCCAAATATCAGGAAATATTCTTTCGTTCTTCGTAAGTATTTAAGAATATTTTTGACTGCTATCCAGTGACTTTCACCTGGATCCGACTGGTATCTACTCGTCATGCTCAAAGCATACGAGACGTCAGGACGAGTACAAAGCATGGCGTACATGATAGACCCTATGGCAGACGCATAAGGGATCTTATCCATGCGATCTCTCTCCTTAGAAGAGGGACATTGAGTCTTCGAAAGACTCACACCATGTGATAAAGGCAGAAATCCTTTCTTGGAATTTTGCATAGCAAAACGATCTAGCACTTTATCAATGTATGTACTCTGACTTAGGCCAAGTAATCTTTTAGATCTATCTCTATAGATCTTGATGCCTAGAATATAGGCAGCTTCACCTAAGTCTTTCATCGAGAAACAATTCCCTAACCACATCTTCACAGACTGGAGTGAGGGAATATCATTTCCGATGAGAAGTATGTCATCTACATACAAGACAAGAAATACAAGCTGCTCCCACTATTTCTCTTGTAGACACAAGGTTCATCTTCATTCTTGATGAAACCAAACTCTTTGATTGCATCATCGAATCAAGATTCCGAGAGGCTTGCTTTAGTCCATAAATGGACCTTTGCAGTTGCATACCTTTCAGTGATGCTTTGGATCTTCAAAACCCTCAGGCTGTGTCATGTACACATCCTCGAGTAGCTTTCCATTCATAAAAGCGGTTTTGACATCCATCTGCCAGATCTCATAATCGTGGTAGGCTGCAATAGCAAGTATGATCCGAATGGATTTAAGCATCGCAACTGGTGAAAAGGTTTCATCATAGTCAATACCATGAATTTGTTTGAATCATTTCGCCACCAATCTACCTTTATAGGTATGCTTATTACCATCCATGTCAGTCTTTACTTTAAAGACCCACTTACACCCAATGGGTTTTACCCCTTCAGGTGGATCAACCAAGGTCCATACTTGGTTAGTGTACATGGATTCCATTTCGGATCTCATGGCCTCTAGCCATTTCTCGGAATCTGGGCTCATCATAGCTTCTTGATAGGATGTAGGCTCGTCAAGATCGACAAGCAATACATCACCATTGTCAGTCAAGAGAAAAGAATATCTCTCGGGTTGACGACGGATCTGTCGGATCTGAAGAGGTTGGTCTACTTGAACAGGTGTTTGTTCCACAACTCTTTGGGAAACAATTTCCTCATCCACAACACTTTGTGGTTCCTGTTCATTTTCCATCGAAGCCTTAGTGTTATCGTCATCTTGAACTTCTTCAAGATGAATTTTACTCCCACTAGTTTTTCTAGAAATAAATTCTCTTTCTAGAAAGACGACATTTCGCAACAAAGACCTTGCCAAGTGTGGGATTGTAAAAGTAATATCCCTTAGTTTCCTTGGGATATCCACAAAAATAACACTTATCCGATTTGGGTCCTAGTTTATCCGAGACTTGGCGCCTTACATAAGCTTCACAACCCCAAATCTTTATAAAAGACATTTTGGGACTCTTCTACCATATCGTATATGGTGTCTTTTCTACTTTTGATGGGACGAGATTATGTGTGAAAGCGGCTGTCACTAGAGCTAGTAACCAAAAGGAAGTAGGTAGATCATTCAGGCTAATCATGGATCGTAGCATATCTAATAGAGTACTATATCTCCTATCAGATACACCATTCAATTGTGGTGTTCCAGGGGAGTGAGTTGGGATATTATCCCACACTCACCAGTGATCACGAAACTCTTGACTAAGGTATTCACCACCTCGATCCGATCAAGTAGCTTGATACGCTTACCAAGTTGGTTTTGTACTTCATTCTTGAATGCTTTGAACTTTTCAAAGGATTCGACTTATGTCTCATCAAATATAAGTAGCCAAATCTACTCATATCATCGTGAAAGTAATAAAGTACTTATAGCCTCCTTCGCTTCGACATTGAAAGGCCACATACATCAAGATGTATGAGTCCTAACAAGTCCGCCGCTTCTCTCGCCATGTCCACTAAATGGAGTTTTAGTCATCTTTCCTAAAAAGGCAAGATTCACATACCTCATATGATTCAAAATCAAATGAGTCCAATAATCCATCTTTATGGAGTTGGGATATGCGTTTTTCATTTATGTGACCTAGGCGACAGTGCCAGAGATATGTTTGGTTCGAATCATTCGATTTGAACAGCTTGGTATTTACGTTATAAATTGGGTTTTCTAAATCTAGAACATAGAGACCATTCATAAGTGGTGCATTACAATAGAACATTTCATTCAAATAAATGGAACAACATTAGTCCTTTATTATAAAAGAAAAGTTTTTCTTGTCTAAACAAGATACAGAAATTATGTTCTTTGTCGATGCAGGTACATATAAGCACTCCTCTAGTTCTAAGATAAGCCCGGTGGGCAAAGACAAAGAATATGTTCCTCTGACTCACAGTGACAACTTTTGCGCCATTGCCTACTCGTAGGTCTACTTCGCCTTTTGCCATTTGTCTACTATTTCTCAGTCCCTGCACATTATTACAAATGTGAGATGCACATCCGGTATCTAATACCCATGTAGAAGAAATAGATAGATTAACTTCTATAACGTGTATACCTGAGGCAGAAGTCCCACTTCTTTTATTCTTTACTTCCTCAAGGTAGACTTTGCAGTTCCGCTTCGGATGTCGATCTCACCGCAATGGGCGGTCCCTTCCTTAGGTACTTTACCTTTACCCTTTGAAGTGGATGAATTGGCCTTGCCTTTGGCTTGGTCTTACCCTTGCCTTTGCGCTTACCTTTGCCCTTCTTGACCATTAGTACACGTTGCTAACTTTCTTTTTGAGATTGGTTCAGTGATTCTTAACATCGAGAATCTCGAGCAAGGTTTATCAATTTCATTCATGTTATAATTCATGGAATTGATTATATGCTTAAACAGCGATTGCGAGGATAACATCGGTTGCCAATTCTTGGCTCGATGGAAAACCTAGTCTTTCAAGGTTCTCAGCGTACCCAATCATTTTAGTCGTGAGTTCCTACAGTGTTCCTTCTTGCATCTTGCATGCAAAAGAGCCTTAGACACTTCAAAAACGCTCGTGCCTAGCTTGTCCTTGATATAGTTGTTTCAAATGCTCAACCATATCATAGGCATCCATGTTCTCATGTTGCTTACGAAGCTCGAGTTCATGGTGGCAAGCATAAGACATGACACATCTAATCGTCATCTTGATGCTTCTTATAAGCATCCTTTTGACCGCAGTGGCCGTGGTAGTGTTTGAGGGTATTGCTCTAGGACATACGAGTTTGCATTCTTGTTTGAGGATAATCCTCAAGTTCCTATACCGATCAAGAAAGTTCGCTCCATTAAGCTTGTCCTTCTCAAGGGACGGATCATGAGATTGAGGGGTGTGTGTTAGATGTCATGGTGATCTACAACATTAAAATGCAAAGTTAAGTATCATACCTAAATCATTTAATTGGGCCTTTAATTAAATGAGGCTCCCACTAAATTCTCATAGCTACTATTTAGCTATAAATTTATATGGGATAAAGATCCACATTATAATTCGTCTTGAGTTAGCTTTGGCTAATCGCCCAAGGCGTAGTATATAATTAGGTAGGCAATCTTTGCCAATTACATCTGATGTAACTCTTTAATAGCTTTGGTTAAGTTTTAGATTAGTTTAGTGTTTATTCCTAAACCGGCTTCGGTGTGGCGAGGCACGAGGGCCTTCTTGGATATCGAACGCGACCACTTCTAAGACAAAGCTGATGTTCGGAAATCACATAAAACTAATTTTAAAACTTATGTTCAAAGCTAATATATGCCTCTACTTTCTTAACTAATTAAGAAAACTTAATTAAGTCTTAACCAAGTTTGATAGCGGGACATCACGATTGTCCACTCGCACTCTTCAAGATAAAATGCATTGCTTTGCTTTGTAGACCCAATAACAAATGATCGAGGAAGTAGTGAGTACCAAGCTTTGGTAGGCATATCGTTTTTGACTTATTAAGAAATAAACATGTATCATATACATATTAGCATACATCACATATAAGCTAATCATGCATCACATACAAGCTAAACTAACATGCATCACATACATATTAAACTAAGCGTGTCATGGTTATGGCCCTTATTCTACAATCTTCTCAAGCCAATGAAAAGATTGATTGGTCAACCTAGGGATAGCATCTTCTCCTAAGTGCTTCCTTTTGGTTGTCTTGTGTGTTGACTTCCTCCTTGTAACCTCATCTTCCAATGGACCCTCCATCTTTGTTTTGTACATTACAAAAGGAGAAATACTCGAGTTACATTCGAGTCTAAAACTAATTTTACAACAAGAATTTTAGGAGGAAGGCACGACCATAGCCGTATTTAAGAATTACAACACACACACATTCACAAACCTTTTGGGACTAGGCCATAACCATGCACCATGTCATTTTAACTTTTAAAAGACATTGGATATTTTATTATGTTTGACAATTGCTAATGCAATTATCAACTCATAATAAAATTTATCCTACTTCTATATCACATATAAAATAGAAAACCTATTTTATACGATCTTTATAAGTGGCTGATACCTTTGTAGAAATTCTTTATGCCAAATGGCATATGCGCAACAGAAAAATTAGGATCCCTTCCAAGTGATCCATGCGAAAGCAAACTCGTATAAAATAAATTTCTCTAAACCAAACCTATCTTATAGGAGAGGATTACCTTTGTTGCGTGCCCTTGTTAATCCCGCTTCTTCCTTTTGTTTGTTGGATCTTTAGCACGTTCAAGTGTCCGTGCCTCTATATGTATCCACACGAGCAAGCTCTTGTCTCACCAAAGAAAACTAGAGGAGCTCTCCTTTACTTCTTGCTAGAGAAGTCCCTAAAGGAGAGGAAGAGAGGGAAAAGGAGAAAGGAAGAAGAAGACTCCTCTTCTTGCTAGCCTACACTCACAAACCCACACAACCAAAGCTTCCACCAAGCTCTCTCACAACCACAACAACACTTGCTTTGGCCGGCCACTTCATGGGGTCTTTTATAGGGTTGGAAAAACCCTTTCACCTCCACACATTCAATGCAATCCATTGCATTGGGACACAAGTTTGGCCGACCACTTAAGGAGACAAAACCATTTTGTTTCCTTCCACCTTATCTAGCTTAGGTGGATGCTTAGGTGGCATGCTTATGTGGCATGCTTATGTGGCATTCTTATGTGGCATTCATGCATGTTGAATTAATCTTATTAATTCAATTAAGCTTATGTTATCATGTTGAATTAATCTTATTAATTCAATCATATTGAATTAATCTTATTAATTCAATTAAGCTTATGTTATCATATTGAATTAATCTTATTAAATCAATAAGGTAACATATTGAATTAATCTCATTAAATCAAGTAGCTAAAATTCTCATTAAGCTTAAAGTCCAAAAACCATTTTGTACTTAAGCTTATTCCCAAATTATTCTAGTCAAACTAGAATACTCTAATTCCTCTAATTATCATGCTCTTTGTGTGTGACCCTATAGGCTCTCATAACGTTGGCAGTGGACCTAAACTCTTTTAGATACACAAGCAATGAGCGGCATCTAGCAATACATCATTGCTACCCAAGTTATGAGATAAGTCAAGATCCGACTAACCTTTCCGTGACTACTATAATATATAACCGTGTCCTTCTATCCTTGATATCAGATTGATCAATGAGGCATAGACCGTGTCATCCTCGATCAATCTATGTGTTTCTTGATCCCTGAGTAAACTAACTCAAACAAATGAGCTCAATATCTCATATTGACTCATTCGAGCATGGCCATGCGTTTTAGTAGTTCTACTCAATCAAGGGGCCCACCGATATCACTCTCGTCATATGAGAGGGATAGATCCCATCTACATCACTCACATCCCTCCGCATAATTTGTTACATACCCGATGTCGCCTTTATGGTCCACCTATTACGGGTGGCGTTTGTGATACCAAAGTACATAACTCCTTATGTAGGGAACCGTAGTGACTTGGTCGAGGACTATTCATACCAATAGTCACATGAGAAAGTTTATGACACTCATATAGCGATCCATGAAACTTTCTCATGGCGGGTCAGTTCAGTATATATTCTCTAATATATACCCATGTGTCAACTTGATATCATATATCCATGACTTGTGAGATCAAGTCATCAATTGACCTACATGCTAGTCTTTATGTATTAATATTTCCCTTGCATATTAATACTTGACTAGGAACATTTAGAAAGTGTTCTCTACAGCCTCTCATAATCAATTCTGCCAATTGATGTGCTGTAGATAAGAACCTACTTTTCTAGGGCATTACTATATTTAATTTAGCTGGCACAAGCAAGACTTAAATATAATAACCAATCCTTTGCCTTTATAGAATATGATACAAAATGTTCCCTATTCAACCATCACATGATTGGTTCTTAGGGCTATAACTAACAGCACCGTGCCGCAGTATGCCAGGAATTCTTCAAGGTGTTGATAAGGTTCCTCAATCTGAGTTCCTCCGAATTGCCTCTCTTGAATAAGGGCGATTAATGCAGGGTTTATTTCCCAGCTTGCGGCCTAGATTCGGGAAATAATTATGCAGGAGCTCCATGCCTTTCGTCTAGGTACTATGTAATCTCTCAATAGTCGGGTTGGCCGTGTTATCATGATAGCGTTCCTTGTTGAGCAGGTATTAGTAGGTCACACGTAATGGATAAACTAAACCTAAGGCTTGAACCAAATGCTAGTCTAAATACTAAATCAAATGCAGAAAATTTAAACTAAAGGTTGATGAATGCAACTACTGAAATTAATTTAAACTTAATCTAGATATCTAAAACTGAAGCAAATAAAATAAAATCAAGTAAATAAATCAAACCTAAGTTTGATCCAACTATCCACCTCTTGATTCGATATCGAATCAATAACGACGCCAAAACTTGATGCACATGAATACGACCTCAAATCTAGCGCGAGGACTCACGCACTCACACTCAATGCCTACAAGTGCACAGATGTTGTAAAGTAATAATTAGATTATCGATCCCACAGAGACTGTGTAGGGATGTATACTGAAAAGTCTATTTATTGTATGAACATCTTTATTTTGGAATAAGAATCACATGATCATTGTTTGCATATTTTTATGGTTATGCAATATTGTCTAATACTTTACATTGTAGATAACATGGTGTGTGGTGTCACACAGGAGATCATGTTATCGTCCCCTTGAAAAGTATAAGTAAAGGCTCACAATCGAGATGGCTTTAGACAAACCATTGGAATGGTTGTAGTGTGATTTGGTATTGGTTTGTCTTGACTATAGAATCACACTAGTGCACTTTGTGTGTATTGAGCAGGATCGACTTAGAGGTGATTTGATTTATTGCTGACTACATAATCGAATCGGACCTCAGATATTATTTAGTACATACTCTTAATCCCGATATAATAATGGGCACATATACTTAGTACTCATCTCTTTGATTTACCAATGGGCGAGATTTATAGATTAAATCGATAGGCTCGGTAAGTTGGGAGATGATATTATTTATATGGTGTGTCGTTGATTATAGGAGGAAACTGTGTCCTATATATTAGGATGATGATGTCCCCTTGAGGAGCTCATAAGGTTCATCATGTAAACCCTGCAGGTGGACTTGGTCCGGCATGATGAAAAGGTTGAGTGGTACTACTCAAGGAGTTAGATGTTGATTAATTAATGGTCAGTAAATTAATTAATCAACGGACATTTGAGATCTTAAACACGGGGAGAAAATGTACAAATAATATATGGAGCCCATATTATCATATGGGGGTTGGTGAGGTAGATCAATGATGATCCTTTAGTGGATTGGATCATCATTAGTGGATCGGACTTTATGTGGGCTTGATCCATGGGTGGCCAAGATTCAACTCCTCCTCATGGTCCCTAATGTAGCCTATTGACACCTCATGAAGCTTAGATCCAATGGATAGAAACAAAACTCTAAGATCCATAGGTAGAGATTAAATGTCTAAGATCCGACGGTTGAGATTAAATCTCTAGATCCGACGGTTGAGATTAAATCCCTAGAACCAATGGAGGAGATTAATTCATGACTTATCCCTAACTCTATAAAAGGAGGGCATGGGAGTTGGCGTGAACTACATTGAAGCGAGCTAGGGTTTGGGTGGCAAGAAGGTGAATCCTAGTAGAGATAGGATTAGGGTTAGGGTTTGGAGGCTAGGGCGGCACCAAATAAGGCAAGGTTTCCTTTCTTCTTCCTTGTCCATTGGCCGGCGTCCAGCTTCTTTCGAGCCCCTTTCCAGCCCTTGGCCGACACCCAAATGCTCCCTTCTCTTTCTCCTTAGGTGGTGGAAACAAGATATAGGGCTTCCCTTGGTGTCTTGATTGTTTTCCATCATCTTCTCCACCTTCTAGTTGGCCGGCGGCAAGGAGAATGTGTGCTCCTTGTTGGTTGATTTTAGGGAGGAGAAAAACCTTGTTTCTACTCATCCTCTTGCTTTGAAAGAGCAAGGAAGGAAGATTTGCAATCTAGGAGCTTCGACTTTTTGTAGATCGTCGCCCACACGACGTCCAAATGGAGGAAGGTCATACATTAGAAGATCAAGAGGTATACCTATTCTTCTTTCTCCTTTTGTTACTTGCTTGTTTTTGTTTTTCAATTATAAGCATGTTATAAATCTGTAAATGGATAAATAATACTTGGATCCTGAGCATAAACACAAAAACCGGCGATCCGGACATCATCTATTCCGCGGCTACTCGTAGAATAGAGGATGGTCGCTTGAACAACTAGTTTGTTCAAGTGACCTCTCTAAACGAATAGCACGACGATGACTTGGTGGTTTGGGCAATCCCTTTTGTCTAGGATTAAATTTTTTTTTAATCCGGGGACATTGAAGGGATCGCCATGGACAAGCTACCGAGGTGAAGTGGGAAGCGAAGTTTCCCCTCACGGACTCAATAAGCAAAACCCTTCAATTGGTATCAGAGCCAAGGTTTTCGGTTTTGTGTGTTTAGGATTCAGTTAATTTTTATGCACTTTTTCATATATTATATGTGTCGGATAATAGTAGGATATGCGTAGTTTAACTCTTTGGTTGCAGGCATAAGATCGGACTATTACGGCCATATGTGTGTAAATATTTATTTTGTTGAATCCTCGGGGTTGACGAGGCTAGTATTTAGTTTTTGTAAATTAAATATGGCATTGTTTAGCCACTTTTTATTTTATTTTACTTTCGATCTAGATTTCATGTACACTCTCTCGTGGAGTATAGGATCGATGGATGTAAATTAAAATAGGTTTTAGTCTCGGCTCGGATCTCTGGATGGCTCGTACATGGCGTAGGAGGAGCGGACGAGATGGCGATGCGACGGGAGTCATATTGAAGACAAAAGCCATAATAGTTGGAAAATAATTTATTTTTCATATTTATTGCTTTTTGTTTGATATGCATGTCGTAGGCTAGGAAAATTCCTCAATTTCAAATTACTAAGTGAGAGAGGGAATTTTTAAAAATTCCCACGACCTCCATTGCGATTTGACAAGTGATGCAAACAAACTTGCACGTCGGCTCTGAGTGCCTTCCTCCCCATCGGATGAGTTTGTTTATGGATCACAAGGTCGAATATGGTTATAGGAAATTATTAAGGAGCTTGTGTACTTGCCCATCTTAAGGCACATAACCAGAGATAATTACCTTGGTACCGAGTAATGGTGAACACTTAGATATAAATATAAGTATCCTCCCCTTCGGAGTCACTGATTTTATTTGTAGGGCCAAAGAGGAACCAAATATTAATTTTACTTGTCAAAAAGTTAGGTTGACAAGATAGTAATATTAATGGGTAAAACCTCCTCTTACAAATGTAGAATTCGTATACATCCACACTATCGTGGCATACGATATTCTCGGTGTTTTGAGGTGTTGGTTGATTTTAAAATTTTATTGTTTGAGGAATCAATAATTTTTTGAAATATAATGTTTTGATTTATGTGATTCTTAGGTTTTCTTTCAAAATGACTTTCAATCCACTTGCTGTGATACTGAAAGAGAACAAACTTATTGGACCCAACTATGTAGATTGGAAGAGGAATCTAGACATTGTCTTGACTGCTGAGGAATACAAATATGTACTCCTCGAAGAGTGCCCTCCCAAGCCTATAGATAATTCTGGGGAAAAGGAGAGAGAGAGCTATAAGAAATGGATCAAGGCCGATGAGATGGCGCGGTGTTACATTTTGGCATCTATGTCAAATGTACTGCAACATCAGCATCAAGTCATGTCCACTGCTTATGATATGATGCTCAATCTCAAGGAACTTTTCGGACACCAGAATCGAGCTGCGAGGCAAGAGGCCATGAGAAACTTGATGACGACCACCATGATCGAGGGAACACCCGTGAGGGATCATGTTCTCAAGATGATGGCTCATTTGAATGAGTTTGGAGGTCCTAGGTGAGATCGATGAAACCCAGGTTGATATCATACTCCAGCTCTACCTAGGAGTTTTGGCGGTTTACTGAACTACAACATGAACAAGAGGTTGTATTTGTTGGCGGAACTTTGAGAACTCAGGCGAGGACTATTTCATCGAGTGCTCAGATGTGGTGACCCAGAAGGTTTCTACTTCTAAGCCGAAAGGCAAGAAGAAGAAGAAACAAATCGGGGTGAAGGTGGTGGGAGGTACTCAGGGAGGAGTGAAGAAGCTGAAAGCCAAGTGCTTTCACTTGTAAGCAGACTGGACACTGGAAGAAGGACTGCCCCAACCGCAAGAACAAAGGTATATCTTTTGGTCTAGTCGTTGAAACATGTTTAGCGGTGTTATCTATCGGCACCTGGTGTGTAGATCAAGAGCCATCGATCATGTCGCAATACTTTGCGGGTTCCGAGAAACCGGATGAGTGGTGAGGAGATTCTGTACTTGGGCGATGCCACAAAGGTGGCAGTTGTTGCAGTGGGAGATGTTCATTTATCTTTTGAGAAAAATAAACCTTTTTGGTTCTTAAGAATTGCCTTTATGTACCCTTATTTAGAAAGAATTTAATTTCGGTTTCTAAATTATTTATGGAAGGATATTCTATTTCTTTTAATGATAGAGTTGTTATAAGAAGGAATAGGGACATTATCTGTTCGGGTGCATTGATAGGAAATTTGTACACACTTGAACCGAAACCTCCCACGATGCAAATTGAAGTTAATAACTCATCTTCTAATTCCAATAAGAGAAAAGAACCTTCGAAGATGAACCAAACATATCTTTGGCATCTTAGGCTTGGTCACATTAACCTAAGCAATATTCAAAGGTTGATAGCTGATGGACCTTTGGGTACATTAGTGGTGGAGGATCTCCCAACCTATGAATCTTGCTTGGAGGGTAAGATGACCAAGAGGCCTTTTAAGGCCAAGGGGTATAGAGCCAAAGATGCGTTAGAATTAGTTCATTCTGATTTGTGTGGTCCTATGTCTATCCAGGCTAGAGATGGTTTTGAGTATTTCTTCTCCTTTATAGATCATTACTCAAGATATGGATACATTTACCGGATGCGCCGCAAGTCTGAATGCTTTGACAAGTTCAAAGAATTCAAGGCTGATGTGGAGAAACGTTAAGGTAAAAGTATCAAGACACTATGATCTGATCGTGGTGGTGAGTACCTCTTGGAAGAGTTTAAGAACTACTTATCAGAGGCTGGGATTCAATCCCAATTGACTGCACCTGGCACACCCCAACAGAACGGTGTAGCAAAGCGAAGGAATAGGACTCTTATGGAGATGGTTAGATCGATGATGAGTTATTCTGACTTGCCAAATTCGTTCTGGGGATATGCTCTAGATACGGCGGTGTACATTCTGAACTTGGTACCACCTAAATCAGTGCCTTCTACTCCCATAGAGTTGTGGACTGGGCGAAAGCCTAGTCTAAGACATATTCGGATATGGGGGAGTCCAGCACATGTATTGAAGGCAGATGCTGGTAAGTTGGAACCTCGTACAGAAGTACGCTTGTTCGTTGGCTATCCCAGGGGAACGAAGGGTGGATTGTTTTATAGTCCTAGAGATCAGAGGGTGATCATTAGCACGAAAATCAGATTTCTAAAGGAAGACTATGTGATGAGCCACAAGCCCAAGAGTAAAATTGTTCTGGAGGAGTTAAAAGGGGAAGTCACTTCTTTAGTACCACCGGTACAAGAGGATATACCACATGTCACTGCACCGCGTGTCACAGAGGATACACAGGTGATACCTCATCGTAGTGGGAGGGTTGTGAGACAGCCTGATAGATTCATGTTCTTGGGAGAATCTTCTGATTTGGTCCCTGGCGAACATGAACCTGATCCCTGGATATATGACGAGGCAATCCAAGATAAAGATGCAGTATCTTGGCAAAGTGCAATGAATGCTGAGATTGAATCTATGGATTCAAACCAGGTCTAGGAGCTAGTAGAACCACCCGATGGTATAAAAACCATTGGATGCAAGTGGATCTACAAGAGAAAAAGAGGAATAGATGGGAAGGTTGAGACCTTCAAAGCAAGGCTTGTTGCGAAGGGGTATACTCAGAAAGAGGGTATCGATTATGAGGAGACCTTTTTGCCGGTAGTCATGCTTAAGTCTATCCAGATTCTCTTGTGCATAGCAGCTCATATGGATTATGAGGTGTGGCAGATGGATGTCAAGATAGCTTTCCTTAATGGAAGTCTTGAGGAAAACATCTACATGAAGCAACCAGAGGGATTCATTGCTAAGGGCAAAGAGCATCTTGTATATAAGCTTAATCGGTCCATTTATGGATTGAAACAAGCTTCGAGGTCTTGGAACATCCGCTTTGATGCGGTGATCCAGTCTTATGGATTTATTCAAAGTCCGGATGAGTCTTGTGTATACAAGAGATGTGACAGAAACGTAGTGGTATTTCCTGTACTATACGTAGATGACATTTTATTGATTGGCAACAATATCAAGGTGTTATCGGACGTAAAGGTATGGTTGTCCAAACAGTTTGATATAAAGGACTTGGAAGAGGTGGGACACATCCTTGGGTTCAAGGTTATAAGGGATCGCAGGAAAAGGATGTTGTGCTTATCCCAAGCTTCATACATAGACACGATTATGGAGTGTTTTAGCATGCAGAACTTTAAGAAGGGTTTTCTATCTTTCAGGCATGGAGTTCCTTTATCTATGGAGATGTATCCTAGATCATCTGAGGAGATAGAGGAGATGAAGGCAGTTCCTTATGCTTCGGCTGTAGGAAGCCTCATGTATGCGATGCTCTGTACGAGACCAGATATCTACTTTGTCGTGGGCATGGTCGTGATATCGAGTAATCGGACGAGGACATTGGGTGTGGTAAAGCATATATTGAAGTACACGAAGGACTAGGGATTATATCTTTGGTTTACGCAGACCAATTACTCCTGTGGGTTACATGGATTCGACTTCAACGATAGGGATAATAGTAAGTCTATCTCAGGTTTTGTGTTTACTTTGGGAGGTGGAGCCATTGTATGGAGGAGTGTCAAGCAGAAGTGCGTGGTGGACTCCACCATGAAAGCTGAGTATGTGGCGGCCTCTGAGGCGGCCAAAGAAGTTGTATGGCTCAGGAACTTCTTGATGGACTTGGATGTGATTCCTGGTTTGCCCAGAACTATCACAATTTATTGTGATAATAGTGGTGCAGTTGCAAACTCGAAGGAACCACGAGCCCATAAGGCTAGTAAACACATAGAGCGCAAGTACCACCTGATACGAGAAATCGTAAAGAGAGGAGAAGTTGTTGTGGCCAAGATTGCATCAGAGGATAACCTGGCAGATCCTTTCACTAAGGCCCTTTCGGCGAGAGCTTTTGATAGGCATGTGGAGGGAATGGGGATCAGATGTATGGCAGTTTGAAGACAGCATAGTCTTTTAGTATAAGTGGGAGATTGTAGGGATGTATACTGAAAAGTCTATCTTTTGTATGAACATCTTTATTTTGGAATAAGAATCACATGATCATTGTTTGCATATTTTTATGGTTATGCAATATTGTCTAATACTTTACATTGTAGATAACATGGTGTGTGGTGTCACATAGGAGATCATGTTATCGTCCCCTTGAAAAGTATAAGTAAAGGCTGACAACCGAGATGGCTTTGGACAAACCATCGGAATGGTTGTAGTGTGATTTGGTATTGGTTTGTCTTGACCATAGAATCACACTAGTGCACTTTGTGTGTATTGAGCAGGACCGACTTAGAGGTGATTCGATTTATTGCTGACTACATAATCAAATCGGACCTTAGATATTATTTAGTACATGCTCTTAATCCCGATATAATAACGGGTACATATACTTAGTACTCATCTCTTTGATTTACCAATGGGCGAGATTTATAGATTAAATCGATAGGCTCGGTAAGTTGGGAGATCATATTATTTATATGGTGTGTCATTGATTATAGGAGGAAACCGTGTCCTATATATTAATTAGGATGATGATGTCCCCTTGAGGAGCTCATAAGATTTATCATGTAAACCCTGCAGGTGGACTTGGTCCGGCATGATGAAAAGGTTGAGTTGTACTACTCAAGGAGTTAGATGTTGATTAATTAATGGTCAGTAAATTAATTAATCAACGGACATTCGAGATCTTAAACACGGGGAGAAAATGTAGAAATAATATATGGAGCCTATATTATCATATGGGGGTTGGTGAGGTAGATCAATGATGATACTTTAGTGGATTGGATCATCATTAGTGGATCGGACTTTATGTGGGCTTGATCCATGGGTGGCCAAGATCCAACTCCTCCTCATGGTCCCTAATGTAGCCTATTGACACCTCATGAAGCTTAGATCCAATGGATAGAAACAAAACTCTAAGATTCATAGGTAGAGATTAAATGTCTAAGATCCGACGGTTGAGATTAAATCTCTAGATCCGACGGTTGAGATTAAATCCCTAGAACCAATGGAGAAGATTAATTCATGATTTATCCTTAACTCTATAAAAGGAGGGCATGGGAGTTGGAGTGAACTACATTGAAGAGAGCTAGGGTTTGGGAGGCAAGAAGGTGAATCCTAGTTGAGATAGGATTAGGGTTAGGGTTTGGAGGCTAGGGCGGTACCAAATAAGGCAAGGTTTCCTTTCTTCTTCCTTGTCCATTGGCCGACATCCAGCTTCTTTCCAGCCCCTTTCCAGCCCTTGGCCGGTGCCCAAAAGCTCCCTTCTCCTTCTCCTTAGGTGGTGGAAACAAGATATAGGGCTTCCCTTGGTGTCTTGATTGTTTTCCATCATCTTCTCCACCTTCTAGTTGGCCGGCGGCAAGGAGATTGTGTGCTCCTTGTTGGTTGGTTTTAGGGAGGAGAAAAACCTTGTTTCTACTCTTCCTCTTTCTTTAGAAGAGCAAGGAAGGAAGATTTGCGATCTAGGAGCTTCGACTTTTGGTAGATCGTCGCCCATACGACGTCCAAAAGGAGGAAGGTCATACATTAGAAGATCGAGAGGTATACCTATTCTTCTTTCTCCTTTTGTTACTTGCTTGTTTTTGTTTTTCAATTATAAGCATGTTATAAATCTGTAAATGGCTAAATAATACTTGGATCCTGAGCATAAACACAAAAACCGGCGATCCGGACATCATCTATTCATGGCTACTCGTAGAATAGAGGATGGTCAGCGAACAACTAGTTTGTTCAAGTGACCTCTCTAAACAAATAGCACAACGATGACTTGGTGGTTTGGGCAATCCCTTTTGTCTAGGATTAAATTTTTTTTAATATGGGGACATCGAAGGGATCTCCATGGACAAGCTACCGAGGTGAAGTGGGAAGCGAAGTTTCCCCTCACGGACTCGATAAGCAAAACCCTTCAGACTGAGATTCGAGTATTGATTGTTCAGTGGACATTATTGTTCGGAGTTTAATTCTAAAAGTTGTGATTACGAGGATTGTCAGCGGTCCTAACTCTAGTACGGTGTCACACAGAGGAAGGGAAGGTTGGTTCGAGGTTCAAAAAGAGATCCTAGGACTTCAGTTTCACTTGTGCAACATGGAATATGCTAATTAATTAAATGTAGTTTGGTTCTCTAATTAAGGTTTGTGGAAGGAACATCATCCACTTTCCATATGAGATTTCACGTCTATCAGGAACTACCTATCCTTAACCAGGCTAACCCTTTCGTTAAGATAGGATTGAAGGTCGAAACTTCGCTTCCCGCTTCAACTTGGTCGCTTGTGCATGGCGATCCCATCTACATCCCTGGATTAAAAAAAAATAATCCAAGATGATGACGGATTACCCAAGCAACCAATCCATCATCGTGCTATTCGATTAGAGTGGTCTCTTGAACAAACTAGTTGTTCAAGCAACCTAACTCTTTTCCTCGACATGCCGCAGAATAGATGATGTACGGATCCCAAGTTTTTGTGTTTATCTTCGGGGTCCAAGTAAATTAGTCACATGCAATTACATACATAATACAAAGAGAAAAAAACAAAACGAGAATTATACCTCTTGTTTACCTCTTGGTCTTCTATTTTATGTCCTATCCTCCTCTTGGACGTTGTGTGGCCAATGATCCTCCAAGAGATGAAGCCTCCTAGATCATGTATCTTCCTTTCCTTGTTCGCTCCGAACAAAGGAAGATAATAAGCTCCCTTCTTCTCCTATCTAGTTCCGGACACAATCCCTTTGAAGAAAGATCAAACCTCCTCCTCTTTGCTGTTGCCGCCGGCCACCAAGGAGAGGGAGATGGAAGATGGGTGCCGACGAAGAGTTGACCTCAAAAGATTGAAGATGAAGATCCGCCGACCAAGCTTCAAGGAAGGAACGCTGGCCCTTAGGGAAGGAGAAGAGATGACGGCTCAACCTTAGGAAGAGAGGAAAGAAAAACCCTAAACCTCTCCTCCACTTCTTGTCACCGACCAAGCTAACTCCAAACCCTAAACCTCTTCTAATCTTACCGCCCAACAATTTGGAACAAACCCTAGAATCCTTGATTCCTTCTTGCCGCCCAAGCCCTAGCCCTCCTTTTATAGAGTTAGGCTTAAGCCTCCTTTTAATCTCCACCGTCAAATCTAGAGATTCAATCTCCACCGTCAGATCTAGGCTTTCATTTTCCACCGTCGAATCTAGGCTTCATGAGGGTTTTAATAGGCTACAATAGAGACCATGAGGAGGAGTTGGATCTTGGCCACCCAATGGATCCGGCCCACATAAAATCCGATCCATTAATGATAATTCATTCCACTAGAGGATTATCATTGATCTACCTCACCAACCCCCATAAATAAATATGGGCTCCATATATTAATTATACAAATATCTCCCCGTGTTTAAGATATCGAATGTCCGTTAATTAATTAATCAACATCTAACTCCATGAGTAGTACCACTCAACCTCATCATCATGCCGAACCAAGTCCACCTGCAGGGTTTACATGATGATCCTTATGAGCTCCTCAAGGGGACATCATCATCCTAATATATAGGACACGATTTTCTCTTATAATCAACGTCACACCATGTAAATAATATCATTTCCCAACTTACCAAGCCTATCGATTTAATCTATAAATCTCGCCCATTGGTAAATCAAAGAAATAAATACTAAGTACTTGTGCCCGTTATTATATCGGGATTAAGAGCATGTACACCATAATATCTGAGGTCCGATTCAATTATGTAGTCAGCAATAAATTGAATCACCTTTAAGTCGGTCCTGCTCAATACACAAAAGTGTACTAGTGTAATTCTATGGTCAAGACAAACCAATACCAAATCACACTACAACCATACCAATGGTTTGTCCAAAACCATCTCGGTTGTGAGCCTCTACTTATACTCTACAAGGAACTGATAACATGATCTCCTGTGTGACACTACACACAATGTTATCTACAATGTAATGTATCAGACAATATGCATTACCATAAATATGCAAACAATGATCATGTGATTCTTATCTCAAAAATAAAGATGTTCATACAAAAAGATAGACTTTTCAGTATACATTCCAACAATCTCCCACTTATACTAAAAGACTATGTTATCCTCATACTGCCATACATCTGATTCCCATTCCCTTCACATGCCTATCAAAAGCTCTCGCTTGAAGGGCCTTAGTGAAAGGATCTACCAGGTCATCCTCTGATGCAATCTAGGCGACAACAACTTCTACCTCCTTTATGATCTCTTGTATCAGGTGGTACTTGCACTCTATGTGTTTACTTGCCTTATGGGCTCGTGGTTCCTTTGAGTTTGCAACTGAACCACTATTATCACAATAAATTGTGATAGTTCTGGGCAAACCAGGAATCACATCCAAGTCCATCAAGAAGTTCCTGAGTCACACAACTTCTTTGGCCGCCTCAGAGGCCGCCACATACTCACCTTCCATGGTAGAGTTCGCTACGCATTTCTGCTTGACACTCCTCCATAGAATGGCTCCACCTCCCAAAGTAAACACAAAACCTGAGGTAGACTTACTGTTATCCCTATCTGATTGGAAGTCGAAATATGTGTAACCCACAGAAAGTAATTGATCTGCCTGGTATACCAGCATATAATCCCTAGTCCTTCTCAGGTACTTCAATATATGCTTTACCATAGTCCAATGTCCCTATCCTGGATTACTCTAATATCTGCTAACCATGCCCATAGTAAAGTAGATATCCGGCCTCGTACATAACATAGCATACACGAGGCTTCCTATTACCGAAGCATAAGGAACTGCCTTCATCTCCTCTATCTCCTTTAATGTTCTAGGACACATCTCTTTAGATAAAGGTACTCCATGCCTAAAAGGTAGAAAACCTTTCTTGGAGTTCTGTATGCTAAAACGAGCCAAAATGGTGTCTATGTATGAAGCTTGAGACAAGCACAACATCCTTTTCCTGCGATCCCTTATAACCTTGATCCCAAGGATGTGTCCCACTTCTCCCATGTCCTTCATATCAAACTGTTTGGACAACCATACTCTTACGTCCGATAACACCTTGACATTGTTGTCAATTAACAAAATGTCATCTACGTATAGTACAAGAAATACCACTACATTTCTGTCACATCTCTTGTATACACAAGACTCATCCGAACTTTGAATAAATTCATAAGACTGGATTACCTCATCAAAGCAGATGTTCCAAGATCTCGAAGCTTGCTTCAATCCATAAATGGATTGATTAAGCTTGCACACAAGATGCTCTTTGCCCTTTGCAATGAATCCCTCTGGTTGCTCCATATAGATGTTTTCCTTAAGACTTCCATTAAGGAAAGTTGTCTTGACATCCATCTGTCACAACTCATAATCTATATGAGCAGCAATACATTAGAGAATCTGGATAGACTTAAGCATGACCACCAGCGAAAAGGTCTCCTCATAATCGATACCCTCTTTCTGAGTATACCCTTTCGCAATAAGCCTTGCTTTAAAGGTCTCAACCTTCCCGTCTATTCCTCTCTTTCTTTTGTAGATCCACTTGCATCCAATGGTTTTTACACAATTGGGTGGTTCTACTAGCTCCCAGACCAGATTTGAATCCATAGATTCTATCTCAGAATTCATTTCACTTTGCCAAGATACCACATCTTTATCTTGGATTGCCTCGTCATATGTCCAGGGATCAGGTTCATGTTCGCCAGGGACCAAATCAAAAGATTCTCCCAAGAACATAAATCTATTAGGTTGTCTAATAACTCTCCCACTACGATGAGGTATCACCTGTGTATCCTCTGTGACATGCAGTGCAGTCACTTGTGATATATCCTCTTGTACCAGTGGTACTGAATTAGTGACTTCCCCTCTCAATTATATTCCTCCAGAACAATTTTACTCATAGGCTTGTAGTTCATCACATAGTCTTCCTCTAAAAATCTGGCATTCATGCTAACGATCACCCTCTGATCTCTAGGACTATAGAACAAACCACCTTTTGTTCCTCTAGGATAGCCTACGAACATGTGCACTTCTATACGATGTTTTAACTTACACATACGCCTTGGCCACATGTCTTTGGACTCCTCCAAATCCGAATATGTCTCAGACTAGGCTTTCGCCTAGTCCACAATTCTGTGGGAGTAGAAGGCACTGATTTAGATGGTACCAAGTTCAGAATATACACTACTGTATCTAGAGCATACCCCCAGAATGAATCTGACAACTCAGAATAACTCATCATCGATCTAACCATCTCCATAAGAGTCATATTCCTTCGCTCTGCTACACCATTCTGCTGGGGTGTGTCAGGTGCAGACAATTGGGATTGAATCCCAGCCTCTGATAAGTAATTCCTAAACTCTCCCAGGAGGTACTCACCACCACGATCAGATTGTAGTGTCTTGATACTTTTACCTTGACGTTTCTCCACATTAACCTTGAATTCTTTGAACCTGCCAAAGCATTCAGACTTGCGGCGCATCAAGTAAATGTATCCATATCTTGAATAATCGTCTATAAAAGAGATGAAATATTCAAAATCACTTCTATCCTGGATAGACATAGGACCTCACAAATCAGAATGAACTAATTCCAACACATCTTTGGCTCTATACCCCTTGGACTTAAAAGGTCTCTTGGTCATTTTACCTTCCAAGCAAGATTCGCAGGTTGGGAAATCTTCCACCACTAATGAACCCAGAGGTCCATCAGCTATCAACCTTTGAATTCTACTTAGGTTAATATAACCTAACCTTAGATGCCAAAGATATGTTTGGTTCATTTTCGAAGGTCCTTTTCTCTTATTAGATTTAGAAGATAAGTTATTTACTTCTGCTTGCATTGTGGGAGCTTTTGGTTCAAGGGTATATAAATTTCGTATCAATGCACCAGAACAGATAATCTCTCTATTATTTTTTATAACAACTCTGTCATTAAAAGAAATAGAATATCCATCCAAAAATAATTTAGAAACCGAAATCAAATTCTTTCTAAATAAAGGTACATAAAGGCAATTTTTCAGAACCAAAGTTTTATTCCTATCAAAGATAAATAAACATCTCCCATCAGAATAAGCCACCTTCGTGGCATCGCCCAAGTAAACGATAATCTCTCCCTCAGCTAGTCGTCTGGTTTTCTAGAACCCCTGCAAAGTATTGCAGACATGATCAGTGGCTCCCGTATCTACACACCAGGTGCCGATAGATAACACCGCTAAACATGTTTCAAAGACTAGACCAAAAGATATACCTTTGTTCTGCTTTCGGTTGGAGCAGTCCTTCTTCCAATGTCCAGTCTGCTTGCAAGTGAAGCATGTTGGACCTTTCGAGCCGCAAAAACTACTTTTTGCATTGCGGAAACCTCTGAAGCCCGGCCACGAATCCGTGCGAAGATATAAAAAAATAAAACCTACATGTATGTGTTATGAAAACCTAGATCTACCATAGATCTATATGATGAGAGCGTTACCGTCATAGCGACGCCCTTCGCTTATCCCGCTCATCCAAATGCTTTGCCGTAACTCAAGAGTGTCAAGTGTACACTCCTCTACAAGTATCCACATGGACAAATGGTGGAGAAAAACAACCTAGAGTGTGATAGCACTCCTTGGAAGTTTCGGCCAAGATGAGGAATGGGAGAGAGCTTGAGGAAGATCAAGGAAGAAGAAGATGGAGTTACTCACCAAATAAAATCACACCACCAAGAAAAGTGGTCAGCCACTTATTTGGGTAGGGGTTACATGCATGCATGTAACTCCAAGAGCCAATGGCTCTTGGTCTCCCTCATGAGGTGGCACCACATGATAAGCCCATGATGATGTGGAACACCATCATTGGTCGGCCCCCATGCCATGTCTCCATGACATGGCAATTGGTCAAGTCAAAATTGACCATTCATCTTCCCTCTCAAGTCAAGTCAAACTTAACCTCTTATCTCCCATGGTTGATCAAATCTAACCACTTGATTCAAGTCAATTACGTTGGCAATGCTCCTAAACCGATTTAGGAACATAAACAATGAGCGGTATCTAGAAACACATCATTGCTACCCAAGTTACAAGAATGTTGAGATCCAACATCACCTTTGTGACTACTAATTGTGACTCTCACAATATGTGGCAATGTCCTTCTATCCTTGACATCTAGATTGACTAATTGAAGCATAGACCGTGTCATCCTCGATACAATCTATATCTTGAATCCAAGTAGACTCACTATAATCAAATGAGCTCAATATCTCATATTGACTCATTTGGGCATGGCCATGCACTTCGTGGTCTAACTCTTTCAAGAATAACAATGTCACTCCCGTCATATAGGAGGGATAGATCTCATCTACATCACTCACATCCCTCCGCATAATTTGTTACATACCCAGTAATCGCCTTTATAGTCCACCCATTTACGGTGACATTTGACAAAGCCAAAGTAAGCAACTCCTTATGTAGGGAACCATGGTGACTTCAGGTCCAAGGACTAATAATCATACTAATAGTCACATGAGAAAGTATATGACACTCATATAACGATCCATGATACTTTCTCATGGCGGGTCATTCAGTATACATTCTCTAATGCATACCCATGTGTCAACTTGATATCTCATATCTATGACTTATGAGATCAAGTCATCGAGTTGACCTACATGCTAGTCTCTACGCATTAACATTGTCCATGAATGTTAATACTTGACTAGGAATGATTAAGAGTAGTGTTCTCTATATCATCTCATTATCGATTCAACCAATCGATTGATATAGATAAGAACCTTCTACTCAAGGACATTATTATACTTAGTTTATTTGGCACCAATACAAGTAAATATAATAACCATGCCTTTATAAATAGGAATATGATATAATAAAGTCCATACAATAATCATCACATGATTGGCTCTAGGGCTTTCACTAACAATCTCCCACTAGCACTAGTGCCAATCACCGTAGTATCTAATACCCAATGACCTAGTGTGACCATCATGCTTTTTCTGTGCCAAAGCCTTGTTCAAGGGATCTGCGATGTTAGCCTCTGTGGGTACTCTGCAAATCTTCGCATCTCCTCTATCGATAATCTCTCGAATGATATGGAAGCGCCGTAGTATGTGTTTGGTCCGCTGGTGTGAGCGAGGTTTCTTAGCCTGCGCAATAGCTCCATTATTTTCACAATAGAGCTCTATAGGATCTACTATGCTAGGAACCACCCCAAGCTCAGTAATGAACTTGCGGATCCAAACTGCCTCCTTTGCTTCCTCTGATGCAGCGATATACTCGGCTTCTGTTGTAGAATCAGCAACTATGTCCTGCTTCGAACTCTTCCAGCTCACAGTGCCACCATTCAAGCAAAACACGAACCCTGACTATGATCTATAATCATCCTGGTCAATTTGGAAGCTGGCATCGCTGTAACCCTTTACAGCTAGCTCCTCATCACCTCCAAATATCAAGAAATATTCTTTAGTCATTCTCATGTGTTTGTGCAATCGGCCCAGGTCACGATTGACCAGGACTCGAGTTTGGCTCGAGTGATGTTTTGATGTGTTTTGATGTTTCGACAAAAACATATGACAATGTAATTGTCATGGTAAAGTCCAAGCATGGGTCTTGGCATGGAAAGTCCAAGTCTTGAGTACTTGGCAAATGGAAAGTCCAAGCATTGTCTTGGCAATTGAGAAGTCCAACATGTGTTGGCAAATGGAAAGTCCAAGCTTGAGTCTTGGCGTTTGAAGTCCAAGGGGATTGATGTTGGCTGCGTAAAGTCCAAGCGGGAGTCTTGGCAGCATAAGTCCAATGGTTGGCGGCGTAAAGTCCAAGCGGAGTCTTGGCGGCGTAAGTCCAATGTGCCTTGGCGGTGTAGACACCGTTAGCATGACATAGCCGATGGAAGCATCTGAAGGCTAGCGCGATGGATGAACAAGTCATGGATGACTTGGAGGGATCTGAGGCGTGAGGTGATGGAGATGGCTAGAAGGCTTAGGTCTAGACTAAGGGTGGTCTAGCAAGTATGGGGAACCATACTTGGGCTAAAACCTCATGTTTGAGGTGTGCGGTCGGCCCGATGCCATGAGGCGGTCGGACCGAATCAACTAGGGTTTGATTGCGGGTTATGGCCTAGCGATCGGTGCGATGATGGCGATCGTGATGGCTCAAGCGATCGGCCCGATCTTGTGATCGGTCGGCCGGTGCTCGTGGTCGGCCGAATGGAGTCGAGACTCGGCGGTCGAGTGAGTACTCCATCGGTCGGCCCGATGGTCTGTCGATCGGTGATAAGACCGTTGGACTTATCCAGCGTGGAACTAGCCGTTGTCTCACGACAACAGTGGCATCAGTCGACTGATGGTCTCGATCAGTCGACTGATCGACTTTTTCCAGCACAGGTTGAAGCTATATATGGAGCTCGTGGTGGAGGAAAAAGTAATGGTTCTTTGAGGCGATTTGGGGCGAGTTGCTGCTGCAATTCAGGGTCTCCAAGTGCTACTCGATCAACCAAGTGATCAAGCATTCAAAGAGCATTTGTAAAGTGTTTCCTTTACTTGTATTGCTTTGTATTTCACTATATTGCTTGTATTCATTTGATTATTGTTGTAATCATATTGTACGAGGTTTCTCCACCTCCGGATTGTTCCGAGAAGGAGTTATTTGATAGTGGTGTGTGATTGGCATCGCTAGGGCTCATTTGAGCCCGATCCGTGGAGTAGGAACCGTGCGGTTCCGAACCACGTTATATACTCGTGTTAGCGTGTTGTGTTTTCATTATTGTTATTGTATTATCTATATTCCGCTGCGCTAACGAATTTGTAGACACAACCGCGATTGAATTCCATTGACGCTAATCACCCCCCCCCCTCTAGCGTTACAAAGGTCCTAACAAGTGGTATCAGAGCCCGGGGCTCTTCTACGGACTAACCGCCGAGAGTTGAAGAAGCTAGAGGGAAGACGATGGATCTTCAAGAAAGATGGGGCGGGGACATCAATACTCCACCGCCATACGACCGAGAAGATTTTCCGGCATGGAGATCAAGAATGGAAAAATTCTTGATGATGAACATAGAGGATTGGTTCATCCTCATTGAAAGCTTTGAACCCCCTAGGGACAAGAAGGGAAAGGTCTTAAAATTGAAAAAGTGGACCAAAGAGCAACGCCAAAAGCTCAAGACCGAAATTAAGGTAACAAAACTTTTGGAAGATTTAATTCCTAATGATGTTTTGTGCAAGCTAGGGGAGTACACGTATGCCAAGGAGCTATGGAGGAGATTGGCAAAATTCCATGAGGAGAGCTCATCCTCAAGTGAAAGTGAGGAATCGGAAGTTGAGATGGAGTCAACTTCCGGATCGGAGCAAGAAGAAGAAGAAGATGTAGAATGCTCATCGGTTCAATCGGAAGAGGCCGAAGAAGCAAGCTCTTCCTCACAAGCAAGTAAGGATTCGGAAATTGAAGAGGAATCAACACCAATCCAAAAGTGGAAGAAGTCAAGAAGTATCCACTCTAGAATTGAGGGGAGGGAGTTAGACCTCATCCACTTCGGAGCAAGAGTCAAGTCAAGAAGAAGCTTCTACATCCGGTCAAGATGAAGAAGCTCAAAATCTAACTCCGCACCTTCCACTACTCCTAGGTAACTCAAACACTATAATTCAAAAAAAATAATATCATGTGTTTTGAGTGTAGGGAATTAGGGCATTACAAGAGCAAATGCCCAAAGAAGATTAGCAAAACTCCTCCGGCACCAAAAGAAAATGAAAAGGTCAAGGATGCCGATGTCTCCACCAAGAAGAGCAAGGAGCACGTGGTAAGTGCAGGGACATTACCGGAGTCAATGCCTAAAAGGGGAGAAGAAAGGGAAAAAGGGAGCTTCACAAGTAGGGGGAGCTAAGGCAAACCCTAGGGTAACTTCTAACTTTGCTCCTTCTTCAATTTACAAACAAAAGCATGCTTTTAATTCTCTTGCAATTGTACATGAAAAGCATGCTAAAAATAACAAACATCTTTGCTTAGGAGCTAAAAGTGTCCATTTTAGTAATAAGGAGAAATTTGGGACTAATGTCCCTAGAAAACCATACCTAGGGAATCTATTAAGAAAATACAAGAACATCTAGGTTTTAACCCTAAATGGACTAGGCATATGCCTAGAAAGTCCCATGCCCATGATTTAAATCAAAATTCAAAAATTGGGCAATTAGAATTAGAGAATCAAGCCTTGAGGTCAAGGCTTGAAAAACTTGAAAATACCCTTAAAGTTATGCAAAATCAAATGCAAGGGTCAATTAGTCAAACGTCAAGGTCCAAAAGTCAAAGTCAACACCAAGGACCTAAGAGTCAAAGGTCAACCAAGGGCAAGAATGGTTTGGGTCACAAACCTAAGTCCAAGGTGACTTATCATAGTGTTCCATTTGACTATGGAATACTAACTAGGTCTAGGAAGACCAAGGTCAATAGGGAAGTCATCCCTAGAGTTGACCATGGTGTGTGCCTAGTGGCTAGGGTTTCTAGGAAACCTAGGGAGGCCACTAAGAAGGTTGCAAGGGGAGTCACCCCTAGAGTCAACCATGGCAAGACCCAAATGACCAAGGCTAATAAGCCTAGGAGGGTCATTAGGAAGGTATCTAGGGAGGTTATCCCTAAGGAATACCTAATTAACCCTAGGAGCTCAAATAGGTTTTGTTCCTAAGAGCGTGATTGATTCACGCTAAGATGGTTTAGGGTGTGCCAACCTTGATTGGATGAGTAGTTAACTCAACCATGGTAAGGGTGGCACTTTAGGATATTTTCAAGGTTATGGTTACCTTGGAAATACATTTGAGTCTTAATCCTAAAGGTTTTAGGATGTGCCAATATTACTTGAGAAGTTTGATAAAATGATCATTTTGGCACAATTTAGGTTTAGAGGTTAGTGTGCCATTTTGGGTTTTTGGCACACTTGGGAGAAAACTAGAAATATGGCAAAATATATTTAAGTATATCAAATGGCAATTAATATTAAAATTTAGGTATTATTATACCTATATATTTTATATGCCATGATTTGTTTGTCATATGCCATGACATGACATCATGTTTACTTTTATCATTTAAATGTCATGATCATGCTTAGGATTAAGTTTTTAAATGTCATGTGTTTTTAGATTTTATCATATGCCATGACATCATGATCATTGGCCATGCTTAATTATTGCTATCTTTATGCCATGATCATTTCATGCATTAAATTGATTAAAATTGATTTAAGGACTATGGCATGACTTGGAGTCCCAGTTATGAGGGAATCAAGTAGAGTTGCTTTAGAAAATGCATAAAACTCTAGATTAAGGAGAACAAAACCCACATCTCACATCTAAGTGACATGTATGTGTATGTATACACCCTAAATACATGTGAGATGCTAGGATAATAGGTTAGGTTCAAGGTGCATCGGTAGTGCATCTAGATGAACTCAAACTTATTTTAATTATCACCAAAAATCATAAGGAAAGCTAATATACAAGCTATGTATATTTAGCCAATAAATTATGGTCCAAGATAAGGTTTGAAAACATTTTAAAATCATTTTGAAAAACCTTGGTGAAGTCTATCTTTCGATAGCAATCACCATTGATGAAGTTGATACAAAGTAGGGGCAAAACATTGTAAATTTCAATGTTCTTGAACTTTGTACCAATGTCACTATTTAATGGGTAAAATAATTTTCAAACATTTTTCACCCATTGTATTGGTCATAAGTATTATACGTATCAAATTTCGTGATTTTTCGATAAACGTATAATTATTTATGATTGTTTGAAATTCATTTCTGATAATCAAAATCGGATTTTGATTTATCGATCGCCTTGGTGGCGATCGATCGATGAGTATGGCGATGATCGTTATCTGACAGAGTCGATTGCCAAGGCTGATTTTTGGTTGACAATGTTTTTTTAACCCGAATTAAGCTAAGGTAAAGGTCCCAAAACACTCCTAACCCTAGGATATGCTTTGGGAAGCATTATGAAGGATGAAAATTCATTGGATATGGATTTGGAGAGGTGTTAGGTCAAAGTATCAAATTGAGGTGGTGGAAAGTTCAATGTTGAATTTCCAACCTTAATTTTGATGATTTAGAGTTCCTATTGGCTTAGGGACTCCCCAAGGACATTGTTGGTGCAATGGTCAAGGGGGAGCAAGCCTTTAGGGGGAGGTATCCATCTTGGGATGATGGATGTGTTTTTCTCCTTGAAAAGGAGAAGTTATGGGAATGTATCATCAATGGGGAAATTGATGAGTTTTGATACCCAATTTGGAAATTGGGAGAGTGAATAGGATTGCCTCTCTTGAGTGATATGGGACTTATCACTAGGAAGATTGTAGGCATCCTAGGTATTTCTGGATCAAGGGGGAGATTGTAAGATCTCATTGGGACATGAGACATTGACCTCCTTGGAGAGATAACCTTTTTGCTATTTGTCAAAAAGGGGGAGAATGGTATCTGATACCAATGTTTGGAGAATGTTTGGGGGAGAACATTTGGGATAATTGGTAAAGGATTTGAGTTAGTATTCTAACTCAATTATTTGTTTGGTTTTTGTCAAACATCAAAAAGGGGGAGATTGTTGGTGCAATCGGCCCAGGTCACGATTGACCAGAACTCGAGTTTGACTCGAGTGATGTTTTGATGTGTTTTGATGTTTCGACAAAAACATATGACAATGTAATTGTCATGGTAAAGTCCAAGCATGGGTCTTGGCATGGAAAGTCCAAGTCTTGAGTACTTGGCAAATGGAAAGTCCAAGCATTGTCTTGGCAATTGAGAAGTCCAACATGTGTTGGCAAATGGAAAGTCCAAGCTTGAGTCTTGGCGTTTGAAGTCCAAGGGGATTGATATTGGCTGCGTAAAGTCCAAGCGGGAGTCTTGGCAGCATAAGTCCAATGGTTGGCGGCGTAAAGTCCAAGCGGAGTCTTGGCGGCGTAAGTCCAATGTGCCTTGGCGGTGTAGACACCGTTAGCATGACATAGCCGATGGAAGCATCTGAAGGCTAGCGCGATGGATGAATAAGTCATGGATGACTTGGAGGGATCTGAGAGGCGTGAGGCTGATGTAGATGGCTAGAAGGCTTAGGTCTAGGCTAAGGGTGGTCTAGCAAGTATGGGGGAACCATTCTTGGGCTAAAACCTCATGTGATGCCATGAGACCGAGTCAACTAGGGTTTGATTGCGGTTATGGCCTAGCGATCGACAGATGATGGGCTGACCGATGGCTCGAGCAATGATCGATCTTGTGATCACCGACCGGTGCTCGTGAATCCGCACGTATCGGAGTCGAGACTCGACTGGTCGAGTGAGTACTCCATCAGTCGACTGATGGTCACAATCAGTCGACTGATAGTAGTTCCGTTGGACTTATCCAGCGTGGAACTAGCCGTTGTCTCACGACAACAGTGGCATCAGTCGACTGATGGTCTCGATCAGTCGACTGATCGACTTTTTCCAGCACAGGTTGAAGCTATATATGGAGCTCGTGGTGGAGGAAAAAGTAATGGTTCTTTGAGGCGATTTGGGGCGAGTTGCTGCTGCAATTCAGGGTCTCCAAGTGCTACTCGATCAACCAAGTGATCAAGCATTCAAAGAGCATTTGTAAAGTGTTTCCTTTACTTGTATTGTTTTATATTTCACTATATTGCTTGTATTCATCTGATTATTGTTGTAATCATATTGTATGAGGTTTCTCCACCTCCGGATTGTTCCGAGAAGGAGTTATTTGATAGTGGTGTGTGATTGGCATCGCTAGGGCTCATTTGAGCCCGATCCGTGGAGTAGGAACCGTGCGGTTCCGAACCACGTTATATACTCGTGTTAGCGTGTTGTGTTTTCATTATTGTTATTGTATTATCTATATTCCGCTGCGCTAACGAATTTGTAGACACAACCGCGATTGAATTCCATTGACGCTAATCACCCCCCCTCTAGCGTTACAAAGGTCCTAACATCATGTACTTAAGAATATTCTTGACTCCTATCCAATGACGCTCACCTGGATCTGGATAGTATCTACTCATCATGCTCAAAGCATACAAGACATCAGGACGAGTACACAGCATGACATACATGATAGATCCTATAGCAGATGCATAAGGGATCTTATCCATGCGGTCTCTCTCCTCTCTAGAAGAGGGACTTTGAGTCTTCGAAAGACTCACACCATGTGACATCAACAGAAGTCCCTTCTTGGAATTCTGCATGGAAAACCGTAGTAATACCGTGTCAATGTATGTACTCAGACTTAGGCCAAGCAATCTCTTAGATCTATCTCTATAGATCTTGATGCCTAGAATACAAGTTGCTTCACCTAAGTCCTTCATTGAGAAGCATGTCCCCAGCCAAGTCTTCATAGACTGTAGCGAAGGGATGTCATTCCCAATGAGTAGTATGTCATCCACATACAATACAAGGAAGACAATTGTATTCCCACTAACCCTCTTGTAGACACAGGGTTCATCTTCATTCTTGATGAAACCAAACTGTTTGATCGCATCATCGAATCGAAGATTCCAGCTCCGAGAAGCTTGCTTTAGCCCATAAATGGACCTTTGCAGCTTGCATACTTTCCGATATCGTGGATCTACAAAACCCTCAGGTTGTGTCATGTACACATCCTCGAGCAAGTTTCCATTCAGAAATATAGTTTTGACATCCATCTGCTAGATCTTATAATCGTGGTATGCTGCAATAGCAAGCATGATCCGAATGGACTTAAACATCGCCACTGGAGAAAAGGTTTCATCATAGTCAATACCATGAATTTTCTTGAAACCTTTAGCCACCAATCGACCCTTATAGGTATGCATAAGTCCATCCATGTCAGTCTTTCTCTTAAAGACCCACTTACACCCAATGGGTTTGACCCTTTCACGTGGATCAACCAAAGTCCATACTTGGTTGGTGTACATGGATTCCATCTCGGATCTCATGGCCTCTAGCCATTTCTTAGAATCTGGGCTAATCATAGCTTCCTGATAGGAGGTAGGCTCATTTTCAATGAGCATAATGTCATCATGGTCAAACAAGAGAAATGAGTATCTCTCAGGCTGACGACGTACCCTATCAGACCTGCGAAGAGGTAGGTCTACTTGAACAGGTGGTTGTTCCATAACTCTTTGTGTAACAATCTCATCACCCACAAGACTTTGTGGTTCCTGTTCAACCTCCATCAAGGCCTCAGTGCTATGGTCCTTCTCTTGAATTTCTTCAAGATCGAATGTACTCCCACTAGTTTTTCTAGAAAAACCCTAGTCTTTGCCCCAAACACTTTGTGCTGACTAGGAATGTAGAAGTAATATCCCTTAGTCTCCTTGGGATATCCAACAAAATAGCACTTATCGGATTTGGGTCCCAGTTTGTCGAAGACTTGACGTCGAACGTAAGCCTCACAACCCCAAATCCTCATGAAAGACATCTTGGGATTTCTCCCTGTCCATATCGTATATGGTGTCTTTATCACAACCTTGGATGGTACATGGTTAAGTGTGAAGGTTGTTGTGTCTAAAGCATATCCCCAAAAGGATATAGGAAGATCTGTGTGACTCATCATAGATCGTACCATATCTAATAGGGTACGATACCTCCTTTCGGATACACCATTCCACTGTGGTGTTCCAGGAAAAGTGAGTTGGGATAGAATCTCACACTCAACTAGATAGTCACGAAACTCATGGCTAAGGTATTCACCACCTCGATCTGATCGAAGTATCTTAATACTCTTGTCAAGCTGGTTTTGTACTTCATTCATGAATTCTTTAAACTTTTCAAAGGATTCTGATTTATGTGTCATGAGATACACATAACCATATCTACTGAAGTCATCAATAAATGTAATGAAGTACCTGTAACCACCTCTAGCAGCAACATTGAAAGGGCCACATACATCACTATGTATAAGTCCTAACAAGTCTATTGCTCTTTCACTGTGTCCACTAAAGGGAGTCTTGGTCATCTTGCCTAAAAGGCAAGACTTGCATGTCTCATATGATTCAAAATCAAATGAGTCTAGCAGTCAATCCTTATGGAGCTGAGATAAGCGGCTCTCATTTATGTGACCTAAGCGACAATGCCAGAGATAGGTTTGGTTCAACTCATTTGACTAGAACCTTTTGGTACTTATATTATAGATGGGGCTCTCTAAGTCTAGAAAGTAGAGTTCATTCATTAGAGGTGCACTACAATAAAACATATCATTTAAATAAACTGAACAACATTTGTTCTTTATTATAAATGTAAATCCTTTCTTGTCCAAACAAGAAACCGAAATTATGTTCTTAGTTAAAGCAGGCACATAACAACATTCATCTAGTTCTTGTACAAGCTCAGTGGGCAGAGATAGATCATAAGTTCCTACAGCAACAGCAGCAACTCTTGCTCCATTGCCTACTCGTAGGTCCACCTTGCCCTTTGTCAATGTCGTGTTATTTCTCAGTGTCTGCACATTGGTACAAATGTGAGATCCACATCCGGTATCTAATACCCATGATGAAGAAATAGATAGATTGACTTCTATAACATTTATACCTGAAGTAGAAGTCTCACTTCTCTTCTTCTTAAGATCTTCCAGGTAAGCTTTGCAATTGCGCTTCCAGTGTCCAGCTTCCTTGCAGTGGTAGCAAGCCCCTTCTTTGGCCACCCCTCCTTTGGATTTCAGTTCTTTGTCTTTACCCTTGGCTTGGGACTTTCCTTTACCTTTAGGCTTTCCCCTGCCTTTCTTCTTTTGCACCATCAAAATGGAGTCAGATTTTCCATTTACATATTGATCCCCTACAAGTGGTATCAGAGCCAAGTCGCTTGTCGAGGACTAACCGCCGTAACAAGCACTTCATCAAGAGATGACCGGCTCGAACATTCATCCGCCGAAGTTCGAAGGGGAATTCGCTTGGTGGAAGAAGCGAATGGAGGTATTTTTCAAAACTGATTTCAAAATTCTATTAATTATGGAAAATGGTTTCGAAATGCCTAGGAATGAAGAAGGGGAGCCATTAGAAAAATCAAGGTGGAGCAAGAGGCAAAGGGAGGAGTACTTGGCAAACTCAAAAGCCAAACATCACCTCTACAACGTACTCCCCCAACAAGAAGTCAACCGGATAGGAGAGTGTGCTAGCGCCAAAGAGATGTGGGAGAAGCTCATAGAGATTCATGAAGGCACATCCGAGGCCAAGCTAGCGAGGAGAGATGTCCTTCGCTCCCAACTATCCAATATCAAACTCGAAAAGGGAGAGAAGGTAAAATCCCTACACTATAGGTTTAAGGAAATTCTAACCGGTTTGACAAGTGTAGGGAAAAAGCTTTCGAACCGGGATATGGCAATAAAGGCTATAGATGCCTTTCCCCGGTCCTCAAGATGGAGCTCTATGGTGGATTCTTTCTACATCTCCAAGAACCTAGAAGTTAGCACCTTGGAGGAATTTTTCTCAACCATAGAGCTCCACGAAACAAAGCTCGAAGGAGTAATAGAAGAGCCAAGACTTCAACCTTTAAGAGGAGTAGCCTTGATGGCAAACAAGGGGAAGAAGAAGATGGAGACTCTCTCCTCCTCCAACGAAGCATCCTCCTCCTCCATGGATAGCATGGAATAAGCATACATGGTAAGGAAGGTAAGGCGTTCTTTGAAAAATTTTAAATTTAATAAATCAAATGATAGGAGGAGAAGACCAAGGGGGAAGGTGATTTGTTATAATTGCCAAGGAGAGGGGCACATAAGGGACAATTGTCCCCTCTTGAACAAGAGCAAAGAGGAGAGGAAAAAGAAAGAAGAAAATAAGAAGAAGAAGGGGAGCAAGAAGAAGGAAGAAGAGAAGAAGGCCAAAGAAAAAGGGAAGGCCAAGGCACTAAAAGCAAGGGCATGGGATGACCCCTCTTCATCATCTTCATCATCATCGGAAGAGGAGAATGCTTTTGTCACCAACCTAGCTTTGATGGCCTTTGACGATCTAGACTCCTCCTCCGAAAATGAAGAAGCAAGCTCAAGTGAGGAGAGCTCAAGTGAAGGGGGAGCTTCTTCTACATCCTCATCATTGGGAGAGGATTTGGTAAGTGAGGTAACAAATCTTTCCCACAAGAAAGTTATGTCAATTATTTCTAGCCTCACTAAGGACTTGTTTAGAGCAAAGAAAAAAAATAAATACATGCTAGATCAAATTAAGGACTTATAAGAAAAATTAGAAAAAGCATGCTTAAATATTAATGATAATATTTCTTCTAGCCTAAATGATGCATGCTCACATGATTATATGTCTTTTAATGTTAGTGATGCATGTATGGATGAAAATAGGGCTTTAAGGGAAAAGGTAGACCACTTGACCAAGGCCTTAGAAAAATTCACTATTGGCTCCAACACCCTTAACATGATTATAGGGAGCCAAAGAGTAAGTTTCAATAAGAAAGGCCTAGGATATAAGGAAAAGAAAAATAAAAAGGCCTATAAATACTTAATTGCTAGGGGTCAAGACAAAAAGAAGGTAATAGCTAGAAAATGGATCCCTAAGGGGTATTTAGTGAACCCCATAGGCAAGAATTTGTTTTGGGTTCCTAAATCCATCCTAAAGAGTTAGGAAAACCCTAGGATAGTCAACCATATGAAATTTACCTATATCATATTTTTGGTTGACTTAGGATGGCGGGACTAAGTTTTTGAGATAGTGTTGGGTGATGATAATGCACCCATAACTAGATAAATCATGCTTTAGGTGATATTTGCCTTATTATCATGATGTAATACCTAATGCATGACCACAATTTGATGAATACATTTGTTTCATGATCATAATGTAAAATCAATTCATATATGTTTTTATGATCATGTGGTATGTTAGGATGATACTTAACCTTGTATAGAATTGCATGAAAATAATGGTTAAGTATATACAAATACCTTTAGGATACATCTCACACTCACCATAGGCTACCTTGATTGAAAACTTAGCATGAGTGAGATGTTAGGATGATACAAATGTCCACTAATGCCTATGGCATTTAGATGGTCATTTAAGGTATCAAAATAGCAATAATAGACCAATCATGGGGAAGGCTTATGTTTAATTCATAGACATAATGCCCAAAGATCCTGGTTGGATATTTCATATGTTTTCAAAACAATTTCTTACTTTAAAATCTATGTGTTCATGTTTTGAAACAATTTAAAGAAAAATTAGGTGTTAAACTTGATACTAACTTGATCAAAAACCTAGTTACTTTTGAAACTTTTGGATTTTTGGTAAATACTTGAAAATATAATTATTTTTCATGGACAACTATTTTTCATTGATAAATATACTTACAAGAAATATGTTCCCCAAAATTCATGATTTTTTGAATTTTATAGATTTTCTAATACATTTTTGAAATCCACCCTGAAAACTTGAAAACCCCGAAATCAGTGTGCGATCAGTAGTACGTGCCGATCGGTAGTCCGAGCGGTCGATCGTCGATAACATGTATCCAATTTTAAGGCATGTTTTGGTTTTTGTTTCCCTCTAAACTTGATACCATGCTTAGATAAACTTTGTTTAATATTTTTGATGGTGTCAAAGGGGGGGAAATATATTTGTTTAAGTAAGGGAGAATTATATTTAGGGGGAGTTTCATGTATTAAGGGGGAAAGTTGCTAATCATGTTATTTACATGCTTTCTTACCTTAATAGTTTTATCAAATGTTTTACCTAACTTAAATGGATTGTCACACATCAAAAAGAGGGAGATTGTTAGTGCAATCAACCCTTGATATGGTTTTGATGTGTGTGGCAAAGGGTTTAAGTTAGGATGTATGGATTTGATATGTACGTTGGAGTCTTGCAGGACTTAGTAATTCGCACATGGAGCCTTGGCGAGTTTTACATCTCATGACTCGGTCCTTGAGTCGGTGAAGGATGACTTTGCAGAAGCCGTGCGCTTGGAGCATCCGAGGGACTGTCGGACGAGGAGCTTGGAGTGAAGCCGGAGGAAGTAGACTTCAGGGCAAGACGCGAAGGATGGCATTGCAGAGTCGTGCGCTTGGCGCATCTGAGGGACGTGGTCGGACGAAGATAACTTCAAAGGCGAGGGACTCCGAGGGATGAGAGTGAGCGAATGTAACCCGGGAAGGGGTAGTGCTCTTAGGTGAAACTTGGCCAATTGGCTAAGTGTCGGATGGGATTTCCCGACATCAGTCGACTGTCATGTTATGGTAGTCGACTACTCTAAGTCGACTGTAACTCGACTAGTGTTCGAGTTCGGTTCAAGTGCCAGCGATCATTGCCATGGAATGGCACGATCGGCGTGAGACCACCGATCGTGATGAAGGCATCGATCAAGCGGTAGCAAGGGTTTCGGCAGAGTCGAGTCAGCTCGCGAGCACTTTCGGCGATAGGTCAATCGATCGATGTTAAGATCGATCAATCGATGATGGTGCCGGCTGGGTGAAATCCAGCGTGGCTAGATTATTGGGCGGCTACTGGGACCACTCGACTGATAGGGACATCAGTCGACTACTCCTGTGTCAACGGGAAGAAACCCTCTTCCTCTATAAAGAGGAAGGGTGTGGGGGCTTTGGGAGCCTAATGCTTATGCTCTAACCTTCTCCCAAAGCACCCTAAAGTTTTCCCATCCTCTTACTTGGTTTTATTTACATCATATTTGTAAGAGGAGTGAATTCTTGTAAAGAGGTTACCTCCACCTAGCTTGGTGCAAAGGAGAGAATAGTGGAAGCTTGCGGAGTGATTCACCGTGGATGAATCGGACCGTGGATTAGCGGCGCAGCCGTGAACCACGTTACAACTTTGTGTTAGCGTTTGTATTCTTGTTATTGCTTTGTCTTTATTATTTATACTTTCCGCTTTCGCTAACAAATTTGTAGACGAGAAATCGAAGAGAAAATTCTGCCGTCTACGTATTAGGCTATTCACCCCCCTCTAGCCGGCCAACACATACATATCGATCCCCTACAGCAAAGACTGCAAGATCAAGTCAGTGGCCAGCTCTTGGCAAAGTGGGAATCCCAATCTCTGTAGGTTTTCTACGTACCCAATCATCTTGAGTACATATGGACTTACGGGAGTCCTATCTTGCATCTTGGACTGAAACAATGCCTTAGAGACTTCATATCTCTCGTGCCTTGCTTGTCCTTGATATATTTGACAAAGATGTTCAACCATATCATAAGCATTCATGAACTTGTGTTGCTTCTGAAGCTCAGAGTTCATGGTCGTGAGCATGAGACATGACACATCTAATGCATCATCTTGATGCTTCTTGTAAGCATCTTTATCAGTTCGCGAGGCAGTGGCAGGAGGTGCCTCTGGAATAGGATGCTCTATGATGTACAGTTTTCTTTCTTGGGTGAGAACAATTTTCAGGTTCCCATACCAGTCTAGGAAATTTGCTCCATTGAACTTGTCCTTCTCAAGGACAGAACGCAGGGAGAGAGTGTTCGTGTATGTCGACATAGTAATCTACAACATACACAATACAGAAAATTAATATCATATTCCTTTTATCATTTAATTAGGTCTTTAATCAAATGATGCTCCCACTGAATTATAGGACTTTTGTAGAATCGAGTTATGGATGTGGTCAAACCACATTACTAGATTCATACAAACATGCTATAATTCCTGCGGGATAAAATCCACATCATACTAAGTCTTGAGTTAGCTTTGGCTAAATCGCCCAAGACTTAGTATGATCGGTGGGTAACACATTACCGATTACATCTCTATACAACTCTTGTTTATAATATCAAAACCCACATTTACAAAAGACCTTGAGTTAGCTTTGGCTAAATCGCCCAAGATTTAGTGTAAATGTGATCTTATCCTATCTTTCCAACGGTTGGAATATGCCTATAGTTCTACTCGATCCAATTGAGTTAACTAGTTTTACTCAATATAATTGAGCTTACTCTAACCCAAGCCGTGATAGGCGGGACCAAGATTGTCCCTCCGCACCCTACCAATATAATATGCGTTGCTCTGCTTTGGCAGATTCAACAACAACAAATGATCGAGGTAGTGATGAGTATCAAGACTTGGTAGGCATTTTTTGAGTTGATTCGATTATGATCTAATCTAATCGTGAAAGTGTATCATATACGCATCAAGGCCATTATTATCCTATACTAGCATGCATCACATACATACAAGCATTATACTAGCATGCATCATATACATACAAGTAAAATATCCTAGCATTTATCATATATATACAAACAAAACAAATATATATATATATATATATATATATATATATATATATATATATATATATATATATATATATATATATATATATATATATATATATATATATATATATATATATATATATATATATATATATATATATTATAACGTCATGGCCCTACTACGATCTTCTCAAGCCAATGAGAAGATCGGACGGTCAACCTAGGGTTAGCGGCTTCTCCCAGCGCCTCCTTTGACCACCATGTGTTGTCAGCTCCCTCCTCGTAAATCCGTCTACAAGTGGACCTTCCACCGCTCCATTTTTGTATATTACAAACATGAAACTCGAGTTACATTCGAGTCTAAAACTATTTACAACTAGAATTTTAAAAGAAGAGGCACGACGCACAAGTCGCATACCCTATACAACATGCACAATCACAAAAACGGCACGTAGGTCGTATTATGAATTACAACACATTATCATCCAATCATATTAGGGTTCTTGGACCATGACCATCACAGAATTATACATAATTCTAAATTATGTATTTTACAGAAAATTTCTAAATTTTTCCTATTTTTTTCAATTTTATGAGTCACATCTCCGTAACGGTCCCGCTAAGCGATTTTCGAGTGCAATCGCGGGACAAGGCCCCTTTCGGGGATAGGGGAAGCGCCCCTACTTACAAAAATAAACTTTCCGAGTGTCCCTACTTGATCTTACAGTGACTTAAGTCGCTGTCCCAAAAGCCTAAAGCGAGAACTCACCGTTTCGGAGAGTTTTTCTCGGTGGTTGAAGCCTACAAGTGTCACAACACTTGTTGCTTTGACTCTTCAAGAAAAATACCCAAAAAATCTATAAAAATAAGAAATTTACAGAAACTTAAAAATATGTAATTTTTATATCTAATACAAAAACTATAAATTTTAAAACACATATATGCTTCGCATGTGGCTCTAATACCACTATTGGACTTTCTAAGCCTCAAAAACCGCTTTTTGCGTTGCAGAAACCTCGGAATCCCGGCCATAGATCCGTGCGAAGATATAAAAAAATAAAACCTACATGTATGTGTTATGAAAACCTAGATCTACCATAGATCTATATGATGAGAGTGTTACCCTCGTAGCGACGCCCTTCGCTTATCCCGCTCGTCCAAATGCTTTGCCGGAACTCAAGAGTGTCAAGTGTATACTCCTCTGCAAGTATCCACATGGACAAATGGTGGAGAAAAACAACCTAGAGTGTGCTAGCACTCCTTGGAAGTTTCATCCAAGATGAGGAATGAGAGAGAGCTTGAGGAAGATCAAGGAAGAAGAAGATGGAGTTACTCACCAAATAAAATCACACCACCAAGAAAAGTGGTCGGCCACTTATTTGGGTGGGGGTTACATGCATGCATGTAACTCCAAGAGCCAATGGCTCTTGGTCTCCCTCATGAGGTGGCACCGCATGATAAGTCCATGATGATGTAGAACACCATCATTAGTCGGCCCCCATGCCATGTCACCATGACATGATAATTGATCAAGTTAAAATTGACCATTCATCTTCCCTCTCAAGTCAAGTCAAACTTGACCTCTTATCTCTCATGGTTGATCAAATCTAACCACTTGATTCAAGTCAATTTGATTTAATGAATCTCTATTCATTAATTTAAATTGACTCAATGAATCAAATTGAGTCTAACTCAATTAGTCTAATTTGGATTACTCTTAATCTAATTTGATTCATCCCATGAACCTAATCCTCATGGTTAATCATATGAACCTAATCTCCATCTAATTATCCTTTGTGTGTGACCCTATAGGTTCTTGTAACGTTGGCAATGCTCCTAAACCGATTTAGGAACATAAGCAATGAGCGGTATCTAGCAACACGTCATTGCTACCCAAGTTACAAGAATGTTGAGATCCAACATTACCTTTGTGACTTTTAATTGTGACTCTCACAATATGTGACAATGTCCCTCTATCCTTGACATCTAGATTGACCAATTGAGGCATAGACCGTGTCATCCTTGGTACAGTCTATATCTTGAATCCAAGTAGACTTACTCTAATCAAATGAGCTCAATATCTCATATTGACTTATTTGGGCATGGCCATGCACTTCGTGGTCTAACTCTATCAAGAATAACGATGTCACTCCAGTCATATAGGAGGGATAGATCCCATCTACATCACTCACATCCCTCTGCATAATTTGTTACATACCCAGTAATCGCTTTTATAGTCCACCCATTTACGGGTGACGTTTGACGAAGCCAAAGTATGCAACTCTTTATGTAGGGAACCATGGTGACTTCAAGTCCAAGGACTAATAGTCACATGAGAAAGTATATGACACTCATATAACGATCCATGATACTTTCTCATGGTTGGTCATTCAGTATACATTCTCTAATGCATACCCATGTGTCAACTTGATATCTCATATCCATGACTTATGAGATCAAGTCATCGAGTTGACCTACATGCTAGTCTCTACCCATTAACATTGTCCCTGAATGTTAATACTTGACTAGGAATGATTAAGAGTAGTGTTCTCTATATCATCTCATTATCGATTCAACCAATCGATTGATATAGATAAGAACCTTCTACTCAAGGACGTTATTATACTTAGTTTATTTGGCACTAATACAAGTAAATATAATAACCATGCCTTTATAATTAGGAATATGATACAATAAAGTACATACAACAATCATCACATGATTGACTCTAGGGCTTTCACTAACAAAGAACTTGCCTTTCGGCTTCTTCACTCCTCCCTGAGATCCTCCTGCCACCTTTGCTCCACCTTGTTTCTTCTTCTTCTTGCCTTTCAGCTTAGAAGTCGAAACCTTCTTGGCAACCATGGCCTGAGCCTGAGCATTCTGACGAAAAATCCCCTCTGTTTCCTGGAGTTCTGTCAGAAGCTCCGCCAACGAATACAACCTCTTATTCATGTTGTAGTTCAGGCAAAACTGCTCAAAACTTCTAGGTAGAGACTGGAGAATAATATCGACCTGGGTTTCCCCATCGATCTCAGCTCCAAGGACTTCCAGCTCATTCAAATGAGCCATCATCTTGAGAACATGATCCATCATGGGTGCTCCCTCGATCATGGTGGTCGTCATCAAGTTCCTCATGGCTTCCTGGCTCGCAGCCAGATTCTGGTGTCCGAAAAGTTCCTTGAGATTGAGCATCTTGTCATAAGTAGTGGGCATGGCTTGATGCTGATGTTGCAATACATTTGACATAGAAGCCAAAATGTAACACCACGCCATCTCATCAGCCTTAATCCACTTTTTATAACTCTCTTTCTCCTTTTCCTCAGAATCATCCACAAGCTTAGGAGGATACTCTTCGAAGACTACATATTTATACTTCTCAGTAGTCAAGACAATATCAAGATTCCTTTTCCAATCAACATAATTGGGTCCAGTAAGTTTATTCTCCTTTAGTATCACAGCAAGTGGATTGAAAGTCATTTTTGAAAAACCTAAGAATCACATAGATCAAAACATTAGTTTTCAAAAAATTATTGATTCCTCAAACAATAAAATTTTAAAATCAACCAATACCTCAAAACATCGAGAATATCGTATGTCACGATAGTGTGAACGTATATGAATTCTACATTTGTAAGAGGAGGTTTTACCTATTAACTTTATTATCCTGTCAACCTAACTTTATGACAAATAAAATTAATAGTTGATTCCTCTTCGACCCTACAAATAAAAGCAGTGACTCCGATGGGGAGGATACTCTTATTTGCATCTAAGTGTGCACCATTATTCAATACCAAGGCAATTATCTTGGATTATGTGCCTTGGATGGGAAATACACGCTTTTAAATAATTTCCTATAACCATATTTGACCCTGTGATCCGCAAAACAAACTCATCCGATCGGGAGGAAGACACTCAGAGCTGACGCGCAAGTTTGTTTGCATCACATTTCAAATCGTAATGGACGCCATGGGAATTTTTTAAAAAATATCCCTCTCCCACTTAGTAATTTAAAATGAGGAATTTTCCTAGCACACAACATGCATATCAAACAAGAAGCAATAAATATGAAAAAAATATTTTCCAACTATTATGGCTTTTGTTTTCCAATATGCTTCCGTCGTGTAACCACCTAAATGCTCCTCCCTACTCCATGTGCAAGCCATCTAGAGATCTGAGCCGAGAAAAATTATTTTAATTTACATCCATCGATCCTATAATCCACAAAGGAGTGTACATGAAATCTAAATCGAAAGTAAACTAAAATAAAAAGAGTGGCTAAACAATGTCGTACTTAATTACAAAAAATTAAATACTAGCCTCGTCAACCTCGAGGATTCAAATAATATTACAATTACACACATCCAATCACATACACACACATATGGCCATAATAGTTGGATCTTATGCCTGCAACCAAAAAGTTAGCCTACGCACATCCTACTATTATTCGACACATACAATATATGATAAGTGCATAAAAGTAACCGAAACCTAAACACACAAAATCGGAAATTGTGGCTCTGATACCACTTGAAGGTCAAAACTTCGCTTCCCGCTTCAACTAGGTCACTTGTGCATGGTGATCCCATCTACGTCCCTGGATTAAAAAAAATTAATCCAAGATGATGACGGATTACCCAAGAAACCGATCCATCATCGAGCTATTCGATTAGAGTGGTCTCTTGAACAAATTAGTTGTTCAAGCAACCTAACTCTTTTCCTCGACTAGCTGCGAAATAGATGATGTACGGATCATCAGTTTTTGTGTTTATCTTCGGGGTCCAAGTAATTTAGCCACATGTAATTACATATATAATACAAAGGAAAAAAGGAAACCAAAACAAGAATTATACCTCTTTTTTACCTCTTGGTCTTCTATTGTATGTCCTATCCTCCTCTTGGACATTGTGTGGGCAACGATCCTCCAAGAGATGAAGCCTCCTAGATCACGTATCTTCCTTTCCTTGATCGCTCCAAACAAAGGAAGATAATAAGCTCCCTTCTTCTCCTATCTAGTTCCGGACATAATCCCTTTGGAGAAAGATCAAACCTCCTTCTCCTCTTTGTTGTTACCGCCGGCCACCAAGCAGAGGGAGATAGATGATGGGCACCGACCAAGAGTTGAGCTCCAAAGATTGAAGATGAAGAACTGTCGGCCAAGCTTCAAGGAAGGAACGCCGACCCTTAGGGAAGGAGAAGAGATGTCGGCTCAACCTTAGGAAGAGAGGAAAGAAAAACCCTAAACCTCTCCTCCACTTCTTGCCGCCGACCAAGCTAACTCCAAACCCTAAACCTCTTCTAATCTTGTCGCCCAACAATTTGGAAGCAAACCCTAGAATCCTTGATTCCCTCTTGCCGCCCAAACCCTAGCCCTCCTTTTATAGAGTTAGGCTTAAGCCTCCTTTCAATCTTCACCGGCAAATCTAGAGATTCAATCTCCACCGTCGGATATAGGGTTTCATTTTCCACCGTCGGATCTAGGTTTCATGAGGGTTTTAATAGGCTACAATATGGACTATGAGGAGGAGTTGGATCTTGGCCACCCAATGGATCTGACCCACATAAAATCCAATCCATTAATGATAATCCATTTCACTAGAGGATTATCATTGATCTACCTCACCAACCCCCATAAATAAATATGGGCTCCTTAAATTAAATGTACAAATATCTCCCTGTGTTTAAGATATCGAATGTCCTTCAATTAATTAATCAACATCTAACTCCATGAGTAGTACCACTCAACCTCATCATCATGCCAGACCAAGTCCACCGACAGGGTTTACATGATGATCCTTATGAGCTCTTCAAGGGGGCATCATCATCCTAATATATAGGGCACGGTTTCCTCCTATAATCAACGACGCACCATGTAAATAATATCATTTCCCAACTTACCGAGCCTATCGATTTAATCTATAAATCTCGCCCATTTGTAAATCAAAGAAATAAATACTAAATACATGTGTCCGTTATTATATCGGGATTTAGAGCATGTACACCATAATATCTGAGGTCCAATTCAATTATGTAGTCAGCAATAAATTGAATCACCTCTAAGTCGGTCCTGCTCAATACACACAAAGTGTACTAGTGTAATTCTATGGTCAAGACAAATCAATACCAAATCACACTACAACCATACCAATGGTTTGTCCATAACCATCTCGGTTGTGAGCCTCTACTTATACTCTACAAGGAATTGATAACATGATCTCCTGTGTGACACTACACACCATGTTATCTACAATGTAATGTATCAAACAATATGCATAACCATAAATATGCAAACAATGATCATGTGATTCTTATCTAAAAAATAAAGATATTCATACAAAAAGATAAACTTTTTAGTATACATCCCAACAAGGATAGACGGTACGAGGATGCCAAATCAATCCCTACGAGGAGTCGGAATGTGTCCCGTCCCTACTCCATCGTACCCTTCTACCTACGGTTACCAGAGATGAGGACAACCCCTTGGTTCCTCTTTAATTCTCCTTGATGTTTGATACAAGGGTTGTCACCCCTTGTATCGGCTATGCACAATAGATAGAAAACCAAAATGCAATTTTCATCGAATCAAACAAACACAAACTTTGAATAGAAATCCTAAAATAGAATTTACATTCGATCTAGCATGTTCTACGTACACAAGTTACTCCCTAATCCTAGAATCAAAGATTCTATTCCATAGATGGCAAAAGAAAGAACACAATCCATAATAGAATAGATCATTACAGTGCAGGAGATGAATAGAAAGTAAATTTCAGTACTCTTGGTTCTTCTCTTCGACGTTGGAGTGTAGGATGAGATCCTTTAGCCATCTTATTCCTCCCAGTTGTGAGTTTTCGAAGCTTTTTAGGGCATCGGTGTGTCGTCCCGACCGTCGTGCCTCCTCCCTGAGGTTTGGGCATGACCTTCGTTTTAGGCGCCAACTGAATCCATGAAAAAACCCTAGTCGCATCGAAAAATCCCAGTGCCACATGGACATGTGGATCATGGCACTGGGCTAGTTGGGCACGGTTGTGTGATTTCACACGACTAGGTCGTGCCTCCCTTCGTTCCGCTTGCCAAATGCCTTCCTTTTGCTCCAAAAATGTGTCGTTTATCCCGTAAAATGTTGTCTTGCACACAAAAGCACAAAGAGCATATCTCCAAACTAGGAAATAGAAAATTCAAGCAACACAAAGTACTATATGCATGAAACAAGTAAAAAATACAGTGAGATGTGAGAGAAAACTACTCCTCAAATCCTATATATTTTTCTCACATCAAGGACTCGACCTCACCTCTCCAGTTGAGGCTTGCCTGCTGGCTACCTACCGGACTTACTGTTCTTGACATTCGATCTGACCCACCAGGGCTTCCACCAGCTGTCCGGTCTACCTGCCCCAGCTGGACTTTTTACCGATTTTTTGGTCTCTTGACCCAATCGGTCTTCATGCCAAATGTCTAGTCCACACGACCCATCTGGACTTCATGCCTGGTGTCCGATCCTCCTGATTTGTTAAGTCATATTTTTAGTATCCAATCAACACGACCTACTAGGACTTCATGTTAAGTCTGCACACTTAACACTGATATTAGGACACAAGTAAGTCCTAACTTTAACTATGGTTCATACATCAAAACGAAGGAGTGATGCTCTCTGCATCAATAATCTCCCCCTTTTTGATGTATGACAGCACATCAGTTAAAGTTAGGAGAATCAAACTGCAATATCCAATTAAAGCATATATCATAAATGCATTGAATTAAAAATGTACATGCATGAAATGCTAATATGAATAAAAAACTTTAAATCTCCCTCTTTTAAGTCTCTTCTCTCTAACTTTAAATCTCCTCTCTCCCCCTTTGGCATACATCAAAATTAACTTTAAGTTCAAAAATTCCATAAAATGAGAATTAAAGCTTTCAAACTATAGATCAAGCTCTATAAAAAAATGCTTAAGTTTTGAAAATAATTTATCAAAACTCCCCTTAAATAAAATATTCTTTTAAAGATGGGATCTCTCCCTATATTTTTCGGATGCAAAATTTTCAAAATATTAAATTTATAAAATTTTCAAAACTCTTAATGTCTCAATTTTCAAAATTTATCAATGCTTCCCTTAAAATGTTTTTGAAATTTTCAAAAATCTTTGAAACTCCACCTTAAAATTCTTTAAACGTCTAATTTTCAAAAATTACCCTCAATAAAAAATATTTTTCAAATTCCAAAATTTTCAAAAATGCTAACTCCCCCTCAATAAAAATATTTTTGAAATTCCAAAATTTTTCAAGAATTCTAATTCCCACTTAATAACAACATCTTTCAACTTCTAAAATTTTTCAAAAATGCTAACTCCCTCTTAATAAAAATATTTTTCAAATTCCAAAATTTTTCAAGAATTCTAATTCCCACTTAATAACAACATTCTTCAACTTCTAAAATTTTTCAAAAATGCTAACTCCCTCTCAATAAAAATATTTTTCAAATTCCAAAATTTCTTCAAAATTTTCTAACTCCCCCTTAATAATAGCTAAAAATTTGAATGAACTTTAAAATTTTCAATATTTTCAAGATGATGCAAATGTGATAGATGATTTGTCCAAGCATGAATTCCAAAATATTATTTTTATACTTAAAAATACACATCTAAAAATTATCCTTAAAGCAAATGTCTAAATCTTTACTAGCTCAAAGTGCTATAGAATTATCATCAAGCTTTGAATTAGTGTTAGTTACCGAAGTGATTGATATTCTCTTGTAAACCCCGTATTGGTTCATGTCGATGCACTAAATCTACATCTGGAACTAGGGGTGTAGTACTAACATCTCACGCCCATCTTCGTGGCGCAATACACAAACAGGTAATTCTAGGTGTTTGTGAGATGCGAAGGCTTACCTAGGTCTATAGGATCATGAAATCTAAATTGACTTAGGCTAGATTGATTTTTAAATTTCCTTAATATAATATTAATTTTCAAAATAAATTTTGAGTAATGAACATGAAAGCATCCTAGTCTACCAAACATAATCCAAATCACAACTAAGATTTAAAAGTTATCAAATTTATTAATTAAGTTCAAATAGTAACAACTAGCATAACATTGCTAGTCAGAAGAGGAAGGTGGAGAAGGAAGAGGTGGATGACCCATGCTCCAAGACCTAAGAAGCTCCATCATCTCTCGATGATCCTCTCTTTATGCCTGCAACATCTGCAACATCTCAAGATGACGAGCCTGATGCTGCTGCTCCTGGCACTGCATCACATCCTCCAATCTTGATAATCTCTCTACAATAATAGGAGGTGTTGGAATACCAAAAAATGGTGATATCGTCAATCACAGGGCTTCTGATGCTCAAACTCGAGTGGTGCTCGTGGTCAACCTCGTGCTCGAGCTCTGCCTCAGCTCGGTGAAAGGGTTGAGGGCCATCTCTCTTCCATGCTAGGACATTATTCTCATCTAAACCTATTTTATCTAAACCAAATTTCCTAGAACCAATCATGTCATACTCAGTAAGTTGTTTGATGTTATCTACGGTAACATCAAACCTTAATGTGGCTAGTAAGGATGTGATGACATGACAGTAGGGTAAGTGTGCCTTCCTCCTAGTAACTGGCCTAGAATGATGAATAACAGAATGAAACATTTGCAAACTAATGTCTAAATCTAATCTATGACTAAGCGAAAGTAGAAGTGAATGATAAGGATGCATCATAGCGATGTCCCTAGTGGTGAGTGGCAAAATACAGTTCACTATAACTCAATATAGGGCATAGTCCTGTATTCTGAGTCTAGTGGAAATAAAGATACTCATAGATGGAGTCCTCTCCTCACCAAATAGATGCAAGTGTATCCTATCTAATGTAATGTGAGAGTAGGGGTCACCGTATGGTAACTCCATAGATGGAAAACATGCCATCGGACATGTTGAATACATGAGTCATAAATGCTCACTCAACATAGAGGGGGTAAAAATAAAATTCTTACCCTGAACTCTAGTCGAATATGCAAGATCATCAATTTTACTAAAGTTATTGAAAACTCTGCACATAGATCTGTGTCAATAGAGTTTTTACAATACACTAATTTCTCTAACCCGTAATGCGTTATGACTTCCATACTAAACATGCATGAATTACTAAAAAATGATCTACTAATGTATCTAGTAGGCATGAGAGTATAAAGCATGTTCTCAAACCTAATCCTATGCCCCTCAGTAGGGAACCTAATGTCCATGCATGGAGTAGATGACTCAATCTCAACAGCTCTTCTTTTACCCCTAATTAAATTACAACTATTTAATATTTAAAAAAATAATTAAATTTAGAGTTTAGGATTATTACCTTGGCATTATAGACGATGTTATTAGAGAGATATGATGACCTAGACGCTTTAAAGGACTGAAAGTAGGGTTGTCGTAGTTAAGATTAAGGTGGATGTGAGTTGATTTGGTGCTTGCTTAGTGTTGTTCTTATAGATGGAATTCACCAACTAAAACAAGGTCACATTGAATTAGAGTCATTGAACTGCTTTTCGATCAGAATTAATTTTACCATTTACTACGATGCCTAACTTTTATCCACCGTTTCATTTCAGTGGACTGAAGTCGCATTTTTACCTTCCCAAGGCTTGGAGGCAACTGAAGATGATTAAGTCGGCTCTTTTTTGAGTCGATTGGAAGTGGTCCAGTCAACTAAAATTTATTAATTTTAATTTTTATGTTTCATTCGGTTTAGTTGATTTTATTAGGTTAATTTCGTTGATTGATTTAATTTTATTAAATTGAATTGATTAAGTGGAGTTGATTAAATTGGTTGGGTTGAGTTAAATTTGTTAAGTTAAGTTTAGTTAAAGTAAGTTTGTTTAGTTTAAATTTGTTAAGTTTAGTTAAAGTAAATTTATTAAGTAAATTTGTTAGTTTAAATTTGTTAAGTTACGTAAATTGTATTAATCTAATTAAGCTTGATTAAATTCTAAATCATCTCACCCAAGCTAGGTTTTCAATACACGATACACCTATGAGTTTTGTGAGATGAGGATTTCTTTTTATATTAATTAAATTTAATGAGCAATTTCAAAGTTTTTAAACTTGTGTTAGATTTAAGCTTAGCTTGAGCTAGTCAAGTAGGTTTTTCTAATATTGACTTCTAGGTCATGGCGAGGCACATGGCCTTCTTGGATATCGGAGCAACAACCACTTCCTAGACAAAGTCAATGAAGAAATCAAGTACTTGATTCACTTTGGACTAAGCCTTGGTTTAACTAGTCAAAGACTTAGTGAGTTAGCTTCAGTCAGTTCCACTCGACTTAGTGCACCAGGTCATGGCGAGGCACATGACCTTCTTGGATATTGGAGCAACGACCACTTCCTAGATATGCAGTTCGAAGAGCTTTCCTCCTAACTTACTATCAGTTCACTTCGTCTTAGTACTAGGTTGTTCAAGTTTAAACTACTTTGTTTCCTATCTAGTCCATTCTAAATTAAGCAAGTAAAGTAAACTAAAACATGCAAGAGTTTAACTAAACAAGGAAACAAGCAAAGTGTTAGCTCCCCCTAAGTGATAGCTAGGTTGAGTTTTTTGTTGGGTTTCCCACACATGGCAGTGTATGTTCGAACACGTTTAAGTAAACATGCACATATCGGAAGTAATAAAAGAAATAAATCTAATTTATTACAACACACACATCATACTCATGCAGGATACAATATGTGTAAACATAATCTCTATTTAAAAATTTTGTAATAAAAGAAAACTTATACTATGTATACCTGACGGATCACGTGTAGTGGGAATGACATCAATTGTAGCGACTCTTGCTAGAATAGCCTCTATCCGTATCCACGCTGAGTATCATCGGGATATCTTCACAAAGTCACAAGCCTCATCTTCGCAAAAGTCACTAGCCTCGAGTCGAAGACGATGTGATCCGAGAGACGATCACAATCCGAAATAAATTCGGATCCAAAAAAAAGTTTCACAAACTCGCTTGTCGAAAGCGGTTTCCGTCAACTGTTTGACGAAAAAATTAACCCTCCACCTATGAGGATTGCCAGAGAAATAATCCTCGGCAAGTAGGTCACTGTCGGAGCGCTAAACACCGACCAAACGACCTCTCCACGCAAAGGAAAACAAGCTATCCAAAACTGGACATCTTGTATAGGTGGAAGAAGTGGTTGGCCAAGGTTTGGCTGGCTGCTCCTTGGTCACCGATGACCAAGGGTGGTTGGCCGGCAACTGAGGGTGGGCCCAAGGGATACGGGCGGCTGGTGGGTGGCCGGCGGCAAGGAGGGGCGGCAGTAGCAATGGGCGGCGGCAGCTCCTTTGGGAGGCAAGGGCTTGGGCGGCAAGAGCAAGGAGAAGAGGAGTTGGGTTGGGCGGCAACCTTTTGGGTTGATTAAGGTTTCCAAAACCCTTAAGCCATATTTTATAGAGAGCGTATTTCTTGTCCATCAAGAAACCTTCTCCTAGGGGTTTTTAGTTCATAACCAAAACCCGCTAACCCACTCCAATAACTTAAGTTAAAATAAACCAAACTGTATTGGTCTATTTTAAGTTAAAATAAACCGAACCAACTTCGGTTCATTCGTTTAAAACAAACCAAACCCCTTTGGTTTATTTTCCACCATTGGATTAGAACCAAATCAATTTGGTTCATCCATCATGTCTCCATTATACTTGACCCATCCATGCTTTCGATGAGACTGAAACAATTTCACACTCGCTCTTTGTTTAGTCCAACCAAACCAAGCCTCTCTCGATCTAAGAATCCTATTCTCAAACTCATTTTAAATCCTTCGGATTACACTCATTGTGCATGTAACCAAATAGGTTCCCGGTTTATATTGGCCTTCTACAATTAACCATTATTTATAGAACGATCATGAGTGGCACCTAGTAGTTCATCATGATCCCCAATTAATCAAAAAATCAACGGTTGATCCCAGAACGATTTCTGAAACCCTTCAGTAGCTACAATGAATTGTGCCCCATTCCTTTCAATCATCTTATACCCACTTAGTTCAGGACATGGTCTATTGTGTCAATCCCTACTAGATTGACTACGTCAAACCTAGCCAAAGTATTACTTCCTCGTCCTCCGGATTCTAGTTAATGCACATGTATCCAAGAGTATTATACTCTAAACATGTAATGCTTTGGCTAAAGACTTTAGTAACAATCTGACCAGAGGCCATAGGGTATACATCTCCTCGCAAGGAGCAATGAATCCTTTGTAGGCTATTCAAACACCTTCGGCCACTTCGACTTATACCCAATCATCCCGGGTCCACATCTCCTCGGAGATGCTTGCTTAAGATGTCAAAGCATAAGTCTTCATGACCAAGATGACTTGAATACCGCAAGTCGAAGGAACATCATACTTAAGTTGCTGTAAGAACTTCATTGACATATCCTTATATGCAGAGAATCATATGAAGTCTTACAGCTGATCACTCTAATGAACTAGTTACCATAACTAGCATCCACGATTAACTCCAGACATCCCAATGTCTCCAGCCAATGAGAAATAGCTGCTTGGATAAACCAAAGAGTATACCTTGTGCTAGTCTCAACAGAATTTATGGCATCCTAATCCATCAATTCATCGACAAGGGATAATTCCAATACATCACAATTACACATGTAGAGAAACTCACTAGTTGTGATCCAATCACAAATTCTCTCATGCTTTGAATCGTATTGCGGACATCCAGTAAATGAGTTTAAGTTCCAATCAAATACATGAAAACACGTATACTCAAATAGTGAATCTTCATTTATCAAATAAATGGAACAACCATAAGGTGATTGCCTTAGGACACCTCTCATATATTACTAACATTTTTTCACTAGGTGAACTTGACTCTTGGGAACCCAAAATTTATTTGGTCCAACTTGGTTGACTAAGCTAGACTTAGGAACCCATGCTTGGGCTCGATTATTTGCATTTTGGCTAAGTAATGACATGCATGATTTATAGGAGGATTTAGCTTTGTGTCCGAGTCCGGACTTGTTGTACATGGCTCGCTGAGATCCAAGCATCATGTTGAGATACTTGGAGCCCAAAGTGAACTTTTTCAACGGTCCAGTTAGATCTTCTACTTGCTTTTTCAGGACCGAGTTCTCTTCCTCAAGCTTTGTACCTTGAGTTGAGTCTCTATCTTTAGTTTGACAAGTTGAAGTTGTAGGTGATCGATCGGCCGGCTAGAGGGGGGTGAATAGCCCTCTTTCGTTGGATAAAGGAATTTGCCCATCTACAAACAAGATTAGCGCAAGCGGAAAAACAAAACAAGACAAGCAAATAGAAATGACAAGAATATAAACGCTAACACAATATGTAACGTGGTTCACGGCTACGCCGCTAATCCACGGTCTGATTCGTCCACGGTGAATCACTCCGCAAGCTTCCACTAGATCTCTCCTTTGCACAAAGCTAGGTGAAGGTAACCTATTTTACACAAGGATCACTCTTCTACAATAGAATGAAGTTTAGCACTAGTAGAAGAGTGGAAAACCATTTAGGGCACTTTGGGAGTAGTTGGGAGTTCAAGAATTAGGTTCCCAAAGCCCCACACCCTTCCCCTTTATAGAGGAAGAGGGTTTCTTCCCGTTGACACAGGAGCAGTCGACTGATGTCCCTATCAGTCGACTGGTCCTGTAGTCGTTGCCCAATAACGGCTGCTTTCCACGTTGGATTTCATCCAACGGCACTGGCATCAGTCGACTGATATTGCCATCAGTCGACTGATGCTCGATTAGTCGAGTGCTCTGCGAGCTCGACTCCATTCTGCGTCTTGCGATGCAGTGCTATCGATCATATCATCCCTTAGCGGATCGATGATGTCGACAACGATCATTGCCGATCCATAGCGATCGGGCCTAAAAGCCCATCGATCGAGATACGATCAAACCCATTCGAATTAGAGCAATCGACTGCCATTCCATGGTAGTTGACTGATGTCGGAAAATCTCATCCAACACTTAGCCAAATGGCCAAGTTTCACCTAGGAGCTCTACCCCTTCCCGGGTTACATTCGCTCACTCTCATCCCTCGGAGTCCCTCGCCTTTGAAGTTATCTTCGTCCGGCCACGTCCCTCGGATGCGCCAAGCGCACGACTCTGCAACATCATCCTTCGTGTCTCGCCCTGAAGTCTATTTCCTCCGGCTTCACTCCAAGCTCCTCGTCCGGCGGTCCCTCGGATGCTCCAAGCGCACGACTTCCGCAAAGCCATCCTTCACTGACTCAAAGACCGAGTCATGAGAGGTGAAACTCGCCAAGGCACCATGTGCGAATTACTAAGCCCTGCAAGACTCCAACGCACATATCAAATCACAACCTAACTTAAACCCTTTGCCACACACATCAAAACCTTATCATGGCAAGAGATTGCCCTAACAATCTCCCCCTTTTTGATGTGTGGCAATCCGTTTAAGTTAGGTAAAAATATTTGATAAAACATTAAGGAAAGAAAGCATGTGAATAACATGATTAGCAATTCTCCCCCTAAATACATGAAACTCCCCCTAAATATATGCCCCCTTACTTAAACATACACATTTCTCCCCCTTTGACACCATCAAAAATATTTAAACAATGTTTATACAATCATGACATCAAGTCTAGAGATAAACAAAAGCCAAAACATGCCTTAAAATCAGATAAAAAAGGTTATTGGGCATATTATCAGGCTACGATCATTCAAACTACGACCGCACATGGATTTCAGGAATTCTGATTTTCCGGGGTGAATTTCATAAATGCATAAAAAATTCTATAAAATTTGAAAAATCATGAAATTTGGGGAACACATTTCTTGTAAGTATATTTATCAATGAAAAATAGTTTTCCATGAAAAATCATTATATTTTCAAGTATTTGCCAAAAATCCAAAAGCTTTAAAAACCACTAGGTTTTTGATCATATTAGTATCCATTTTAACACCTAGTCTTGCTTTGGATTGTTTCAAAACATGAATACACAGATTTTAAGGTAAAAAATTGTTTTGAAAACATATGAAATATCCAACCATGATCTTTGGGCAATATATCTATGAATTAAACATAAGCCTTCCCCATGATTGATCTATTATTGCTATTTTGATACTTTAAGTGACCAACTAAATGTCATAGGCACTAGTAGACATTTGTATCATCCTAATATCTCACTCATGCTAAGTTTTCAATCAAGGTAGCCTATGGTGAGTGTGAGATGCATCCTAAGGTATTTGTATATACTTAACCATTATTTTCATGCAATTCTATCAAGGATAAGTATCATCCTATCATTCCACATGATCATAAAGATGTATATGAATTAATTTCACATTATGATCATGAAACACATGTATTCATCAAATTGTTATCATGCATTAGGTATTACATGATGATAATACGGCAAATATCACCTAAAGCATGATTTATCTATTTATAGGTTCATTATCATCACCTAACACTATTTCAAAAATGTTGTCCCGATATCCTAAGTCAACCAAAAATATGATATATGTAAAGTCCATATGGTTGACTATCCTAGGGTTTTTCTAACCCTTAAGGATGGATTTTGGAACCCAATATAAGTTCTTTCCTATGGGGTTCACTAAAAATTCTTTAGGGATCCATTTTCTAGCTATTACTTTCTTTTTATCTTGACCCCTAGCTATTAAGAATTTATGAGCCTTTTCATTTTTCTTTTCCTTATAACCTAGGCCTTTCTTGTTGAAGCTTGCCCTTTGGCTCCCAATTATCATGTTAAGGGTATTGGAGCCTATTGTAAATTTTTCTAGGGCTTTGGTCAAATAATCTACCTTTTCTCTTAGAGCCCTATTTTCTTCTATGCATGCATCATTAATATCCAAAGGCATATAGTTATCATGTGAGCATGCATCATCATGACTAGAAGAAATATTATCATTATCATTTAAGCATGCTTTTTCTAGCTTATTTTCTAAATCTTTAATTTGCTCAAGCATGCATTTATTCCTTTTCTTTGCTCTAAATAAATCCTTAGTGAGGCTAGAAATCATGGACATTATTTGCTTAGGGGGTAGATTCGTTACCTCACTTACCAAATCCTCTTCCGATGATGAGGATGTAGAGGAGGCTCCCCCTTCACTTGAGCTCTCTCCACTTGAGCTTGCTTCTTCACCATTGGAGGAGGAGCAATCTAGATCATCAAAGGCCATTAGGGTAAGGTTGGAGTAGACATGTTCTTCCTCTTCGGATGATGATGAGGAAGAAGGATCATCCCATGTCTTTGCTTTGAATGCCTTGGCCTTCCCTTTTTCTTTGACCTTCTTTTCTTCTTCTTTCTTCTTGCTCTCCTTCTTCTTTTTCTTTTCTTCTTTCTTCTTCCTCTCTTCTTTGCTCTTATTTAGAAGAAGACAATTGTCCCTTATGTGTCCCTCTCCTTGGCAATTGTAGAAAATAATTTTCCCCCATGGTCTTCTACTCCTATCATTAGATTTATTAAATCTAAAACCTTTTAATGCACGCCTTACCCTCCTTACCATATAGGCTTCTTCCGTGCTATCCATGGAGGAGGAGGAAGATGCTTCATTGGATGAGGAGGGGATCTCCATCTTCTTCTTCCCTTTTTGGGCCATCAAGGCTACCCCTCTTGAAGGTTAAATTCTAGGCTCTTCAACTATCCCTTCAAGCCTTGTTTCGTGAAGCTCCATTGTTGAGAAGAACTCCTCCAAGGTACTCACTTCTAGGTTCTTGGAAATGTAGAAGGAGTCCACCATTGAGCTCCATTTTGATGACCGGGGAAAAGCATCAATTGCTTTCATGAGCATGTCCCGGTTCGAGAGTCTTTCTCCTACACTTGTTAGTCCAATTAAAATTTCTTTAAACCTAGAATGCAATGAGGTTACCTTTTCTCCCTTTTCTAATTTTATGTTGGATAGTTGGGAGCGGAGGAGGTCTCTCCTTGCAAGTTTGGTCTCCGAGGTACCTTCATGAAGCTCTACTAGCTTCTCCCACATCTCCTTTGCACTAGAGCATTCCCCTATCCTATTCACTTCTTGTTGGGGGAGTACATTGTAGAGGTGGTGCTTAGCCTTTGAATTCGCCAAGTACTCTCTTTGTCTTTTACTCCATCTTGATTTCTCCAATAGCTCCCCTTCTTCATTCCTAGGCAATTCGAAACCATTTTCCATAATCAAAAGAATTTCAAAATCGGTCTCGAAAAATACCTCCATTCTCTTTTTCCACCAAGAGAATTCCCCCTCGAACTTTGGCGGATGAATATTTGAGTCGGCCATTCTTGAATGTGCTTGTTGTGGCGGTTAGTCCTCGACAAGCATTCTTTGGCTCTGATATCACTTGTAGGGGATGGATCGGCCGGCTAGAGGGGGTGAATAGCCCTCTTTCATTGGATAACGGAATTTGCTTGTCTACAAAGAAGATTAGCGCAAGCGGAAAAACAAAACAAGACAAGCAAATAGAAATGACAAGAATACAAACGCTAACACAATATGTAACGTGGTTCATGGCTACGCCGCTAATCCATGGATTCGTCCGATTCAAGCTTCCACTAGATCTCTCCTTTGCACAAAGCTAGGTGGAGGTAACCTCTTTTACACAAGGATCACTCTTCTACAATAGAATGAAGTTTAGCACTAGTAGAAGAGTGAAAAAACCGTTTAGGGCACTTTGGGAGTAGTTGGGAGTTCAAGCATTAGGTTCCCAAAGCCCCACACCCTTCCCCTTTATAGAGGAAGAGGGTTTCTTCCCGTTGACACATGAGCAGTCAACTGATGTCCCTATCAGTCGACTGGTCCTGTAGTCGTTGCCCAATAACGGCTGCTTTCCACGTTGGATTTCATCACATGGCACTGGCATCAGTCGACTGATATTGCCATCAGTCGACTGATGCTCGATCAATCGAGTGCTCTGCGAGCTCGACTCCATTACATGCCCCATTCATTGCTATCGATCGCCATCCCGCGATCGACTAATTCGATCATTGCGATCGCTACGATGCTGCCGACTTCTTGGGCCAAAAGCCCATCAGTCGGATACCAGTCGAACCCATTCGACTCAGAGCAGTCGACTGCCATTCCATGGCAGTCGACTGATGTCGGGAAATCTCATCCGACACTTAGCCAAATGGCCAAGTTTCACCTAGGAGCTCTACCCCTTCCCGGGTTACATTCGCTCACTCTCATCCCTCGGAGTCCCTCGTCTTTGAAGTTATCTTCGTCCGGCCACATCCCTCGGATGCGCCAAGCGCACGACTTTGTAGCGTCATCCTTCGCGTCTCGCCCTGAAGTCTACTTCCTCCGGCTTCACTCCAAGCTCCTCGTCCGGCGGTCCCTCGGATGCTCCAAGCACACGGCTTCCGCAAAGCCATCCTTCACCGACTCAAAGACCGAGTCATGAGAGGTGAAACTCGCCAAGGCACCATGTGCGAATTACTAAGCCCTGCAAGACTCCAACGCACATATCAAATCATAATAACAATCTAACTTAAACCCTTTGTTGGGATCTCTTTATGCAAAATAGCATATGCGCAACGGAAAAATTAGGATCCCTTCCAAGTGATCCTTGTGAAAGAAAAAACTCGTACAAAAATAAATTTCTCAAAAGAAAGCCTATCTTATAGGAGAATTCTACCTTTGTTGCGTGCCCTTTGCAATCCCGCTTTTCCTTGGATGTGTTGGATCTTTTAGCACGTTCAAATGTCCGTGCCTCTATATGTATCCACACGAGCAAGCTCTTGTCTCACAAAAGAAAACTAGAAGATCTCTCCTTTACTTCTTGCTAGAGAAGTCCCTAAAGGAGGGGATGGTAGGGGAGAAGAGAAAGGAAGAAGAAGACTACTCTTCTTGCTAGCTTACACTCACAAAACCACACAACAAAAGCCTCTCCCACCAAGCTCTCACCAAGCCTTAAGCTCCAACTCAACCCCTTTGGCCGGCCACCCCATGGGGTGTTTTATAGGATTTGAAAAACCTTTCATCTCCTATCACATTCAATGCAATCAATGGCATTGAAAGATAATTAAACAAGGAGTTATCCTCCTTGTTTTGGCCGGCCACATGTGGAGGAAATCCAAGGGTCAAAACCCTTTGTCTCCTTCCAACTCATCAAGCTTAGGTGGCATGCTTATGTGGCATGCTTAGGTGGCATGCTTATGTGGCATTCATGGATGTTGAATTAATCTTATTAATTCAATAAGCTTATGTTATTATATTGAATTAATCTCATTAAATCAATAAGGTAACTTATTGAATTAATCTTATTAAATCAATTAAGCTTAGCATATTGAATTAATCTCATTAAATCAATAAGCTAAAATTCTCATTAAGCTTAAAGTCCAAAAACCATTTTGTACTTAAGCTTATTCCCAAATTATTCTAGTCAAACTAGAATGCACTAATTCTTCTAATCATCATACTCTTTGTGTGTGACCCTATAGGCTCTCATAACGTTGGCAGTGGATCTAAACTCTTTTAGATACACAAGCAATGAGCGGCATCTAGCAATACATCATTGCTACCCAAGTTACGAGATAAGTCAAGATCCGACTAACCTTTCCATGACTACTATAATGTATGACCGTGTCCTTCTATCCTTGATATCAGATTGACCAATGAGGCATAGATCGTGTCATCCTCAATCAATCTATGTGTTTCTTGATCCCTGAGTAAACTAACTCAAACAAATGAGCTCAATATCTCATATTGACTCATTCGAGCATGGCCATGCGTTTTAGTAGTTCTACTCAATCAAGGGGCCCACAGATATCACTCCGGTCATATGGGAGGGATAGATCCCATCTACATCACTCACATCCCTCCGCATAATTTGTTATATACCCAGTAATCGCCTTTATGGTCCACCCTGTTACGGGTGACGTTTGACGATACCAAAGTACATAACTCCTTATGTAGGGAACCGTAGTGACTTCAGGTTTGAGGACTATTCATATTAATAGTCACATGAGAAAGTTTATGACACTCATATGACGATCCATGAAACTTTCTCATGGCGGGTCAGTTCAGTATATATTCTCTAATATATACCCATGTGTCAACTTGATATCATATATCCATGACTTGTGAGATCAAGTCATCAATTGACCTACATGCTAGTCTTTATGTATTAATATTGCCCTTGCATATTAATACTTGACTAGGAACATTTAGGAAAGTGTTCTCTACAGCCTCTCATAATCAATTCTGCCAATTGATGTGTTGTAGATAAGAACCTACTTTTCTAGGGCATTATTATATATTTAATTTAGCTGGCACAAGCAAGACGTAAATATATAATAACCAATCCTTTGCCTTTATAGAATATGATACAAAATGTTCCCTATTCAACCATCACATGTTTGGTTCTAGGGCTATAACTAACACCCTTTGCCACACACATCAAAACCTTATCATGGCAAGAGATTGCCCTAACAGAAGTCTTCGAGTTGACTTGCTCCTTAAGTAGCGAGTCGACTCGATTCTCGAACTTAGCTAACTTCCTACCTAGGCATGCAATTATATTATACAACTTATCTTCTAAGGAAGAAGTTACCTTGTCTAGTCCTTCGGAAACGGATGCAGATCCGTGGCTTCTCTCGGACTCGAAATCGGACTCGTACTCGAAACTTGACTCGGCTCCGGAGCTTGATTCGACCATAAATGCTACGAAGCTTCTCTTTGTCTCTTTTGCATCTGACTCTTCCGAGGACTATTCGTCCCAAGTTGCCTTAAGCGCTTTCTTCTTCTTTTCCTTTTTTGATTTTTCTTCCTTTTTTAGATTTGCTCACTCCGATTTGTAGTGTCCCTTTCCGTTGCACTTGTAGCAAGTCACTTCCAATCGGGGTCTCGGCTTGTTGTCGATGACTTTCTTAGCATCCTTCTTCGTAAATCTTTTTCTCCGATTGAACATCTTCGGGACCATATTTACGATTTCCTCTTATTCGTTTGGTTCCGACTCCGACTCATCTTTGGACTCACTTTTTGCTTTCCTTTCCTTTTTGGTCGAACCTTCGACTAAAGCAATACCATTCTCGGTTTGACCTAAGTTAGCTTGTTCGTGTAGTTCAAGTTCGCAAAACAATTCTCAGAAACCTTATAGGCATCAACAATGGATGTCCATAAGGTGTTCCTCGGGAATGCCTTAAGTGTATACCTATTTATATCCCTATTTTCTATTTGGTGTCCTATTAAATATAATCCATTTAAAATGTCTTTTATTCTCGTATGAAGTTGACTAGCATTTTCATTTTCGTTCATTTTACAATTAAATAATTTATTTAGTAACATGTTACGTTTAGCTATTCTAGTGTCATTTGTACCTTCATGTAATTCAATTAATTTGTCCCATAATTCCTTAGAGTTTTCGAATGGACCCACCCTATTGAGCTCTTCTTTGGTAAGTCCACATTGCAAGGTGTTAAGCGCCTTGTAATCAACTTGAGCTCGTTTTCTAACGTCTGCAGCCTATTTCTCAGGTTCTAACAACTCACCCGAGTCGTCTACCGAAGAGACGAAACTTTTCCTAATCGAAAACCAAACCTCTAGAAATGTTTTCAGATAGCACTTTATTTTTCTTTTCCAATAGGAAAAGTCCTCTTCGTTGAAGAGAGGAGGGCGAACGGTGCTATACCCTTCTAAGTGCGATATTTCTAAATAAATCATTTATTAATAGTTTTTTTATTTGAATTAATTAAAATTGAGAATTATTCCTGGAGTTATTTAAATTAAATAATATTATACAAGAATTAAATTTATACTAAGTGAAAAAATTAATGGAAGATTTATTCTAAGTTAAAAGCAAAAATTATTCTAGTAGCAGAAAATTAATTAAAATAATTCTAGATGCAAAAAAATTAATTAAAATTATTCTAGATATAAAAAATTAATAAAAATTATTCTAGATGCAGAAAATTAATTAAAATTATTCTATTGCAGAAAAATTAATTGAAATTATTCTAATGTAGAAAAATTAATTAAAATTATTTTAATGAAGAAAAATTAATTAAAATTATTCTAATACAAAAAAATTAATTAAAATTATTCTAATACAGAAAAATATATTAAAATTATTCTAATGTAGAAAAATTAATTAAAATTATTCTAATGCAAAAAAATTAATTAAAATTATTTAATGCAGAAAAATTAATTAAAATTACTCTAATGCATAAAAATTAATTAAAATTATTCTAATGCAGAAAAATTAATTAAAATTATTCTAATGCAGAAAAATTAATTAAAATGATACTAATGTAGAATCATTAAAGGAAAGTTATATTGCTCTCGATGGTGGTTGCACCAAATTCGGAGCGCCCTCGCTTTGATACCAATTGTAGGATCGAGATACTCCGAGAGAGAAGGTGAATCTCAGAAGTTATAATTTTCTTTTGAAATTTAAAGCTTATTTTTATATTTTGAAATAATTAAAGAGTATGCAGCAGAAATGAAATGAAATAGAGACAACTTCTTTTACTTTGTTCAAAACCCTAATTGGGTTGCTACTCCAAGGCCTGTAGCTCTTCTGAGAGCTACCTCGATGGGCAATCACTATACACCCTCCGACTCGAGAACTCTTGATTTCGGAGGGGTTCGCTCTTTACAAAAATATGAGATGGGTAACATTCTACCCTCTCTTTGAAGTTAAGTACATATAAGCGAAAATAAATACAAAAAAAAATAAGAGCTACGTTATACCGACACTAATGGATGTTTTGAAGTAGGCACGGAGTGTCGGGAAAAGCATCTTTGTGAGGAACTGAAGCTCTTTGTGGACCAGGACAAATTTTAGAAGCACTTCGACATAGTAGTAGTGTTCTTGTCAGAGCTGGTCGAGTACTTGTTTTATAAAGCTTTTCCAGTCGACTGGAATGCACTCCAATCGACTCCACATCAGCCTGTCGATTAGAACTTTTGGTCTTCCAGTCGACTAAAAACTCCCTAGTCGACTCTAGGTCACCTGGCTCTGCATCGGAAAGTTTGGCTCTCTAGTCGATTGAAACTCTTTCCATCTACGATACCAGATCTTCGATCAATCACCAGCTAATCCTACCAAGTGTGCATCCAGTCGACTGAACTAAACCAAGTCGACTGAACTTCAATCGATTGGAATCCATTCAGTCGATTGATCCCTGCAAAACGAGATTAGCACAAATAGATAATACAACACCGGATAACATTAGTAATACTGCTTGATCTTGACTTCTAAGTCCCACGCAGACTATCCGTAGGATCGATGTCTAGCTTTGTCCCCCTACAGAAGATTCGGCCTCACCTCTCCACTCGAGGCTTACCTGCCGAACTTACCATTCTTGACATCCGATCTGACCCACTAGGGCTTCCACCAGCTATTCGGTCTACTTAACCCAGCTAGACTTTTTGCCAATTGTCTGGTCTCCTGACCCAACCGGTCTTCATGCCAAATGTCTGGTCAACACGACCCATCTCGACTTCATGCCTGGTGTCCGGTCTTCCTGATCCATCAAGTCATCTTCCTAGTATCCGATCAACACGACCTACTAGGACTTCCTGTTATGTCAACACACTTAACACTGATATTAGAATACAAGTAAGTCCTAACTTTAACTATGGTTCATACATCAAAACCAAGGAGTGATGCTCTCCGCATTAATGTTAGAGGATCGGTGGCTGGCTAGAGGGGTGTGAATAGCCCAATTCATAGATGATGATGGCGCTCGATTATTCGTGTGTGTCGCTTGTCTACAATTATTATTAGCGCAACGGAAACAATAGAAACACTAAACAACAATACAAGCACACACAAATACACAATGATATACGTGGTTTGGAATCTTAGGGTTCCTACTCCATGGGGTGAGCTCAACGAGCTCGTGTTATGTGCACGATACTAAAAAATTCTTTCTCGATAATAAGTCGAAGGTGGAAAAACTTCGTACAAGTAATTACAATAGTAATACACAAAGGTACAAGCAAATACAAATACAACAATGAAATACATAAAGAAAACTTTATAACAATGGATTTGAACTCTTGCTTGTTGTTTGCTTTGGTTTGCTCTTGAAGGACGAGAATACAGCATCAATTCCCTTCCAAAATCGCACCAAAAATTGTTGCAAAATCCTCCATCTCGAGCTCCTTAAATAACCTGCATCGAGCTGATTTTGCGCCAATCAATTGACTGATCGAGACCATCAGTCGACTGCTCCTATAGTCGTTGTCTCACAACAACTCGATCCATGCTGGACAAGTTCCAACATATCCACCATCAGTTGACTGATCATGATAATCAGTCGATTGCTGACCTCGTAGCCGACTGATCAGTCGACTACCAAACTTTCTGTTCTCGCGACCACCTTCATCAGTCGATTGTCGTCCCTTGGAAATCGACTGATGGTCTAGCAGTCGACTGTCATACCTTGGCAGCATACTGATGGGCCAGAAACCACCAATCGATTGCCATCGACTTGGATCAGTCAAACTGGCACCTATACCAGACCACTGCTGTCGAGAAAAACCTCAAACAAACACTTTGTTTGAGCATCCGGCCATCGAGTAAAACCTTAAACACCATATTTGAGCATCCGACACTCAGTCTTAGCCACTTGGCCAAGTTGGCCAAGTCCACCTCATCCTCTCATGGAGTTCCCCACCGAAGCTCTCTTCCCTCGGCCTACATCCCTCGGATGCACCAAGCGCACGACTTCGCAATGTCATCCTTCGCATCTCTTGCCCTCGAAGTCTGCTCCCCTTGGGCCTCACTCCATTCATTCCCCATCCGGCGGTCCCTCAGATGCACCAAGTGCACGGCTTCGCAATGTCATCCTTCACCGACTCAAGGACCCCGAGCCTATGAGACTAGTGACCTTGCTAAGTCCTCAAGACTTCTCATTTCCAAGGGTACACACTTGGATTTTCCCAACACCAAGGTCCATGCTTGGATTTTCATTGCCAAGGTTACACATTTGGACATACATGGCCAACCCATGTTGGACTTTCAATGCCAAGCCCCATGCTTGGACTTCCCACGACACTCACATGTCATGCGTTTTGTCTAACATCAAAATACTATTCAAGTCAAACTCGAGTCTGGTCAATCGTGACCTAGGCCAATTGCACCAACAATCTCCCCCTTTTTGATGTTTGACAAAACCTCAAACTCAAGTCTACCAATTATCCCCAATTGGCATTTCTCACATCCTAATGAGAATTCCAACTGACCTCAATTGGTAACTTCTCCCCCTTTTTGACATACATAAAAAAGGTCCTCCTCAAGGGTGTCAATGTCTCATATCCCAATGAGATCTTACAATCTTCCCCTTGGTACAAAAACATCTATGATGCCTTAAATCTTCCTAGTGATAAGTCTCATATCACTTGAGGCAATCCCCCAATTTTCCTCCCATGAGAAAAAATACACATCCATCTTCCCATGATGGATGCTGTTGGGCTTTTCCGGGCCGCAAAAACCGCTTTTTGCGTTGCGAAAACCCCGGAAGTCCCGGCCACGGATCCGTGCGAAGAAGTATTAAAACTAATTACATGTATGTGCTTACAAAATCCTCTAGATCTACCTTAGAACTAAGAGATAAGGATGTTACCCTTGATGCGATGCCCTTCGCAAATCCCGCTCGTCCAAAGTCCGCCGGAACTCGAGAGTGTCAAGTGCACACTCCTCTATGGTATCCACACAAGCAATAGGTGGAAGAAAACTCAACCTTGAGTGTGCTAGCACTCCTTGGTTGGTTCGGCCAAAGAGAGGAAGGAGAGGGAGAGCTTGAGAGGAAAATTCCCAAGGAAGAAGATGAAGTAATGAGTGATTACTCACAAAATGAATTTTCACTCACATAACCCCAAATGGTGGCGGCCACTTCATGGAGGGAGTTACATGCATGCATGTAACTCCCATGACCCTTGGTCTCCCTCATGCTGGGGCACTAATTGACCAAGTCAATGATGATGTGGAGCATCATCATTGGCCGGCCATGCCTAGTCATCATCATGACATGGCATTTGGTCAAGTCAAACTTGACCTTTCAACTTCCCTCTCAAGTCAAGTCAAACTTGACCTCTAATCTCCCATGGTTGATCAAATCTAACCACTTGACTCAAGTCAATTTAATATAATGAATCTCTATTCATTAATTTAAATTGATTTGATGAATCAAATCTCAATTAGACTCATTCAACACTTGAATCAACTTGAGTCTAACTCAATTAGTCTAATTTGGATTACTCTTAATCCAATTTGGTTCATCCCTTGAACCTAATCCTCATGGTTCATCATATGAACCTAATCTCCATCTAATTGCTCTCATGTGTGTGACCCTATAGGTTCTTGTAACGTTGGCAATGTCCCTAAACCGATTTAGGAACATAAGCAATGAGCGGTATCTAGCAACACATCATTGCTACCCAAGTTACAAGAATGTTGAGCTCCAACATCACCTTTGTGACTACTAATTGTGACTCTCACAATATGTGACAATGTCCCTCTATCCTTGACATCTAGATTGACCAATCGAGGCATAGACCGTGTCATCCTCGGTACAATCTAAATCTTGAACTCAAGTAGACTCACTCTAATCAAATGAGCTCAATATCTCATATTGACTCATTTTGGGCATAACCATGCACTTGCCGTGGTCTCACTCTATCAAGAATATCGATGTCACCCCGTCATATAGGAGGATAGATCCATCTACATCACTCACATCCCTCGCGCATAATTAATTTACATACCCGATGTCGCCTTTATAGTCCACCCATTTACGGGTGGCGTTTGTGAAAGCCAAAGTATGCAACTCCTTATGTAGGGAACCATGGTGACTTCAGGTCTAAGGACTAATAGTCATACTAATAGCCACATGAGAAAGTATATGACACTCATATAACGATCCATGATACTTTCTCATGGCGGGTCATTCAAGATACATTCTCAATGCATACCCATGTGTCAACTTGATATCTCATATCCATGACTTGTGAGATCAAGTCATCTTGTTGACCTACATGCTAGTCTCTACGCATTAACATTGTCCCTGAATGTTAATACTCGACTAGGAATGATTAAGAGTAGTGTTCTCTATATCATCTCATTATCGATTCAACCAATCGATTGATATAGATAAGAACCTACTACTCAAGGACATTATTATATTTAGTTATTTGGCACCAATACAAGTAAATATAATAACCATGCCTTTATAAATAGGAATATGATACAATAAAGTCCATACAACAATCATCATATGATTGGCTCTAGGGCTTTCACTAACAATCTCCCACTAGCACTAGTGCCAATCACCGTTATCTAATACCATGACCAATGACCTAGTGTGACCATCATGCTTTTTACGTACCGTCAAGGGATCTGCGATGTTAGCCTCTGTGGGTACTCGCAAATCTTCACATCTCCTCTATCGATGATCTCTCGAATGAGATGGAAGCGCCGTAGTATGTGTTTGGTCCGGTGTGAGCGAGGTTCCTTTCAGTAATCGCTCCATTGTTGTCACAATAGAGCTCTATAGGATCTGCAATGCTAGGAACCACCCCATGCTCAGTAATGAACTTGCAGATCCAAACTGCCTCCTTTGCTGCCTCAGATGAAGCGATATACTCTGCCTCTGTTGTAGAATCGCAAGCTGTGTCTGCCGAACTCTTCCCGACTCACGGCGCCACCATTCAAGCAAAACCACGAACCACATTGCGATCTGTAATCATCACAGTCAGGTTTGGAAGTGGCATCAGTAACCCTTCTGACTAGCTCCTCATCGCCTCGAATATCAAGAAATATTCTTTAGTCCTTCTCAGTACTTAAGAATATTCTTGGCTACTATCGATGGCGCTCACCGGATCACGGTATCTACTCGTCATGCTCAAAGCATACGAGACATCGAGACAGTACACAACATGGCGTACATGATAGATCCTATAGCGGATGCGTAAGGGATCTTATCCATGCGTCTCTCTCCTCTCTAGAAGAGGGACTTTGAGTCTTGAAAGACTCACACCATGTGACATCAGCGAAGTCCTTTCTTGGAATTCTGCATGGCAAACCAAGTAATACTGCATGTCGATGTATTTACTCGGCTTAGGCAAGCAATCTCTTAGATCTATCTCTATAGATCTTGATGCCTAGAATCTGGTGCTTCACCTAAGTCCTTCATTGAGAAGCACGTCCCGACCAAGTCTTCACGTGTAGCGAAGGATGTCATTCCCAATGAGTAGTATGTCATCCACATACAATACAAGGAACACAACTGTTCCCATTAACCCTCTTGTAGACACGAGGTTCATCTTCATTCTTGATGAAACCAAAGCTGTTTGATCGCATCATCGAATCGAAGATTCGACTCAGAAGCTTGCTTTAGCCCATAAATGGACCTTTGCGGCTTGCATACCTTCCCGATATCTTTGTGGATCTACAAAACCCTCGGGTTGTGTCATGTACACATCCTCGAGTAAGTTTCCATTCGAACGCGGTTTTGACATCCATCTGCGGATCTCATAATCGTGGTATGCTGCAATAGCAAGCAAGATCCGAATGGACTTAAACATCGCCACTGGAGAAAAGGTTTCATCATAGTCAATACCATGAATTTGCTTGAAACCTTTAGCCACCAATCGGCCCTTATAGGTATGCGTAAGTCCATCCATGTCAGTCTTTCTCCTAAAGACCCACTTACACCCAATGGGTTTGACCCCTTCAGGTGGATCAACCAAAGTCCATACTTGGTTAGTGTACATGGATTCCATCTCGGATCTCATGGCGTCTAGCCATTTCTCAGAATCTGGGCTCATCACAGCTTCCTGATAGGAGGTAGGCTCATTCTCAATGAGCATAACGTCTTCATGGTCAGACAAGAGAAATGAGTATCTCTCAGGCTGACGACGCGTGCCTATCAGACCTGCGAAGAGGTAGGTCTACTTGAACAGGTGGTTGTTCCACAACTCTTTGTGCAACAACCTCATCACCCACAACACTTTGTGGTTCCTGTTCAACCTCCATCAAGGCCTCAGTGCTATGGTCCTTATCTTGAATTTCTTCAAGATCGAAGGTACTCCCACTAGTTTTTCTAGAAACAAAATCCCTTTCTAGAAAAACCCCAGTCTTTACCCAAACACTTTGTCTTGTTGGGAATGTAGAAGTAATATCCCTTTGTATCCTTGGGATATCCAACAAAATAGCACCTATCGGATTTGGGTCCCAGTTTGTCTGAGACTTGACGTCGAACGTAAGCCTCACAACCCCAAATCCTCATAAAAGACATCTTGGGATTTTTCCCTGTCCATATCGTATATGGTGTCTTTACCACAGCCTTGGATGGTACACGGTTAAGGGTAAAGGCTGCTGTGTCCAGAGCATATCCCCAAAAGGATATAGGAAGATCTGTGACTCATCATAGATCGTACCATATCCAATAGGGTACGATTCCTCCTTTCGGATACACCATTCCACTGTGGTGTTCCAGGAGGAGTGAGTTGGGATAGAATCCCACACTCAGTTAGATAGTCACGAAACTCATGGCCAAGGTATTCACCACCTCGATCTGATCGAAGTATCTTAATACTCTTGCCAAGCTGGTTTTGTACTTCATTCTTGAATTCTTTGAACTTTTCAAAGGATTCAGATTTATGTGTCATAAGATACACATAACCATATCTACTGAAGTCATCAGTAAATGTAATGAAGTACCTGTAACCACCTCTAGCAGCAACATTGAAAGGACCACATACATCACTATGTATAAGTCCTAACAAATCTGTTGCTCTTTTGCTATGTCCACTAAAGGGAGTCTTGGTCATCTTGCCTAAAAGGCAAGACTCGCATGTCTCATATGATTCAAAATCAAATGAGTCTTAGCACCATCCTTATGGAGTGAGATAAGCGACTCTCATTTATGTGACCTAGCGACAATGCGAGGAGATAGGTTTGGTTCAACTCATTTGACTTGAACCTCTTGGTACTTATGTTATAGATAGGGCTCTCTAAGTCTAGAAAGTAGAGTCCGTTCATTAGAGGTGCACTACAATAGAACATATCATTTAAATAAACTGAACAACATTTGTTCTTTATTATAAATGAAAACCCTTTCTTGTCCAAACAAGAAACTGAAATGATGTTCTTAGTTAAAGCAGGCACATAACAACATTCTTCTAATTCTAGTACAAGCCCAGAGGGCAGAGATAGATCATAAGTTCCTACAGCAACAGCAGCAACCCTTGCTCCACTGCCTACTCGAAGGTCCACCTCGCCCTTTGTCAATGCCCTGCTATTTGTCAGCGCCTGCACATTGGTACAAATGTGAGATGCACATCCGGTATCTAATACCCATGATGAAGAAATAGATAGATTGACTTCTATAACATTTATACCTGAAGTAGAAGTCTCACTTCTTTTCTTCTTAAGATCTTCCAGGTATGCCTTGCGATTCACGCTTCGATTGTCCTCTTCCTTGCGAAGAAGCAAACCCCTTCCTTGGCTACCCCTTCTTTGGGTTTAAGTTCTTTGCCTTTGCCCTTGGCTTGGGACTTTCCCTTACCTTTAGGCTTGCCCTTGCCTTTCTTCTTCTGCACCATCAAAATGGTGTCAGATTTTCCCTTCTTAAGGTTAAGCTTAGCAGTTCTCAACATGCTGAGCATTTTAGGCAATGGCTTATCAATTTCATTCATGTTATAATTCATGATAAATTGATTGAAGGCTTGTGGCAAAGATTGCAAGATCAGGTCAGTGGCTCTTGGCTCTTGGGGAATCCCATGCTTTTGTAGGTTTTCTACGTACCCAATCATCTTGAGTACATATGAACCTACAGGAGTCCCTTCTTGCATTTTAGACCCAAATAGTGCTTTAGAGACTTCATATCTCTCATGCCTAGCTTGTCCTTGATATAGTTGACGAAGATGTCCAACCATATCATAAGCATTCATGAACTCATGTTGCTTCTGAAGCTCAGAGTTCATGGTCGCGAGCATTAGACATGACACATCTAATGCATCATCTTGATGCTTCTTGTAAGCATCTTTGTCAGCTCGCGAGGCAGTGGCAGGAGGTGCCTCTGGAATGGGCTGCTCCAGGACGTACAGCTTCCTTTCTTGGGTGAGAACAATTCTCAGGTTCCTGTACCAGTCCAGGAAATTTGCTCCATTGAGCTTGTCCTTCTCAAGGACAGATCGCAGAGAGAGAGTGTTCGTGTTGTTTGACATAGTAATCTACAACATACAATGCAGAGAATTAATATCATATTCCTTTTATCATTTAATTAGGCCTTTAATCAAATGATGCTCCCACTGAATTATAGGAATTTTATAGAATCGAGTTATGGATGTGGTCAAACCACATTTACTTGATTCATACAAACTAGCTATAATTCTTGTGGGACAAGATCCACATCATACTAAGCCTTGAGTTAGCTTTGGCTAAATCGCCCAAGACTTAGTACGATCGGTGGGTAACACATTACCGATTACATCTCTATGCAACTCTTGTTTATAGGATTAAGACCCACATTTACAAAAGACCTTGAGTTAGCTTTGGCTAAATCGCCCAAGATTTAGTGTAAATGCGATCTTAACCTATCTTTCCAACGATTGGAATATGCCTATAGTTCTACTCGATCCAATTGAGTTAACTAGTTTTGCTCAATCTAATTGAGCTTACTCTAACTCGAGTCGTGATAGGCGGGACCAAGATTGTCCCTCCGCACCCTACCAAGATAATATGCGTTGCTCTGCTTTGGTGATTCAGCAACAACAAATGATCGAGGTAGTGATGGGTATCAAGGCTCGGTAGGCATTTTCGAGTTGATTCGATTATGATCTAATCTAATCGTAATGTGTATCTTATACGCATTTAGGCCTTTATTATCCTATATTAGCATGCATCATATACATACAAGCATTTTTTTTTCACTAGCATGCATCACATACATACAAGCATAAATCAATTAAATATATATATATCAACATATATATATATATAATTAAATGTGATATAGTCATGGCCCTACTACGATCTTCTCAAGCCAATGAGAAGATCGGACGGTCAACCTAAGGCTAGCGGCTTCTCCAGCGCTTCCTTTGGACCGCCATGATCGCACCCTTCTCGTAAGCTCGTCTTCAAGTGGACTTTCCACGCTCCATTTTGTACATTACAAATATGAAACTCGAGTTACATTCGAGTCTAAAACTATTTACAACTAGAATATTAAAGAAGAGTGCGACGCGCAGTCGCAAACATTTTACAACACGCACAACCACAAATACAACACACATAATCCAATCCTATTGGGTTATTGGGCCATGACAATCACAGAATCATACATAATTCAAAATTATGTATTTTTACAGAAAATTTCTATAATTTTTCCTAATTTATTTTGAATTTATGAGTCATCTCTCCGAACTGGTCCGCTAAGCGGTTTGGGCGATCGGACATGGCCCTTTCGGGGATAGGGGCAGCGCCCTACTGCATAAAATAAACTTCGCGAGTGTCCCTACAACGATCCTACAGCGACTTAAGTCGCTGTCCCAAAAACCTAAAGCGAGAACTCGCCGATTCGGAGAGTTTTTCTCGACGGTTGAAGCCTACGAGTGTCCCAACACTCGTTGCTTCGACTCTACGAGAAAAATACCCAAAAATTCTATAAAATTAGGAAATTTACAGAAACATAAAAATCTGTAATTTTTATATCTAATATAAAAAATACAAAAATGAAACACATACATGCTTCGCACGTGGCTCTGATACCACTGTTGGGCTTTTCCGGGCCGCAAAAACCGCTTTTTGCGTTGCGGAAACCCCGGAAGTCCCGGCCACGGATCCGTGCGAAGAAGTATTAAAACTAATTACATGTATGTGCTTACAAAATCCTCTAGATCTACCTTAGAACTAAGAGATAAGGATGTTACCCTTGATGCGATGCCCTTCGCAAATCCCGCTCGTCCAAAGTCCGCCGGAACTCGAGAGTGTCAAGTGCACACTCCTCTATGGTATCCACACAAGCAATAGGTGGAAGAAAACTCAACCTTGAGTGTGCTAGCACTCCTTGGTTGGTTCGGCCAAAGAGAGGAAGGAGAGGGAGAGCTTGAGAGGAAAATTCCCAAGGAAGAAGATGAAGTAATGAGTGATTACTCACAAAATGAATTTTCACTCACATAACCCCAAATGGTGGCCGGCCACTTCATGGAGGGGGAGTTACATGCATGCATGTAACTCCCATGACCCTTGGTCTCCCTCATGATGTGGCACTAATTGACCAAGTCAATGATGATGTGGAGCATCATCATTGGCCGGCCATGCCTAGTCATCATCATGACATGGCATTTGGTCAAGTCAAACTTGACCTTTCAACTTCCCTCTCAAGTCAAGTCAAACTTGACCTCTAATCTCCCATGGTTGATCAAATCTAACCACTTGACTCAAGTCAATTTAATATAATGAATCTCTATTCATTAATTTAAATTGATTTGATGAATCAAATCTCAATTAGACTCATTCAACACTTGAATCAACTTGAGTCTAACTCAATTAGTCTAATTTGGATTACTCTTAATCCAATTTGGTTCATCCCATGAACCTAATCCTCATGGTTCATCATATGAACCTAGTCTCCATCTAATTGCTCTCATGTGTGTGACCCTATAGGTTCTTGTAACGTTGGCAATGTCCCTAAACCGATTTAGGAACATAAGCAATGAGCGGTATCTAGCAACACATCATTGCTACCCAAGTTACAAGAATGTTGAGCTCCAACATCACCTTTGTGACTACTAATTGTGACTCTCACAATATGTGACAATGTCCTCTATCCTTGACATCTAGATTGACCAATCGAGGCATAGACCGTGTCATCCTCTGCAATCTAAATCTTGAACTCAAGTAGACTCACTCTAATCAAATGAGCTCAATATCTCATATTGACTCATTTGGGCATAACCATACACTTCGTGGTCTCACTCTATCAAGAATATCGATGTCACCCCGTCATATAGGAGGATAGATCCCATCTACATCACTCACATCCTCCGCGTAATTAGATTTACATACCCGGTGTCGCCTTTATAGTCCACCCATTTACGGGTGGCGTTTGTGAAACCAAAGTATGCAACTCCTTATGAGGGAACCATGGTGACTTCAGGTCTAAGGACTAATAGTCATACTAATAGCCACATGAGAAAGTATATGACACTCATATAACGATCCATGATACTTTCTCATGGCGGGTCATTCAGTATACATTCTCCAATGCATACCCATGTGTCAACTTGATATCTCATATCCATGACTTGTGAGATCAAGTCATCTTGTTGACCTACATGCTAGTCTCTACGCATTAACATTGTCCCTGAATGTTAATACTCGACTAGGAATGATTAAGAGTAGTGTTCTCTATATCATCTCATTATCGATTCAACCAATCGATTGATATAGATAAGAACCTACTACTCAAGGACATTATTATATTTAGTTATTTGGCACCAATACAAGTAAATATAATAACCATGCCTTTATAAATAGGAATATGATACAATAAAGTCCATACAACAATCATCATATGATTGGCTCTAGGGCTTTCACTAACAGATGCCTCCCCTGAAAGGCTTACTCCCCTTTTACCATTGCACCAACAATGTCCTTGGAGAGTCCCTAAGCCAATAGGAACACTAAACTATCGAAATTAAGGGAAAATATTCAACATTGAACATTCACCTCCCTTAATTCGATACACACCCTAAACATTTCTCCTAATCCATATCCAATGGATTTTCACCCATTCTAATGCTCTCCAAAGCATGTCCTAGGGTTAGGATTAGTTAGGGAACCAAAACATAGTTGAACATGGGCCTAACAAACCTTGTTTACCCAAATTCAGCATTATCAGTCGACTCCTTCTACCGATTCATTGATATTATTGACTCGATCAACCATCCATGGCGGTCGGTGATTCTATAGTCTTGAATCGATTCGAAATGAAATTTCAAAATTCATAAGTAAAAATACGTAATTTGAAAAATCTTGAAAATTCATACGTACATTACTTATTACAAATATTATGGGTGAAAAATATTAGAAAAATAAAATACCTATAAACTAGTGAGATTGATACAAAGTTCGAATCCATTGAAATTTTCAATGTTTAGCACTACTTTGTATCACCTCATTCAATGGTGATTGCTATCAAAAGATAGACTTCACCAAGGTTTTTCAAAGTGATTTTGAAATGATTTTAAAACCTTAAATTCCTTTTCCTAACATCTCACTTGTATCTAAGTGTATGAAACACATACAAGTCAAGTGTTCTAGTGAGATGTGGGTTTTGGTTATTTAGGGTCTCATGCATATGCTAGGCAACTCTATTTGATTCCAATATGCATGGGACTTCAAATCATGTCATTGTCCTTAACTCAATTGTATTTAATGCATGAATAATGATTATGATATAAATGATAACATGAATAATCATGTGCCATATAATCATGATGTCATGACTGTAGGGGATCGATTGGCCGGCTAGAGGGGGGTGAATAGCCCTCGTTCGTTGGATGTCGTAATTCGTTCGTTCTTCTTGCGTTGCTTGTCTACGATTGTCGTTAGCGCAGCAGAATAACAATAATAATGAAACTAACAACAATACACAATCACACAACACAAGATATACGTGGTTCGGAACCGAATGGTTCCTACTCCACGGGTGAGCTCACCGAGCTCTAGTTATGTGCACGGCACTAACTATAACACTCCTTCTCGACAACACATCGGAGGTGGAGAAACCTCTCACAAGCAATTCCAATGTAATATAGAAATACAAGAAAATACACAAATACAATACAAAAAAAAACTTTCACCGATTGCTTTGATCGCTTTGCTTGTTGCTTGCTTTGATTGACTCTTGAAGGACTGGAATGCAGCAGCAATTCCCCTCCAATAGCTCCACAAAAACCTTGGCAAAAACCTCTATCTCAAGCTCCTTTTATAACCATCATCGAGCTGTTTTTGCGCTTAGCAATTGCCAAAGGCCCGATCGTTGCCCCTGAGCGTTGTCTCACAACGGCGGATCATCCACGCTGCAAGTTCCAGCGGATCACCTACTACCGATCGATGATGCCCATCGATCATGGTGACCTAATCGTAGTCGATCGCTCACGGAGCACTGCTCGCGACACTCCCATCATCATTGCCATCCTCGGCGAGCATCGTCATTTCGACATCACGATCGCCGATCCATGGCAATGATCGCCAAGTACAAAACCCTAGCCTTACACCAGTCGAACCCTAGTCGACTTGGACCAGTCGAACCGGCACCTATGCCAGTCGACTGACGTCGGGCAAAACCTCAAACACCAAGTTGTTTGAGCATCCAACCGTCGGGTAAACCCTCAAACATCAAGTTTGAGCCTCCGACACTCAGTCTTAGCCACTTGGCCAAGTCCACCTTATCCCTCATGGAGTCCCCCACCGAAGCTCTCTTCCCTCGGCCTACGTCCCTCGGATGCGCCAAGCGCACGGCTTCGCAACGCCATCCTTCGTGTCTCATACCCTAGAAGTATGCTTCCCTTTGGGCTCACTCCATTCGCTCCCCGTCTGGCGGTCCCTCGAATGCACCAAGCGCACGGCTTCGCAATGCCATCCTTCACCGACTCAAGGACCCCGAGCCTAGTGAACTTACCAAGTACTTAAGACTTCCCATATGCACCAAGCGCACGGCTTCGCAATGCATTTCTCACCAAGCACCAAGCGCACGGCTTCACAATGCTTTGGATTTCCCATGCCAACCCCATGTTGGACTTTCCCACACCAAGCTCCATGCTTGGATTTTCCATGCCAACACCATGTTGGACTTTCCCATGACAATCCCATGTCATGAGTTTTGTCTATCATCAAAATACCATCAAGGTACTGTTGGGCCAATTGCACTAACAATCTCCCCCTTTTTGATGATTGACAAAACTACCATCTCAAGTCTAACAATTCTCCCATATTGGCAATTCTCATATCCCAATGAGAATTCCAACGAACCCTAATTGGTAACTTGGTAACTTCTCCCCCTTTTTGACATTACATCAAAAAGGTCCTCCCCAAGGGTATGAATGTCTCATATCCCAATGAGATCTTACAATCTCTCTCTTGGAGGAACACATGCCTACAATCTTTCTAGTGATCCCATATCACCTAAAGAGAGGCAACCCAATTTTCCTCCCATGAGGAAATACACATCCATCTTCCCAAGATGGATACCTCCCCCTAGAGGCTTGCTCCCCCTTGACCATTGCACCAACAATGTCCTTGGAGAGTCCCTAAGCCAATAGGAACATTAACCAAATCAAAATTAAGGCAAAGTTCAACAATGAACTCTCTTCCACCTTAAAATTGATACTCACCCTCAACCCAACTCCTAATCCATGTCCAATAGATTTCCACCCTTTCTAATGCTCTCCCAAGCATATCCTAGGGTTAGGAGTGGTTAGGGGACCAAAACATGGCTAAACATAGGCCTAACTATCAAGTTTACCCGAAATCAACCTGTGCTAGTCGACTCACGATACCTGATCGACTTACCATCGATCGATCGCCATTACAGTACGATCGATAATCATTCTAGCTTTTTCAGAAAATGGATTTTCGAAATCCATAAGTAAATATACGTAATTTTAAAAATCTTGAAAATGCATACGTATAATACTTATCCTAAACACTATGGGTGAAAAATATTGAAAAATTATTTTACCCATTAAATTAGGAGATTGATACAAAGTCCAAAGTTTAAGAAAAGTTTCAATAAAGAGCCCTCTTTGTATCATCCCATTCAATGGTGATAGCTATTAAAAGATAGGCTTCACCAAGGTTTTTCAAAAAGTTTTCAAAATGTTTTCAAAACCTTTAATTTCTTTTTCCTAAACATCTCACCAATATCTAGATATGTAAAACATATACAAGTCAAGTTTTTAGTGAGATGTTGGTTTTGTTTTCTTTATGTTCTCATGCATATTTCTAAGGCAATATTATTTGATTCCTTTCAAATTATGCCATAGTCCTTAACTCCATTTTAATTCATGCATGATATTGTTGGGGATTTGACGCCGCTAGAGGGGGGGTGAATAGCATTGTGATCGTACGAAGATGGAATTCAATCGTGATCGTGTCTACAATTTCGTTAGCGCAGCGGAATATAGAAATGAAAGCAATAATGAAATACAACAATCACGAACACAAAGATATAACGTGGTTCGGAACCACACGGTTCCTACTCCACGGATCGAGCTCTAAAGAGCTCTAGTGATGCACACGCAATCACTAATCAATAATAACTCCTCGGAACAATCCGGAGGCGGAGAAACCTCGTACAAGGATTACACTAAGTAATACACAAGATACAAGCAAATACAAGTAAGAAATACAATGCAAGTAAAGGAAAAACAACTTTACAAGAGCTTTGGATTGCTTGATCTTTGATTGCCTTGAACTAGCTTTGAAGGACTGGAAAGCACCAACTTCCCCCTTCAATTTCGCCCAAGAAAATCGCTGCAAAAACCCTCCTTCCGAGCTGCCTTTATAACCTGCGTCAGGCTGGATTTCCGCTTATCAGTCGACTGCCATAAGTCACCAGTCGACTGATGCCACTGTTGTCGTGAGACAACGGATCGACCCATGCTGGAAAAAACTCCAATGGATCTCTTGGCGATCCAGCGGTACGTATCGACGCCCTCAGCTACGAGCATTCTGCTCGCGGATGAACTAGCTGATCGCCGCGCGCGACATCGACATCGCCATCGCTCCAATGATCGCGAGCGATTCAGCTCTTAAATGGCAGTCGAACTCAAGTCGACTCACGGCAATCGAACCGGCCATAATGTCAGTCGACTGCCAACCTCAAGGATGAGGTTTTAACCCAAGTATGGTGCCCCCATACTTGCTAGACCACCCTTAGCCTAGACCTAAGCCTTCTAGCCACCTCCATCAGCCTCACGCCTCTCGGATCCCTCCAAGTCATCCATGACTTGTTCATCCATCGCGCTAGCCTCCAGGTGCTTCCCTCGGCTATGTCATGCTAACGGTGTCTACACCGCCAAGGCACATTGGACTTACGCCGCCAAGACTCCACTTGGACTTTACGCCGCCAACCATTGGTCTTATGCTGCCAAGACTCCCGCTTGGACTTTACGCTGCCAATATCAAACCCTTGGACTTCTCAAATGCCAAGACTCAAGCTTGGACTTTCCCTTGCCAACCCATGTTGGACTTTCCATGCCAAGACCATGCTTGGACTTTCCTTGCCAACCCATGTTGGACTTTTCATGCCAAGACCATGCTTGGACTTTCCTTGCCAACCCATGTTGGACTTTACATTGCCAAGACCCATGCTTGGACTTTTATATTACCAAGACCCATGCTTGGACTTTTCATGTGCCAAGTGTCCCACTTGGACTTTTCATGCCAAGTACTCAAGACTTGGACTTTACCAAATGCCAGGTGTTCCACTTGGACTTTCCCATGACAATTACATTGTCATATGTTTTTGTCGAAACATCAAAACATCACTCGAGTCAAACTCGAGTCCTGGTCAATCGTGACCTGGGTCGATTGCACCAACAATCTCCCCCTTTTTGATATTTGACAAAAACCAAACAAATCATTTGAGTTAGACCACTAACTCAAATCCCTTACCAATTATCCCAAATTGGTAAACACTCTCCAAATGTTCTCCCCCAAACATTCTCCCCCTTTTTGACTAACATCAAAAAGGTTATCTCTCCAAGGAGGTCAATGTCTCATGCCCCAATGAGATCTTACAATCTCCCCCTTTTTGACCTAAAAATATCTAGGATGCCTACCATTTTCCTAGTGATAAGTCACATATCACTCAAGAGAGACAATCCTATAATCTCTCCCAATTTCCAAATTGGGTATCAAAAACCCATCAATTTTCCCAATTGATGATACTCTCCCAATAACTTCTCCTCTCCAAGGAGAAAAACACATCCATCATCCCAAGATGGATAACTCCCCCTAAAGGCTTGCTCCCCCTTGACCATTGCACCAACAATGTCCTTTGGAAGCCCCTAAGTCAATAGGAACTCTAAACCATCAAAATTAAGGTTCTAAGTTCAACATAGAACTTTCACTCACCCTAAATTTGATACTTTGACCTAACACATCTCCTAATCCATATCCAATGGATTTTCACCCTTTATAATGCTTTTTAAAGCATATCCTAGGGTTAGGAGTGATTAGGAACCTTTTCCATAGCTGAACACGGGCTAAACAAACCTTGTTAACCCGAAATCGACTGACGATCGACTCGACGATGTCGATCGATTGCCACCGCTCACATCATTATGCCACATAGGCGATCGATAATCAAAAATCTCGATTTTCAGCTATCAGAAATGAATTTTGAAAATTCATAAATAATTATACGTAATTTGAAAAATCATGAAAATTCATACGTATAATACTTATGACATACACAATGGGTGAAAAATATTTGAAAATTATTTTACCCATAAAATAGTGAGTTTGATACAAAACTCAAAACCATTGAAATTTTCAATGTTTTGGCCCTATTTTGTATCAACTCTATCAATGGTGATTGCTATCAAAAGATAGACTTCACCAAGGTTTTTCAAAATGATTTTAAAATGTTTTCAAAACCTTATTTTGGATCATATTCCTTGGGCTCTATGTACATGACTTGTACACATGCTTTCCTAATGATCCACTAATAAAATTAGATGAGTTTTGGTTCAACTAGATGCAAAAACTATGCACCTTGAACTCAACTCATATCCTAGCATCTCACATGTATCTAGGGTGTATAAATACACATACATGTCAATTGGATGTGAGATGTGGGTTTTGTTCTCCCTAAACTAGGGTTTCATGCATTTTTCTAAGGCAACTCTACTTGATTCCCTTATAAATGGGACTCCAAGTCATGCCATTGTCCTTAAATCAATTTCAATCAAATTATCTTAAATGCATGAGTGATTATGGCATTAGAGATGATATAGATAAACACATGCTCATAATCATGATGTCATGACATGGCATATGGCAAACAAGGCATGGCATAAAATATATAGGTATAGTAATACCCAAATTTTAATATTAATTGCCATTTGATATAATTAGATATATTTTGCCATATTATCATTAATCTCCCTAGTGTGCCAACAACCCAAAATGGCACACTAAGACCTCTAAACCTAAATTGTGCCAATTTGACCATTTTATCAAACTTCATAACTAATATTGGCACACCCTAAAATCTTTTAGGATGATAATTCAAATCTATTTTCAAGGTATCCATAACCTTGAAAATAACCTAAAGTGCCACCTTTGCCATGGTTGAGTTAACTACCCATCCATTTAAGGTTGGCACACCCTAACCCATCTAACGTGAATCAATCACGCTCTTAGGAACCCAAAACCGATTTGAGCTCCTAGGGTTAATTAGGTATTCCTTAGGGATAACCTCCCTAGATACCTTCCTAATGACCCTCCTAAGCTTGTTAGCCTTGGTCATTTGGGTCTTACCTAGGTTGACTCTAGGGGTAACTCCCCTTGCAAACTTCTTAGTGGCCACCCTAGGTTTCCTTGAAACCCTAGCCACTAGGCACACCCTTTGGTCAATTCTAGGGATGACTTCCCTATTGACCTTGGTCTTCCTAGACCTAGTTTGTGTTCCATAGTCAAATGGAACACTATGGTAAGCTACCTTAGGCTTAGGTTTGTGACCCAAACCTTGCTTGCCTTTGGTTGACTTTTGACTCTTAGGTCATTGGTGTTGACTTTGACTTTTGGACCTTTGACTTTGACCATTTGACCCTTTAAATTGGTTTTGTATATTCCTAAGGGTCTTTTCAAGTTTTTCAAGCCTTGACCTCAAGACTTGATTTTCCTTTTCTAATTGCCCGATTTTAGAGTTTTGATTTAAATCTTGGGCATTGGACTTCCTAGGCATATGCCTAGTCCATTTAGGGTTTAGACCTAGGTGCTCTTGCACCTTTCTAATTGTCTCCCTAGGTAAAATTGATCTTGAGTTATTTGACCTAGGTTTGCCCTTAGGTAAAATATTTTTAGGGACATTAGTCCCAAATTTCTCCTTACTCCTAAGGTAAACATTTTTAGCACCTAAGCAAAATTCCTTACTTCTAGCATGCTCTTTATGAATTGCAAGAGAATTAAAATTTCTAGCATGCTTTTGACTTTTAAATTTAGAAGGTGCATTATTTAAATATACCTTAGGGTTAGCTATAGAAGCTCCCCCTACTTGTGATGCTCCTCCTTGCCCCTTCTTCTTCCCCCTAGGGCATTGACTCCGATAATGCCCCTTTGAATTGCACTTGAAGCATATGATGTGCTCCTTGCCTTTAGGTGTTAGGGAACCGGCATCCTTGACTTTTGGTGCCGATGGAGCTTTCCTAATCTTCTTTGGGCACTTGCTCTTATAGTGCCCGGCTTCCCTACACTCAAAACATATGATATGATTTTTATTACAAATTGACATGTTTGAGTTACCTATAGTGGTGGAAGGTGTTGGAATTGAAACTTCTTCATCTTGACCGGATGCGGAAGCTTCTTCTTGATGCTCCGGTGTTGCGGAAACTCTAATATCCTCCTCAATCCTAGAAGTGGATGCTTCTTCCACTTCCTCCACCTCTTCCGATCCAGATGTTGATTTCCTATCAACCTCCGAATCCTCAAGCTCTTTGGATGAAGATGTACTTGCTTCTTTTTGAGCTTGAGAGGATGAGCACTCTTCTTCTTCTTCTTCTTCTTCTTGGACCAATGATGAGTTTTCATGAAGCTTTGCCACTTGGCTCCACAACTCCTTAGCGTCCATATAGTCCCCTACCATACACACAATCTCATTAGGGACCAAATCAAGAATAAATTTTACTACCTTCATGTTTTTCTCGAAGGCTTGGAGTTGATCTTCACTCCACTTATTCTTCTTGAGGAATCCTCCCTTTGGTCCTATTGGATAGGTAAAACCCTCCATCAAGATAGACCATTCTTCGAAGTCCCTCATCATTAGGAAGTCTTCAATTCTTGACTTCCATTGCTTAAACCCTTCTTGTCCATAGAAGGAGTAAGGGATTGGTGTGTTAATGTTCCATCCCAATTGTTCTTCCATCTTCACCCTCTAGATTCTTTGTCCTAGCTCCCGGCGGTTAGTTCGTAGAAGAGCCCCGGGCTCTGATACCAATTGTTGGGGATTTGACGTCGCTAGAGGGGGGTGAATAGCGTTGTGACCGTACGAAGATGGAATTCAATCGTGATTTTGTCTACAATTTCGTTAGCGCAGCGGAATATAGAAATGAAAGCAATAACGAAATACAACAATCACGAATACAAAGATATAACGTGGTTCGGAACCACACGGTTCCTACTCCACGGATCGAGCTCTAAAGAGCTCTAGTGATGCACACGCAATCACTAATCAATAATAACTCCTTCTCGGAACAATCTGGAGGCGGAGAAACCTCGTACAAGGATTACACTAAGTAATACACAAGATACAAGCAAATACAAGTAAGAAATACAATGCAAGTAAAGGAAAAACAACTTTACAAGAGCTTTGGATTGCTTGATCTTTGATTGCCTTGAACTAGCTTTGAAGGACTAGAAAGCACCAACTTCCCCCTTCAATTTCGCCCAAGAAAATCACTGCAAAAACCCTCCTTCTGAGCTGCCTTTATAACCTGCGTCGGGCTAGATTTCCGCCTATCAATCGACTGCCATAAGTCACCAGTCGACTGATGCCACTGTTGTCGTGAGACAACGGATCGATCCACGCTGGAAAAAACTCCAACGGATCTCTTGGCGATCGCCAACATTGGCGATCATGCCCGGTAGCGTAATCATGCCCGATCGGCTCTGAACGTCTGCTCGCGGTTGAACTAGCAGTCGACTGTCGACCCTTGGTAGTCGACTGCCGTAGACATCAGTTCGACTGCTCCAATGAGTAGTTGACTGCCAGAGTAGGTCCAGCTCTTAAACGGCAATCAAACTCAAGTCGACTCACGGCAGTCGAACCGGCCATAATGTCAGTCGACTGCCAACCTCAAGGATGAGGTTTTAACCCAAGTATGGTGCCCCCATACTTGCTAGACCACCCTTAGCCTAGACCTAAGCCTTCTAGCCACCTCCATCAGCCTCACGCCTCTCGGATCCCTCCAAGTCATCCATGACTTGTTCATCCATCGCGCTAGCCTCCAGGTGCTTCCCTCGGCTATGTCATGCTAACGGTGTCTACACCGCCAAGGCACATTGGACTTATGCCACCAAGACTCCGCTTGGACTTTACGCCGCCAACCATTGGTCTTATGCTGCCAAGACTCCCGCTTGGACTTTACGCTGCCAATATCAAACCCTTGGACTTCTCAAATGCCAAGACTCAAGCTTGGACTTTCCCTTGCCAACCCATGTTGGACTTTCCATGCCAAGACCATGTTGGACTTTCCATGCCAAGACCATGCTTGGACTTTCCTTGCCAACCCATGTTGGACTTTTCATGCCAAGACCATGCTTGGACTTTCCTTGCCAACCCATGTTGGACTTTACATTGCCAAGACCCATGCTTGGACTTTTATATTGCCAAGACCCATGCTTGGACTTTTCATGTGCCAAGTGTCCCACTTGGACTTTTCATGCCAAGTACATAAGACTTGGACTTTACCAAATGCCAGGTGTTCCACTTGGACTTTCCCATGACAATTACATTGTCATATATTTTTGTCAAAACATCAAAACATCACTCGAGTCAAACTCGAGTCCTGGTCAATCGTGACCTGGGCCGATTGCACCAACAGATATGATATGGCATAGATATGATATAGATAAAAACATATGTCAATATCATGATGTCATGGCATGTGAATGAAACTTAAGCATACATGACGTCTAAACATAAATCTAAACATGATCATGACATTTTTATAGATGAAAATGAGAATGATGTCATGACATGGCAAGGCAAATAAAGCATGGCAAGTAAAATATACTAAGGTATAGAATACCTAAGTGTTAAAATTAATTTGTCATTTCTAGGAATTAAATTCATTTTGCCTTAATGCCATTCATTACCCTAGTGTGCCAAAAACCCAAAATGGCATACCAATACCTCTAAGACCTAATTGTGCCAATTTAATCATTTTTAGACTTCTCAAACACATTGGCACATCCTAATGTGTCAACTCTACTATGATTAGGTTAACTACCCATCCATTTAGGGTTGACACACCCTAACCCATCTAGCGTGAATCAATCACGCTTTTAGGAACCCAATACCTATTGGAGCTCCTTGGGTTAACAAGGTATTCCCTAGGGATAACTTCCCTAGATACCTTTCTAATGATCCTTTTTGGCTTTGATGCCTTAGTCAAATGGGTCTTACTTGGGTCAACTCTAGAGGTGACTCCTCCATTGACCTTCTTAGTGGCTACATTTGATTTCTTTGAGGTGTTAGCCACTAAACACATACCATGGCTAGACTTAGGGATGGCTTCCCTATTAGCCTTGGTTTTCCTAGACCTAGATGTGGTTCCATAATTAAATGGAACATTATGGTAGGACATAGGTTTGTGACCCAAACCCTTCTTGCCCTTAGACATTTCTTGTTTTCTAGGTCTTGACTTTTGTACATTAGACCCCTTAACCGAATTTGATATTATTGCTAGGGTCTTCTCCAATTTTTCTAGCCTTGACCTCAAGGCTTGGTTTTCTAGCTCTAATTTTCCCAATTTTGAATTTTCATTTATCTTTTGGGAAATGTTTTTCCTTTGAGGCATATGCCTAGATTTCTTGGGATTAACACCCAAGTTTTCTTCAATTCTCCTAATTGACTCCCTAGGTAAAATAGATCTAGTGTTTTGAGTCCTAGGTTTGTCCTTAGAGAAACTAACATGTTTAGCACCTAGACAATACACCTTATTATTTCTCTTAGCATGCTTTTCATTGATAATAGCAAGAGAACTAAAATAATTTTTAGCATGCTTTTTGACTTTAGGAATTAAAGGTGCATTAAGTAAATTTACCTTAGGGTTAGCTTTAGGAGCTCCCCCTACATGAGTTGCACCTTCTTGCCCTTTCTTCCTCCCCCTAGGGCATTGGCTTCGATAGTGCCCCTTTTGGTTGCATTTAAAGCACACAACGTGCTCTTTGCTCTTGATTTTGGGAACACCAGCATCCTTTGACTTTGGATTGACTTTTGGTGTTGATGCCCTTTCCTTAGCCAATTTAGGGCATTTGCTCTTGTAATGCCCTTTCTCCCTACACTCAAAGCATATTATGTGATTTTTATTTAAAATAATAACACTTGAGTTACCTAGGGAGGTGGTGGAGGCCTCTTCACTTCTTTCGGAGGTAGAAGCTTCATTTTGATCTTGCTCCGAAATTGAAATTCTTTCCTCCCCCTCAACGCTAGAGGTGGAGGTCTCCACCAAATCATCCACATCTTCAAAAGTGGATGATGATTCTTCTTCGGCATTCTCCTCTACTTGTGCCGATTGGGAATTTTCTTGGAATTTCATTACCTTATTTCATAATTCCCTTGCATCCCTATAATCACCCAATCTAGACCAAATAGTGTTAGGTAACAAATCACTAATCAACTTGATTACCTTGAGATTTGTCTTGAAGTCTTTGATTTGGTCTTGGGTCCATTTTGACTTCTCAATTGGCTTGTTGTACTTATCCCTAGGCATTTCAAAACCGTTTTCTATAATAATCATAAAATCAAAATCGGTTTCTAGGTATACCTCCATTTTTCTTCTCCACCATAGTAAATCTCCTTCGAATTTTGGTGGTTGGAGGTTGTAGCCGGCCATCTTGTAGTGCTCTCACGGCGGTTAGTCCTGGAAGAGCGACCTCGGCTCTGATACCACTTGTAGGGGATTGATTGACCGGCTAGAGGGGGGTGAATAGCTCTCGTTCGTTGGATGTCGTAATTCGTTCGTTCTTCTTGCGTTTCTTGTCTGCGATTGTCGTTAGCACAGCGGAATAATAATAATAATGAAACTAACAACAATACACAATCACACAACACAAGATATACGTGGTTCAGAACCGAATGGTTCCTACTCCACGGGCGAGCTCACCGAGCTCTAGTTATGCGCACGGCACTAACTATAACACTCCTTCTCGATAATACGTCGGAGGTGGAGAAACCTCTCACAAGCAATTACAATGTAATATAGGAATACAAGCAAATACACAAATACAATACAAAAGAAAACTTTCACCGATTGCTTTGATCGCTTTGCTTGTTGCTTGCTTTGATTGGCTCTTGAAGGACTGGAATGCAACAGCAATTCCCCTCCAATAGCTCCACAAAAACCTTGGCAAAAACCTCTATCTCGAGCTCCTTTTATAACCTGCATCGAGCTGTTTTCGCGCCGCTAGCCGATCGCCAAAAGGCCCGGGCCGATCGCCTCGTAGCTGCTGTCTCACAACCGCGGATCCACGTCGAGACAAGTTCCAATGGATCACCTACCCGACCGGTCGATGATGCCCATCACGATCGGTGACCTAAGTAGTCGATCCGCGCATCGGCTACGGAGCGCTCTGCTCGCGACACTCCCATCACCGATCGCCATCCTCGACGATCATTCGGCCGATATCGGCGATCGCACCATGGCGGATCGCTAAGCACAAAACTTTAACCTTACACTAGTCGAACCCTAGTCGACTTGGACTGAATCGCACCTATGCTACCGATCGACGTCGGCAAAACCTCAAACACCAAGTTGTTTGAGCATCCTACCGTCGGGTAAACCCTCAAACATCAAGTTTGAGCCTCCGACACTCAGTCTTAGCCACTTGGCCAAGTCCACCTTATCCCTCATGGAGTCCCCCACCAAAGCTCTCTTCCCTCGGCCTACGTCCCTCGGATGCGCCAAGCGAACGTCTTCGCAATGCCATCCTTCGCGTCTCATACCCTAGAAGTATGCTTCCCTTTGGGCTCACTCCATTCGCTCCCCGTCCGGTGGTCCCTCGGATGCACCAAGCGCACGGCTTCACAATGCCATCCTTCACCGACTCAAGGACCCCGAGCCTAGTGAACTTACCAAGTCCTTAAGACTTCCCATATGCACCAAGCGCATGGCTTCGCAATGCATTTCTCACCAAGCACCAAGCGCACGGCTTCGCAATGCTTTGGATTTCCCATGCCAACCCCATGTTGGACTTTACCACACCAAGCTCCATGCTTGGATTTTCCATGCCAACACCATGTTGGACTTTCCCATGACAATCCCATGTCATGAGTTTTGTCTATCATCAAAATACCATCAAGGTACTGCTGGGCCGATTGCACCAACAATGACATGTGATATAGACTTAAGCATACATGACATTTAAAAATAAACCCTATGCATGATCATGACATTTTATATAATTTAAAAATAAATATGATGTCATGACATAGCAAAGAAAACAAAGCATGGCAAGTATAAGATACTAAGATATACAATACCCAAGTGTTAAGCCTAAATTGCCATAATTAGAATTAAATCCATTTTGTCTTACTAACACTTATCCCCCAAATGTGCCAAAAACCCAAAATGGCACACCATGACTTCTAAGAACTAATTGTGCCAATTTAATCAATTTTCAACTTCTCAAAGTACATTGGCACATCCTAAAGTGTCAACTCTACTATGGTTAGGTTAACTACCTATCCACATAGGGTTGACACACCCTAACCCATCTAGCGTGAATCGACCACGCTCCTAGGAACCCAATACGTATTGGAGCTCCTTGGGTTAACAAGGTATTCACTAGGGATAACTTCCCTAGATACCTTCCTAATGACCCTTTTTGGCTTTGAAGCCTTAGTCAATTGGGTCTTTCCTTGGTCAACTCTAGAGGTAACTCCCTCTTTGACCTTCTTAGTGGCTACCTTAGATTTTCTTGAATTTTTAGCCACTAGAGACACACCATGGTTAATCTTAGGGATTACTTCCCTATTAACCTTGGTTTTTCTAGACCTAGATTTAATTCCATAATCAAATGAAACATTGTGGTAGGACTTAAGTTTGTGACACAAACCTTTCTTGCCCTTAATCGGGTCTTGTCTCCTAGGTCCTAAATTTTGTTCCTTTGACCCTTTAATTGAGTTTGTCATTTTTGCTAGGGTCTTCTCTACTTTTCAAGTCTTGACCTCAAAGCTTGGTTCTCTAATTCTAGTTTTCCCAAATTTGATTTTTCATTAATCTTTTGGATAAAATGTAGGATATTTGAGGCCGCTAGAGGGGGGGTGAATAGCGTCGCGCTCGTTCAATAATGGAATTCGTTGTGTTTGTCTCTACAATTTTGTTAGCGTAGCGGAAATAGAAAAATAATAATGATAACGAAATATACAACACACAAACACAAATATTTAACGTGGTTCGGAACCGAACGGTTCCTACTCCAAGGATTGGGTTCGTACGAACCCTAGCGATGCCAATCACACACCACTATGATAAACACTCCTTCTCGACACAAGTCGGAGGCGGAGAAACCCCTTACAAGCTATCTTACAATAGTAAGAAATAAAAACAAGAAATTACAACAATTAATGTGAAAGACAAGTAAAGAAAAACTTTACAACACTTGCTTTTGATAGCTTGAATGCTTGGTTGTTTGATTAGCACTTGGAGACCTGATTTGCAGCAACAAATCGCCCCTAAAGCTCTCAAAAACTGGATCCATTTTTCTCCATCACGAGCTCCTTTTATAGCTTCAACCTGTGCTGGAAAATGTCAATTAGTCGACTGATCACACTGTTACTGTGAGACAACGGTGTAATCCACGCTGGAAAAATTCAACGGCTAGGACATCAGTCGACTGATCATGAGCATCAGTCGACTGTTCAAGCATCACTCGACTGCTCGTCCCAGCGGTCGAGTGAGACTCTATTCTGTGCCCCAAAATTCGAGCATCAGTCGACTGATCACAAGATCAGTCGACTGCTCATCCAATCAGTGGACTGCCCATCTATGGCAGTCGACTGCTAGGGTAATTCCCACAGTCAAACCCTAGTTGACTACGCCAGTCGACTGCCACATGACACCAGTCGACTGGCACACCTCAAACATGAGGTTTTAGCCCAAGTATGGTGCCCCCATACTTGCTAGACCACCCTTAGCCTAGACCTAAGCCTTCTAGCCACCTCCATCAGCCTTACGCCTCTCGGATCCCTCCAAGTCATCCATGACTTGTTCATCCATCGCGCTAGCCTTCAGGTGCTTCCATCGGCTATGTCATGCTAACAGTGTCTACACCGCCAAGGCACATTGGACTTACGCCGCCAAGACTCCGCTTGGACTTTACACCGCCAACCATTGGACTTATGCTGCCAAGACTCCCGCTTGGACTTTACGCCGCCAATATCAAACCCCTTGGACTTCTCAAATGCCAAGACTCAAGCTTGGACTTTCCCTTGCCAACCCATGTTGGACTTTCCATGCCAAGACCCATGCTTGGACTTTCCCAAATGCCAAGTGTCCCACTTGGACTTTCCATGCCAAGTACCCATGACTTGGACTTTCCATAATCACATGGTCAACCCTAGTCAACCATCAAAGTCTCCCTCGAGTCAAACTTGAGTCCAGTTAAACATAACCCGGGTTGATTGTATAAACAATCTTCCCAAAACATCAACAGATATTAATGTCAAACATCAATGTCAACTTACTTTGTCAAACATCAAAACATCTCTCGAGTCAAACTCGAGTCTGGTCAATCGTGACCTGGGCCGATTGCACCAACAATCTCCCCCTTTTTTATGTTTGACAAAACAAACCTTGAGTTAGGCCTCTAACTCAAATTCCCTTACTAATTTTCCAAATTGGTAATTTAATGTTCTCCCCCTTTTTGACATACATCAAAAAGGTTATATCTCCAAGGAGGTCGATGTCTCATGTCCCAATGAGATCTTACAATCTCCCCCTTGGTTCAAAAACACCTAGGATGCCTATCATCTTCCTAGTGATAAGTCTCATATCACTCAAGAGAGGTAATCCTATACTTTCTCCCAATTTCCAAATTGGGTATGTCAAAATCTCATTTTCCTTCCCATGTGGAAAAATAACATCCATCATCCCATGATGGATACCTCCCCCTAAAGGCTTGCTCCCCCTTGAGCATTGCACCAACAATGTCTTTGGGAAGTCCCTAAGCCAATAGGAACTCTAAATCATCAAAGATAAGGTTAGAAATTCAACATTGAACTTTCAAACACCTTAAATTTGATAGAAACCCTAAACACCTTTCCAAATCCATATCCAATAGATTTTCACCCTTTATAATGCTTCCCAAAGCATATCCTAGGATTAAGAGTGATTAGATACCTTAGCAGTACAAATCGGGCTAAACAAACCTAGTTTTCCCAAAATCGGCATTGATCGATCCTACGGCTACGATCGTGATGTGCCCATTAGTCGACCGCACCGAGTAGCGGTTGAGTGATATCTGCGTTGCCGATCGAATCAGCGCTGCCCATCGATCGACTACCTGTAGAAGCGGTCGATAACCAAAACCTGATTTTCAATTATCAGACTCGACTTTTGGAAATTCATAAGTAATTCTACGTACATTGAAAAATCATAAAATTTGATACATATATTACTTATCACACATATAATCGGTGAAAAATCTTGGAAAAATATTTTAACCATTAAAATAGGAGATTGGTACAAAGTTCAAAAACTATTAAAACTTTAAAGTTTTTAATCTACTTTATATCAACTTCTACAATGATGATGGCTATCAAAAGATAGACTTCACCAAGGTTTTCTAAAGTGATTATAAAATGTTTTTGAAAACCTATTTTGAACCATGATTTATTGGCTAAATATACATAACTTGTATATAGTTTTCCTCATAATTCTTAGTGATGATTGAAATAAGTTAAGTTCATCTAGATGCACTATCTATGCACCTTGAACCTAACTTATTATCCTAACATCTCACATGTTATCTAAGATGTAAACACACACATACATGTCAATTTAGATGTGAGATGTGGAGTTAGGATTATTATGGCCTCATGCATTTTCTAGGCAAACCTACTTGATTCCCTTATAAATGGGACTCCAAGTCATGCCATTTTTCGTTAAATCAATTTTAATCAAAATACAATGCATGAATGATTATGGCATAAATGATATCAATAATAATGCATGGCCAATGATCATGATGTCATGGCATGTGATATAATCTAAAAACAAACATGACATCTAAAATAATCCTAAACAATGGCATGACATGTTATATGATAAGATGAAATTTCATGTCATGATATGACAATTTTCCATAAACCAATATATTAATACAAGGACATAATCAGACACAAATGATTTTCATAAATAGAAATTTCATTCAATTTAAGAAAGCTTCAGTTTTTACATCCAAAATAGAGATTTGAGATGCTCAATCTCACTAAAAAAACTAAAAACAAAAATCCTAACATCCTCTGGCTCTAATCATCTGCAGAAGGTGGAGGTGGAGGAGGTTGTTGACTCAAGGTCCAGGCTCGCATCATCTCGTACATATCGAGCTGACGCTGCTCGATGCGGCTCTGGGACTCCTCAATCTGGATGTAGCACTCCTCCATCCGATTGAGATGCTCGCCCATGGAGGATTGCCCCACTATAAGCTCTGACAGCCGAGAGTCGACTGTCTGCTGGTAGTCCTGGAATCTGGCCTCCAGCTGTCCAAACCGATCTGATGGACCTACTGCTGATGCATCTGCTGGCATCTGGTCCTCCTCATCAGCAGCATTTGGATCCTCATAGTCCTCTGCAGCCTCTCTAGGCACTAGAGGTGGCTCCCCACGTGCCCTGGGCGGAGGTCGAGGTGCCAGCTCCATCTTCCCATGTCCCATTCGTAGCTTCGCCAATGAGAAGTTACGAACTGATATACAGTCGTAAACTTCAGATAGCGCCCTCAGCGATCCCCTGTTAATGTTAATGCCTAAAGACTCTAACCATGCAGTGATGATGTGGCCAAAAGGCATATGCACTTTCCCCTGCACAGGGGATATGAAATGTACAATGCAATGAAACATGTTCAATGCAATGTTTATGTCTAGTCTATGACGCATGGCGTACGGGAGAAAGAGATGGGGAGGCCGAATCTTGGCCAGACCCCGAGTCACAATCGGAAGAAGGAACCCAACAATGACTTTGTGGAGTACATTGTTGGGCGCAGATAGCTCATTAATGGGAAATAAGTTCTGAGCTAGTGGGCGAGGATGGCGAAAGACATGCTCATGCATGGAGTCCAAAAAGATATGATCAAAGGGCTCAGGTAAAGGGGCATCGAAGGTAGAGTAGAAAATGAAAGTATCAACCGATGGCTTACACTCAAGAAACTCCTGCAATATCGCAGGAGTGAACTCTAAGTCACGTTTTGCAACGCGGGTAGTATAGATAGGACCATCGTCTACCTTCTTTAAGTTCTGATAGAACTCCTTAAGGAGATCATCATTTATGGCATGAGTGCATAATACTATCTTCATGAGATGATAATATGATAAAACTTCCATGATGTCACCGCTATAACGATTAAAGAAATCCCTATCAATGTACCTAACCAACATGGTTTGGTACAACCGTGATTCAACCTCAATCGGGTCATTTCTACGGGATCGCCTATATGAATGCAATGCAATGACATGAAATGCAAAGACACAAATGCACGATTAGATCATAATGAGTTATAATGGAAAAAAAAAGGGTTTTAGAGGGGTAAAAGGTTATACTTTGGCGCCATTAGGATGATGAGGAGAGGGTACTCAGACACCACTAAAGAGATCACCGGAGAGTTCGTCGGAGCAGTGGTTTCGCCGGAACCCTAATCGAAGAAGAAAACATCGCCGGAAGTGAGTGGATTAGGGTTATGAGATGCTAAAAACATGAGTGAAAGAGTTTGGCTGTCAAACCTAGGGCTTAGGTGGTCGGCGCGGTCGAAAAAGTTAGTCGGAGAGGGAAGTGGCGACCGGAGAGGAAGAAAAAGGCGAGAGATCGACGCGTGAAGACGCCGAACCCTAGCGGTTCGGCGTTATAAAATCGCGACTCGATCGGTGATGTGCAACATCGGTCGGTGCGCTTATGGCGGTTTCTGCGAGCCGACGATCGGTATGTTAGCTCGATCATTGCGAGCATTCTATATCGTGCTCTGATAACAATCGATCGTGATCACGATCACCACTCGACTGCTCAGTGAGCACTCGAATGATGATCCTCTGCCTCGATGAACAGTACCATCGATCGGTGATGTACAAGCGATCGAGTCACAGCGACGCTCATTTATTGGGCCGCATCGTATCGTGCCTGATGAGTATCGATCGATATCTGATTTCCATATCTGAGTTTCAGAAAATCTCGATTTCTTTATCCAACTTGTTTCATTTTCTCATGTTTAATCTTGTATATCGAATATATTAATGTTATGCTTATATTCATGCATTTGTTAATGTATTTTGGTATTTTATTTCATTTTAGCAAACATTAACATCCAATGGTTTCAAAATCCTAACATCTCACCCTTTCTAAGTGTTGAAATACACAATCAAGGTAAAAGACTATGTTTTGTGAGATGCAATCCACCCTAGAAATTCCTTCCATGCAAACACATGGTGAAACACATGAAGCACGGTAAGTGTAAGACATCAAGGTGTGTGGCACTTGAGTAGCACTCTTGATGTAACTTCTACACCTTAAAAATACTTCTCTTGATACATTAATTCCTAAAGTGTGCCAAAGATCAAAATGACACACTATGACCTCTAAATCTAGATTGTGTCAATTTTATTGATTTTTCATGATTTCAAAAAAATATATTGGCACATCCTAAAATCTTTTAGGATAGAATATCAAACCTATTTCCAAGGTATCCATAACCTTGAAAATAACCTAAAAATGTCAACTTTGCTATGGTTGAGTTAACTACCCATCCAATCAAAATTGACACATTCTAACTCATTTAACGTGAATCAATCACGTTCTTTGGAACCCAAAATCTATTTGAGCTCATTGGATTAATTAGGTATTCCTTAGGGATAACCTCTCTAGATACCTTCCTAATGACCCTTCTAGGCTTATTAGCCTTGGTCATTATGGTCTTGCCATGGTTAGTCTTAGGGATTGCCTCCCTAATAACCTTCTTAATGGCTTCCTTAAGTTTCTTAGAAACCCTAGCCACTAAGCACACACTATGGTTGGCCTTAGGAATAATTTCCCTAGAGACCTTGGTTTTCTTAGATCTAGGTTTAGTTCCATAATCAAATGGAACATTGTGATAAGTAGGCATTACTTTCTTAGACATAGGTTTGTGACCCAAACCTTGTCTCCTAGATGATTCTTGCCTCTTACACACTTTTTGTTGACTTCTAGATCCTAGAGTTTGACACTTTGACCCTTTAAATTGATTTTGCATATTTGCAAGGGTCTTTTCCAATTTCTCAAGCCTTGACCTCAAGGCTTGATTTTCTAACTCTAATTGCCCAAATGATTTTTGATTAGGTTTTTGGGCATTACCATTCACTTTAGGCATATGTCTACCCTTATTGGGATTGATGCCTAAATGGTTTTCGATTTTCTTAATTGTTTTCTTAGGAAGGACATTTCTAAGGACATTAGTCCCAAATTTCTCCTTCTTTGAAATAGACCTAGAGTTATCATTTCTAGATTTCTCCTTAGTGCTAAAACCAACATGTTTAACTTCTAGACAACCATAATTATTATTTCTAGCATGCTTTGATTCATGAGCAATAGCAAAATTATTTGAATTAATTCTAGTATGCTTTTGCTTAGAATTTAAAGAATGAGCATTATGAAAATATACCTTAGGGTTAGTCTTAGAGACTCCCCCTACTTGTGAAGCTCCCTCCTTTCTTCTAGGACATTGCCTCCTATAGTGTCCCGGTTGTTGGCATTTTAAGCACACCACGTGCTCCTTGCTCTTCTTGGTGGGTACACTGGCATCCTTGACTTTTTCATTGACTTTTGGTGCCGGAGGAGACTTCTTAACTCTTTTCGGACACTTACTCTTGTAGTGTCTAAATTCCCTACACTCAAAGCATATTATATGATTTTTATTTACAATTGACATGCTTGAGTTACCTATGGTGGTGGTAGGTGCCGGAATTGGAGCTTCTTCATCTTGATTGGATGTCGAGGCTTTCTATTGTTGCTCTAGAGTGGAAATTCTTTCCTCTCCCTCAATCCTAGAGGTGGAGGTGTCTTTTACTTCTTCTACCTCCTCTTCCACCGATCCGGAAGTTGACTCCTCTTCAACTTCCGATTCCTCACTTGCTCTTGAGGATGATGAACTCTCTTCAACCTCTTCCTTATCTTCTTCTACTTGTGCCAAGTGGGGCTTCTCATTGAACTTGGCTAATTTGTCTCATAGCTCCTTGGCATCAAGATATTCACCTAGCCTAGAAAAAACATCATTAGGTATCAAATCTTCTAAAAGTTTTGTTATCTTGGCTTCGATTTTGAATTTTTATCGTTGCTCTTGGGTCCATTTCTTCAACTTGAGGACTTATCCCTTCCTATCCCGAGGAGGTTCAAAACCTTCTACGAGGATTAACCAATCCTCTATATCCATCATCAAGAATGTCTTCATTCTTGTTCTCCACGCCGAAAAGTTTTCTCGATCATATGGCGGTGGAGTGTTGATGTCCCATCCAAGCTTGTCTTGGAATTCCATCTTCCCTCTAGCTTCTTTAGCTCCCGGCGGTTAATCCGTAGAAGAGCCCCAGGCTCTGATACCAATTGTATGATATTTGAGGCCGCTAGAGGGGGTGAATAGCGTCGCGCTCGTTCGATAATGGAATTCGTTGCGTTTGTCTCTACAATTTCGTTAGCGTAGCGAAAATAGAAAAATAATAATGATAACGAAATATACAACATGCAAACACAAATATTTAACGTGATTCAGAACCGAACGGTTCCTACTCCACGGATTGGGTTCGTACGAACCCTAGCGATGCCAATCACACACCACTATGATAAACACTCCTTCTCGACACAAGTCGGAGGCGGAGAAACCCCTTACAAGCTATCTTACAATAGTAAGAAACAAAAACAAGAAATTACAACAATTAATGTGAAAGACAAGTAAAGAAAAACTTTACAACACTTGCTTTTGATTGCTTGAATGCTTGGTTGTTTGATTAGCACTTGGAGACCTGATTTGCAGCAACAAATCGCCCCTAAAGCTCTCAAAAACTGGATCCATTTTTTTCCATCACGAGCTCCTTTTATAGCTTCAACCTGTGCTGGAAAATGTCGATCAGTCGATTGTTCGAGACCATCAGTCGACCAATCACACTGTTGCTGTGAGACAACGGTGTAATCCACGCTGGAAAAATCCAACGGCTAGGACATCAGTCAACTGATCATGAGCATCAGTCAACTGTTCAAGCATCACTCGACTGCTCGTCCCAGCGGTCGAGTGAGACTCTATTCTGTGCCCTGATTCGAGCATCACGATCGATCACAAGATCGGATCATCGCTCATCCAATCGATGGATCGCCCATCTATGGCGGCATGATCGCTAGGGCAATTCCATACAAACCCTAGTTGACTACGCCACGATCGCCACATGGAACCAAACATAAGGTTTTAGCCCAAGTATGGTGCCCCCATACTTGCTAGACCACACTTAGCCTAGACCTAAGCCTTCTAGCCACCTCCATCAGCCTTACGCCTCTCGGATCCCTCCAAGTCATCCATGACTTGTTCATCCATCGCGCTAGCCTTCAGGTGCTTCCATCGGCTATGTCATGCTAATAGTGTCTACACCGCCAAGGCACATTGGACTTACGCCGCCAAGACTCCGCTTGGACTTTACGCCGCCAACCATTGGACTTATGCTGCCAAGACTCCCGCTTGGACTTTACGCCGCCAATATCAAACCCCTTGGACTTCTCAAATGCCAAGACTCAAGCTTGGACTTTCCCTTGCCAACCCATGTTGGACTTTCCATGCCAAGACCCATGCTTGGACTTTCCCAAATGCCAAGTGTCCCACTTGGACTTTCCATGCCAAGTACCCATGACTTGGACTTTCCATAATCACATGGTCAACCCTAGTCAACCATCAAAGTCTCCCTCGAGTCAAACTCGAGTCCAGTTAAACATAACCCGGGTTGATTGTATAAACAATCTCCCCAAAACATCAACAAACATTAATGTCAAACATCAATGTCAACTTACTTTGTCAAACATCAAAACATCTCTCGAGTCAAACTCGAGTCTGGTCAATCGTGACCTGGGCTGATTGCACCAACATAAAATTCTTCTTCTTAGGCATGTGTCTACCCTTCTTAGGGTTCATGCCTAGATTTTCTTCTATTCTCCTAATACTCTCCCTAGGTAAAATAGGTCTAGTGTTATTAGTTCTAGGTTTGTCCTTAGTTAATTTAACATGCTTGGCACCTTAACAATAAAATCTATTTTTACTAGCATGCTTTTCATGATTGTTAAAAATTGCAAGAATACTAAAATAATTTCTAGCATGTTTTTTAATCCTAGAACTAGAAGGTGCATTAAAGTATACCTTAGGGTTTGCTTTGGAAGCTTCCCCTACTTGTGTAGCTCCTTCTTGTCCCTTCTTCTTTCCCCTAGGGCATTGGCTTCGGTAGTGTCCTCTTTGGTTGCATTTGAAGCACACAATGTGCTCTTTGCTTTTCTTAGTGAGGACTCTGGTATCCTTTGATTTTTATTGAACTTTTGGTGTCGGTACCTTCTCCTTAGAAAATTTTAGGCATTTGCTCTTGTAATGCCCGGCTTCTCTACACTTAAAGCATATAATATGATTTTTATTCTTAATTACAATGCTTGAGTTACCTAGGGAATTTTCTTCTTGTTCTTCACTTTTCCCGGATGTATACGCTTCTACTTGTTCTTGCTCTGGGATGGAAGACCTCTCCTCCCCCTCAATGCTAGAGGTGGAGGTTTCCTCCAATTCCTCTACATCCTCGGATGTTGATGGACGTTCTTCTTCGGCCTCCTCCTCTACTTGTGTCGGTTCGGAATTTTTATGGAATTTTATCACTTTATTCCACAATTCCTTTGTGTCCCTATAATTTCCTAGTCTAGACCAAATATTGTTAGGAATCAAATCACTAAGCATCTTTATTACCTTGATATTGGTCTTGAAGTCCTTGATTTGATCCTTGGTCCATCTTGACTTCTCTATCGGCTTATTTTATTTATCCCTAGGCATTTCAAAATCATTTTCTAAAATTAATATTATATCAAAATCAGTTTCGAGATTTACCTCTATTTTTCTTTTCCACCATTGAAAATCGCCTTCGAATTTTGGTGGTTGAAGGTTGATGTCGGCCATCTTGTTGATTGTCGCAGCTGTGAGTCCGATGACAACCTCCTCACTCTGATACCACTTATTGGAGAATCGAGGGCCGGCTAGAGGGGGGTGAATAGCCCAATCCGTGGACGATGATGGCGTTCGATCGTTCATGTGTGTCGCTTGTCTACAATTGTCATTAGCGCAGCGGAAATAATAGAAATACTAAACAACAATACAAACACACACAAATACACAATGATATATGTGGTTCGGAACCTTATGGTTCCTACTCCACGGGGTGAGCTCAATGAGCTCGTGTTATGCGCACGACACTAATAAACTCCTTCTCGACAACAAGTCGGAGGTGGAGAAACCTCGTACAAGAAATTACAACAGTGATACACAAAGGTAAAAGAAAATACAAATACAACAATGAAATACGTAAAGAAAACTTTACAACAATGGATTTGAACTCTTGCTTGTTGCTTACTTTGGTTTGCTCTTGAAGTACTGGAATGCAACATCAATTCCCCTCCAAAATCACCCAAAAAATGGTTGCAAAATCCTCCATCTCGAGCTCCTTAAATAACCTACATCGAGCTAATTTTACACTAATCAGTCGACTGATCGAGACCATCAGTCGAATGCTCCTGTAGCCATTGTCTCACAATGACTCAATCCACACTGGACAAGTTCCAATGGATCCACCATTAGTTGACTGATCATGATCATCAGTCGACTGTTGACCTCATAGCCGACTGATTAGTCGGCTACCGAGCGATCTGTGCCCGCGACCACCTTCATCAGTCGACTGTCATCCCTTGGCAGTCGACTGATTGTCTAGCAATCGACTGTCATACCTTGGCAGTCTACTGATGGGCCAGAAACCACCAGTCACACACGAGTCGATTGCCATCGACATGGATCAATCGAACTGGCACCTATACCAATCGACTATTGTCGGGTAAAACCCCAAACAAACACTTTGTTTGAGCATCCGATCATCGGGTAAAACCTCAAACACCATGTTTGAGCATCTGACACTCAGTCTTAGCCACTTGGCCAAGTCCTCCTCATCCTCTCATGGAGTTCCCCATCGAAGCTCTCTTCCCTCGGCCTACATCCCTCGGATACACCAAGCGCAAGATTTCACAATTCCATCCTTCACATCTCTTTCCCTCGAAGTCTTCTTCCCTTGGGCCTCTCTCCATTCTCTCTCCGTCCGGTAGTCCCTCGGATGCACCAAGAGTACGACTTCACAATGCCATCTTCACTGACTCAAGGACCCCAAGCCTACATGACTAGTGACCTTGCCAAGTCCTCAAGACTTCTCATTTCCAAGGGTACACACTTGGACTTTACTGACACTAAGTCCTATGCTTGGATTTTTCTAACACCAAGCCTCATGCTTAGATTTTCACTGTCAAGGCTACACACTTGGACTTACGTTGCCAACCCTTGTTGGACTTTCAATGCCAAGCCCCATTCTTGGACCTCCCATGACACTCACATGTCATACATTTTTTGTAACATCAAAATACTATTCGAGTTAAACTCGAGTCTGGTCAATCATGACCTGGGCCAATTGCACCAACAATCAACACCATCTACCTCCGATCGAGAAGAAGAGGAAGTTCAAGATTCCCCTACCATGGAAGGTAACTCAAGAATTTCATTCAAAAATAAAAATCATATTATATGCTTTGAGTGTAGGAAAATGGGCACTACAAGAGCAAGTGTCCTAAGAAAGTCAAGAAGGCTCAACCGGTGCCAAAGGTCAAGCATGCTAGTGCCCCAACACATAAGAGCAAGGAGCACGTGGTGTGCTTCAAATGCCAACAACCGGGGCATTATAGGAGTCAATGCCCTAGGGGGAGGAAGAAAGTCAAAGAAGGAGCCACACATTTAGAGGGAGCTAAGGTGAACCCTAAGATAAATTTAAATAATACTCATTCTTTAAGTAATAGGCAAAAGCATGCTAGAAATAATTTTAATACTCTTGCAATTGTGCATAATCATAAGGAGCATGCTAGAAATAATAGATTTTATTGTAACGAAATAATAAGCTGCAAAATCTTGTAATTTTGGGGCTAAGGACAAATCTAGGTCAAATACTCCTAAAACAATTCTACCTCGGGAAACTATTAGGAAGGTAGAGGAGCATTTAGGTATTAACCCTGAGAAGGGTAGGCATATGCCTAAAAGAAAGAATCTTTCCCAAAGATTAAATGAAAATTCAAAAATTGGGCAATTATAATTAGAAAACAAAGCCTTGAGGTCAAGGTTTGAGAAATCAGAGGAGACCCTTAGGAAGATGCAAAATGAAATTCAAGGGTCAAATGATCAAAAATTAGGACCTAGGAAACAAGAACCGTTCAAGGGCAAGAAAGATTTGGGTCACAAACCTAAGCCCAAGAAGACCTATCACAATGTTCCATTCAATTATGAAACCATCTCTAGGTCTAGGAAAACCAAGGTTACTAGAAAAGTTATCCCTAAGGCTAACCATGATAGATGTCTAGTGGCCAAGGTTTTCATGAAACCTAGAAAGACCACTAAGAAGGTTACTAGGGAGGCAATCTCTAAGGTTAACTATGACAAGACCAAAATGACCAAGGCTTCTAAACCTAGTAGAGTCAACCCTAAGTGGATAGGTAGTTAACATAAGTGGATAGGTAGTTAACATAACCAAGTGGATAGGTTAGGGTGTGTACACCCTAAGTGGATGGGTTAGGGTGTGTCAACCCTAAGTGGATAGGTAGTTAACATAACCATGGTAGAATTGACACTTTAGGACTTTTTCAAGGTTATGTGATATCTTGGAAATGAAGGTTGAATTTATATCCTAAAAGATTTTAGGATGTGCCAATATATTTTGAGAAGTATGAAAATTGATCAAATTGACACAATTAAGGTTTAGAGGTCATAGTGTGTCATTTTTAGGTTTTTGGCACACTTGGGAGATAAGTAGTAATATGTAAAAATGAACATAATCCCAACAAATGGAAACTAATGCTAAAATTTAGGTATTTTTATACATTTACTTCTTATGTGCCATGATTTATTTTCCATATGACATGTCATGACATCATTCTTATTTTTATCATATAAAATGTCATGATAATACTATTTTTAATGTCATGTATACTTAGATTGTATTTATATGCCATGGCATCATGATTATTGACACTTTCTTTTATCTATGCTATCACTTGTGCTAGAATCATCATTCATGCATTACTAAAATTGATTTAAGGACAATGGCATAATTTGAAGTCCCATGTATAAGGGAATCAAATAGTGTTGCCTTAGAAAAATACATGAGACCTTAGTTTAGGATGAACAAAACCCACATCTCACATCACATTGACATGTGTGTGTATTGATACACTCTAGACACATGTGAGGTGTTAGGAAATGAGTTAAGTTAAAGGTGCATAGTTCTTGAATCTAGATGAACTCAAACTCATCTTATACCATGGATGAATTATGAGTAAAGCTTATGTACAAGTCTTGTGCATTAAGCCCATAGACCATGGTTCAATATATGATTTTAAAATCATTTCAAAACCATTTTGAAAAACCTTGGTGAAGTTTATCTTTTAATAACAATCACCATTGATGAAGTTGATGCAAAGTAGACTCAAAACAATGAAGTTTTTCTTGTTTTTCAACTTTGTATCAATCTCACTATTTTATAGATATTTTATTTTTCAAATATTTTTCACCCATAATGATTGACCTAAGTATACATATGAAGTTTCATAATTTTTAAAATTATGTATAATTACTTATGTTTTTTTTCAAAATTCAATTTTTGAACCTGATTCGCATTTGCAAAAATCACCGATCAGCCATGGATGGCAATGATCGGTGTCAAGGACATTGTTGATCGACAAAGTCGATTGCTAGTCGATTTCGGTAAATGTTTAGCCCATGTTTCAGCTATGTCAGGCTACCCTAACAGCTCCTAGCCCTAGGATATGCTTTGGAAAGTATTGGAAGGGTGAAAATCCATTGGATATGGATTAGGAGAATTGTTTAAAGTGTGTATCGAATTTTAAGGGAGGTGAAAGTTCAATGTTGAATCTTTGCCCTTAATTTTGATTGTTTAGTGTTCCTATAGGCTTAGAGACTCTCCAAGGACATTGTTGGTGCAATGGTCAAGGGGGCGCAAGCCTTTAGTGGGTGGTTATCTATCATCGGATGATAGATGTGTTCTTCCTCATAAGGGGGAGAATTTGAAGAATTGGGAGAAATTGAAGGATTGCCTCTCTTTAGTATGGGACTTATCACTAGGAAGAGTGAAGGCATCCTAGATGTTTTTGGACCAAGAGGGAGATTGTAAGATCTCATTGGGATATGAGACATTGACACCCTTGGGGTGAGAGCCTTTTTGATGTATGTCAAAAAGGGGGAGAATTTGAGTGAGAATTTGGAATTCCCAATTTGGACAATTGGGAGGATTGGATTGAGTTAGGTGGCCTAACTCAAAGGTTTTGTGGTTTTTTTAAACATCAAAAAGGGAGAGATTGTTGGTGCAATTGGTCCAGGTCACGATTGACCAGACTCGAGTTTGACTCGAGCGGTATTTTGATGTTCGACAAAACGTATGACAATGTGATTGTCATGGAAAGTTCAAGTCATGGGTACTTGGCATGAAAATTCCAAGTCATGGGAAATTGGCATTTCGGAAGCCCAAGGGTATAATATTGGCAGCGTAAAGTCCAAGGGTGGAGACTTGGCAGTATAAGTCCAATGGTTGGCGGCGTAAAGTCCAAACGTTGGTCTTGGTAGCATAAGTCCAATGTACATTGGCGGTGTAGACCCGGTTAGCATGACAATAGCCGATAGAAGCACCTGAAGGCTAGCGTATGGATGAACAAGTCATGGATGACTTGGAGAGATCCAATAAGTGTGAGGCTGACGGAGGTGGCTAAAAGGCTTAGGTATAGGCTAAGGATAGTCTAGCAAGTATGAGGGCATCATACTTGGGGTTAAACCTCATGTTTGAGATTATCAGTCGATTGGGGTTTTGTACCAGTCGATTGCTCAAGTGTTTTGACACTTGGAAACCGAGTCGAAACATAGTAGTCGACTGGAATTATAACCAGTCGACTGCCGTGAGTCGACTAGTGATCGACGAAGTTCTCGCCATGACGCAACTAGAGTCGATTAAGCGGCATCGTGAGCGCAGAAAGCATGATAGCCAACTAAGCAATCGACTAGGGGCTTGGCAGTCGACTGCCAATGTATCTGTTGGCTTGAATGCCAACGTGGATTAAGTCATTGTAAGATAACGACTACAAAAGCAGTTGACTGATGGGTATGAGCAGTCGACTGCTAGGTGGAAATCAACCTGAGTTGCAGCTTTATAAGGAGCTCGAAGGGGAGGTTTTTAGCCATGGTTATTGAGGCAATTTGAAGGGGAATTGCTACTACAATCCAGACCTTCAAGGCACTTCGCAAGCAACCAAAGATCAAACATTCAAAGCATTCTTGTAAAGTGTTTTTCTTTACTTGTATTTCCTTTTATATTTGTAATCGCTTGTATCTTTCGTATTAATGTTGTAATCTTTTGTACGAGATTTCTCCACTTCCGGTGTGTCACCGAGAAGGAGTTTTATTAGTGGTGTGTGCATTACTAGAGCTCGTTGAGCTCGCCCCGTGGAGTAGAAACCCTAAGGTTCCGAACCACGTATATCATTGTATATTGTGAGTATTTGCCGTGTTTTATTCTTGTTATTATTATTTCCACTGTGCTAACAAGTCTTGTAGACAAACACGAATGAAATCGATCAAAGCAACGATTTTGCTATCCCCCCTTGCAACGTACAATCCTCAACAATCTAGAGACATTAATCTTTCATTGGACCAATCATCGGGAAGACTTGTGTATAATTAATGTGTACATCGCTCTAAGAACATGGTTGGAAATGTTAAATAAAATACCTTTTAAAATGTATTTATCATGCTTTGAAAAACAGTTTGTATTTCTTAAGAAATAGTGATACAAAGTTTGGAAAAATAGTAAAGTTTTTATGGGTCTCCAAGTTTGTGTCGATCTAAAAATCTAGAAATGATATATTTTTCAAATTAATTTTCCTTGATACAAAATGGATATATAATGTGGAAAGTTAGGATACATCAAAACCACTCCTTAGTTTTGATGTATGAACCATAGTTAAAGTTAGGAATTACTTGTTATTTAATATATGTGTTAAGTGTTCAGGCTAACAGGAAAACCCTAGTAGGTCAGGCAGACTGGATACTAGGCAATGAGTATTGAAAGTCCTAGTAGATCGCATTGAATGGATACTAGGCAGAAGCCTTGAAAGATCAGGAGGACCGAAACTTAGGAAGGAAGACCAGATGGATCAAGAGACCAGATATCTAGCATGAAGATTGATTGGGTCAGGAGACTAGACAATCGACATGAAGACCAGCTGGGTTAGAGAGACTGGGCAGCTAGCAAAAGTCCTGGTGGGTCAGATCGGATGTCAAGCATGGTAAGTCCGACTGGGCGGCCAACAGATAAGACTCGAGTGAAGAGGTTAGGGCGAGTCCTCTATTGGGGGACAAAGATAGGCATCAAATCAACGGATAGTCCGTGTGGGACTAAGAAGTCGAGATTGGGTAGTATTACTACTACCATTGCATTTCATACTGTATATTTTTGCTATTCTCATTTTGTAGGGAACCAGTCAACTAAAAGGTTTCCAATCGACTGAGTATGGTCCAGTCGACTGGGTTGGCAAGATAAACTGGTGATCGATCGATGATCTGGCAACCAATATGGCAAGAGCTCCAGTCGATTGGGGAGGTCTAGTCGACTGGAAAGGTAAATTTCCCGATGCAGAGCCAAGTGACATGGAGTCGACTAGAACAGGTCCAGTCAACTGGGAAGGTCGATGTACCAAATCGACGGGCTGATTTGGAGTCGACTGGAGGGTGTTTCCATCGAATGGAAAAGGCTTATAAAATAAATGCACGATCATCTTCGAGAAACAGATATATACTATGTCCAAGTGTTGTTACAAGTGTTCTTCGTCCATAGAAGCTTCATCTCATTGCAACACCTCAACTTCGTGCTCTATTTCCAAAGCTACTAAGTGTCAGTACATTTTAATTTGTTGTAGTAATTTTACTTTATGTACTTTAATTCAAAGAGAAGATAGCTTGTTACCTTTCTCTTAATCTTTGTAAAAAGCAAACCCCACCGAAGTCGAGAGTTCTCGAGTCGGAGGGTCATTTAGTGGATTGCCCATCGAGGTAGCTCTTGGAGAGCTACGGGTCTTGGAGTAGCAACCCGGCTAGGGTTGTGAACTAAGTAAAAGATAATTGTCTATTTATTTTATTCTATTGCATACTCTTGGAAAGAAAGTTTTAAGGTTCTAAAAGAAAATTTTTATATTATGAGATTCACCCCCCTCTCTCGGACAACTCCAATCCTACAATTGATATCAGAGCAGGGGGCTCCGAGTTTGGTGCAACCACCAATGAGAGCATTAGAAATTATCTTTAATTTTTATATTTTTGTCTTAGAATAATTTTTGCATTCTTTTTAATATTTTATTTTGCACTAGAATAAAGATTTTAATACTTGTCCATCTTGCTTTAGTATAAATTCATTTTTTTACAAGTATAATATTGTTTCATTTATAACTCTAGGAATATTTATGAAAAAAATTATTAAATTAATAAATTAAAAATAAAAATAAAAATCTATTTTTATAAAATTAATTAGGTCGCACTTAGAAGGGTACAACATCGTTCTCCCTCCTCTCTTTAACAGAGAGGTCTTTTCCTATTGATAAACCAACCTCGTGGTGTGATTTTCAATTAGAAAAGGTTTCATTTCTCCAGTAGATGACTCAGGAGAGTTGTTAGATCTAGAGAAATGGATCACAAACATAAGGAAATGAGCTCAAGTTGATTACATGGCCCTAAACACCTTGCAATACGAACTTACCAAAGAAGAGCTCAATAGAGTCGAACCCTCCGAAAATTCTAAGGAACTGTGGGATAAGTTAATTGAATTATACGAAGGCACTAATGACACTAGAATAGCTAAAAGAGATATGTTACTTAATAAACTATTTAATTGTAAAATGCTTGAAAATGAAAATGCTAGTCAACTTCATGCTAGAATAAAGGACATACTAAATGAACTTCATCTAATAGGTCATCAAATTGAAAATAGGGATTTAATTAGGTATACACTTAAGGCATTCCCAAGGAACGCCTTATGAACATCCATCATTGATGCCTATAAGGTCTCCAGGAACCTTTCCTTAATTAGACTAGATGAACTATTTTGTGAACTCCAACTACACGAACAAGCTATCTCGGGTCAAACCGAGAATGGTATTACTTTAGTGGCAGGTTCGACTAAAAAGGAAAGGAAAACCAAGAGTGAGTCAGAAGATGAGTCAGAGTCGAACCTAAACAGAGAGGAAGAGATCGTAAACATGGTCTGGAAGATATTCAACCGAAGAAAGAGATTTACGAAGAAAGATGCCAAAAAGGTCGTCAACAACTAGCCAAGACCTAGATCAAAAGTAACTTATAACGAGTGCAACGAGAAGGGTCACTACAAGTCGGAGTGTGCAAATCTAAAATAGAAAGAAAAACCTAAAGAGGAAAAGAAGAAGAAAGCACTCAAGGTGACTTGGGACGAATCATCTTTGGAAGAGTCGGACGTGGAAGAAACCAGGAGGAGCTTTGTGGCATTCATGGCTGAATCAAATTATGAGACCGAATCAAGTTCAGAACTTGAGTCCGAGTCCAAGTCCGAGAGAAGCCACGGATCCACATCCATTTCCGAAGGACTAGACGAGGTAACTTCTCCATTATAAGATAAACTGTATAACATAATTGCATGCCTAAGTAGGAAATTAGCTAAGTCCGAAAATCGAGTAGACTCACTCCTTAAGAAAGATCAAGTACTTAAGGAGCAAGTAAACTCGAAGACTTCAACTTGCCAAGTTGAGGATAGAGACTCAACTCAAGTTGCAAAGCTTGTGGAAGAGAACTCGGTCTTAAAAAGGCAAGTAGAAGATCTCACCAGAATGTTGGAAAGGTTCACCTCAGGCTCCAAGTATCTAAATATGATGTTTGAATCTTAGCGATCCATATACAACAAGTTCAGACTCGGACACAAGGCTAAATCCTCATATAAATCATACATGTCATTACTTAGTTGAAATGCTAAGAGTCGAGTCCAAGCATGGGTTCCTAAGGCTACCTTAGTCAACCAAGTTGGACCAAACCAATTTTGGGTTCCAAAGAGTCAAGTTCACTTAGTGAATAAAACTCAACCAAGTTATCACTTAGGGGAAGCAAACACTTTTCTTGTTTCTTTATTTAATTAAACTCTTGCATGTCTTAGTTTACTTGCTTAATTTAGAATGAACTAGATAGAAAACAAAGTAGTTTAAACTTGAACGACCTAGTAATAAGACGAAGTGAACTGATAGTAAGTTAGGGAAGCTCTTCAAGGTGCATGTCTAGGAAGTGGTCCATCTGATATCCAAGAAGGTCATATGCCTTGCCACGACACGGTGCACTAAGTCAGTGGGTGAGCTAAATCACTAAGTCTTTAACTAGTTAGACCAAAGCTTAGTCCAAAGTGAGTCAAGTATTTGATTCCTTCATTGACTTTATCTGGGAAGTGATCCATTCGATATCCAAGAAGGTCATATGCATCGTCATGTCCTGGAAGTCAATTTTAGAAAAATCTACTTTTTAGCTTAAGCTAAACTGGAATCTAACACAAGTTTAAAAACTTTGAAATTTCTCATTAAAATTAATTAAGATAAAAATAAATTTTCATCTCACAAAATCTATTGGATTTATGTGTATTGAAAACTTAGATCGGGTGAGATGAATTAGAACTCAACTAAACTTAATCAATTTACTCAACTTAACTCAATTCAACTTAACCAATTTAATCAACTCAATTCAATTCAACTTAACCAATTTAATCAATTCAAATCAACTCAATTTAATCAACTTAACCAAATTAACTTAATCAAATTAACTTAATCAACTCAATCAACTTATTCAACTAAAATTAATCAACTTAATCAATTCAATTTAATCAAATCAATTAACAAAACTTAATTAATTAACCATAAAAATTAATCAAAATAAAATTTATCGATTTCACTCGACTGGAACATTTCCAATCGACTGTATAAGAGTCAACTGGATCATGTCCAATTGCCTCAAAACCTCGGAAAGGTAAAAATATGACTTCAGTCGACTGAAACTAATCCAATTGACTAGAATACAATCATAGATAAGTGATAAGACTAACCTAGTCAACTCAAACCTATACAATCGACTGGGTAGCGAACGCAGTTAATGGTAAATCTATAACAGTCGATTGGACCAAGCCCAGTTGACTCAAATTCAATCAATTGAAATATTTCCAGTCAACTAGATTCTATTTATAAAACCAGTGGTAGGGCAGCACTGAGTTGACTTACACCAATCCCAAACAGTCGACAAATACCCTTTTTCAACCCTTCGAAGCACAGTTGAGGCTCAGTCATCCTCTACTCCTAGTATGGACATTATATAAAATACCACAAATAGATGGCTAAAGGATAATATTATTAGTGGGTTAATTAAATTTTTTTTTAGGAATGGTTAGGGATTTAATTTAGACCTAACCTTGCTCAAGAGTTTATTGGTTTAATTGAATCTAGGTTTAATTGAAACTAGATTCAATTGCTTATAGGGTCTGAAACCCGACCCATTTGCTAAACCCACCCCGATATCAAAAACTCGCTCCGTTTCTCCCATTATCACCAAGCAACATCTTTTCTTCCATTTCTTCGATTGTCGATCTTTTAATTCCCGTGCATTTTTTTTCCCAGTTGTGAATCCTTCTTCCATACGTGATTCCTCTCCTCCCGCTTCACTAGCTTCTTCTTCTTTTCCTCACTGAGCGATCTTTCTGTTTTAGCACCTTGATCTTGAGCCTTCCATCCCAGCAGGTCGTCGCCCTCCTTGGTTGATCGATTGGACAACGATGTCACCTTGGATCATTGCTCTTGCCGCGGGTTAACCGATCTTTCCTCCTTCTCATCTTCTCTGCTCGCTGTCGATGGCCTCTTGGTGGGAAAGTCGTCGGAGAGGGAAGGTCGGCGCTCTTGCTTCCACGATCCGATGGATCGACAGCTCCGTCGGGTGGGAGAGCCAGCGGGAGTGGAGGGATCGACAGCGACATCACGCTACCGGATTTAAGGGATGCCCTTCTAGTCGAACGTCGTTAGAGCGAGGTAAGAACCGAATTTGTCTTACCTTGGAAGAGATTTTGGTGTTGCTGTGGATCTTCCTTGGTTGAGTTCGATCTGTGGTTTAGGACAGCAGAGCTTTAGCCTTCCGACGAACAGGGGATAAGGGGAATTGTTGTCGGTGGAGTCCAAGCCTGCTAAGCTTGATCTATCCTCTCTCTTTTAGCTGTAAATTGCTAGATTTTTGGATGTGTCAAGGTAGTGTGGTTAGAAGGATGGAGTTGGCTGTGAGTTGGAGTTTTCTTCAGTTTGTTTGTTATTAGTTTTCAGCATGGAAGTTTGGAGATTTACCTACTGTGAAAGGGTTTGATGCTGGTTGTGCGGCTGTGAGCAAGGGACTTGCCGACCGTGCAGGGATGTGAGTGTGTTGTGATGGCTGTGATGAAGAGTTGTGGGCGTGAGGGATTAGATCTAGTGCATCGACAAATTTATTATTTGGGTGGAGGCTTGATAGTGGCAGTTGATGGTGGCTATAAAGCCATTGTGATGCTCAAAATTGAATGGGGAAGTTGGATCTGAGTTTGTAGTGCAAGTTAAGTTCAGATAGGGTTTGGTTTGAGGTTGGTTAGGTCCCTAAATTAGTGTGAAATGTTGGTTGTTGATCGAGCTGTGTAATGCTCTGATCTCGACTACAAATGGGGCTATGGATAAATCTGTGATGGTTGTGGATGTGAGTTAGTACGTTTAAGTGATTTGGGTGGAGGATACTTAAAAGGTTTAATGATTTAAACCTAGTTGGATGTTGTAGAAGGGTTATGCTTGATGATTGGGGGTTTCTAATTCGTATTCGAGAAAGGGATGCAAATATAGGAACGATATCGTAGTGGATTTGTATATTTGTCGTGTGCTTGAATTTAATTGTAGTTGATGATATTTGCAGGACGTGGATACGAGGCAGGTCCACGAGCATGAAGATATTTATTTCAATCACTATAGCAGGTGGGTAATATTCCCTACCCTGGTCAGGTAGTAGCTAAACCCTGAAGTATATAACTTCATATTATTGTCACTTCGACCTTGACTCCACTCTAGTTTTTTTTATGCTTGATACTTGCCTTTGCACTTAAATACTCTGTCATTATTGTTATCTATTCATTCATCTTTGTTATGAATTATAGATGTTATGATAAGTGGACCTATAGTGATTTATCTATGTGTACGTAGCTAAATTCGATTGTAAAACTGAATTGTGCGATTTAGATAAATCATCCGGGGGTGATTGATGTTCTAGGAGTAAGATGAGTTTTCATATCATATCCTGATGTTGTGTATATATATACTATGGATTATGGAGTCGTGTTTGGATGTATGATTTGTCGATACAACATCGCTACGGACTGGAGGTCCTAGCTTTGTTGTTGTCAGCTGTATATTGTTAGTAATATATGAGAGATGTCCTAAGGCAATCGCCTTATGTATGAACCATTTATATGATAAATGAAGATTCACTATTTGAGTATACATGTTTTATGTATTTGATTGGATCTTAAACTCATTTACTGAATGTCCTCGATACGATTCACAGCATCAGAGAATTTGTGATTGGATCACAACTAGTGAGTATCTCTACATGTGTAATTGTGATGTATCAAAATTATCCCTAGTCGATGAATTGATGGATTTGGACACCATCAATTCTGTCGAGACTAGCACGAGGTATACTCCTTGGTGTATCCAAGCAGCTGATTCTCACTGGCTGGAGACATTGTGATGTCCGGAGTTGATCGTGGATGCTAGTTATGGTAATTAGTTCATTGGAGTGACCAGCCGTAAGACTTCATATGGTTCTCTGCATATATAGATATGTCAATGAAGTTCTTACTATAGCTTAAGTGCGATGTTCCTTTGACTTGCGGTATTCAAGTCATCTTGATTATGGAGACTTATGCTTTGACATCTTAAGCAAGCATCTCTAAGGAGATGTGGACCCGGGATGATTGGGTATAAGTCGAAGTGATCGAAGGTGTTTGAATAGCCTATAAAGGATTCACCACTCCTTGCGAGGAGATGTATACCCATGGCCTCTCGTCGGATTGTTACTAAAGTCTTTGGCCAAAGCATTAAATGTTTAGAGTAAGGTACTCTTCGATACATGTGGAGTAACTAGAATCCGTAGGACGAGGAAATGATACTTGGGCTAGGTGTGACGTAGTCAGCCTAGTGGGGACTGACACTATAGATCATGTCCTGAACCAAGTGGGTATAAGATGAGTGAAGGGAATGGGGCACGAATCATTCGAGCTGCTGAAGGGTTTCAGAAATAGTTCTGGATCAACCGTTGATCTTTTCGATTAATTGGGGATCATGATGTACTACTAGGTGCCACTCATGATCGTTCTATAATTAATGGTTAATTATAGACGGCCAACATAAACCGAGAACCTATTAGGTCACATGCATAACGAGCGTAATCCAAAGGATTTAAAACGAACTTGAGAATGGGATTCTCAGACCGAGAGAAACTAGGTTTGGTTGGACCAAACATGAAGCGAGCATGAAATCGTTTCAGTCGCAATGGAAGCGTGGATGGGCCGTGTCTTATGAAGACATAATGGATGAACCAAAATGGTTTGGTTCTAATCCAATGGAGGAGAATAAACTAAAGGGTTTGGTTTATTTTAAACGAATGAACCAAAAGTTGGTTCGGTTCGTTTTAACTTAAAATAAACCATCATGGTTTGGTTTATTTTAACTTATCTTAATGGAGCGGGTTAACGGGCCTAATGGTTATGATCCAATAACCATTAAGAGAATTAGTTCTCTATAAAAGAGGGCTTAAGGGATAATTAAGCCCTAATCCAAAAACCCTAGGTTGAAGTTGCCGCCCACCTCCTCATTGGAGTTCTCGGCGCCAACATCTTGCCGCCGCCCATTGCTCCTCCAACCGGCGTCCAGAAGGAAGCTTCCTTCCCCTCGCCGGCGTCGAGCTGCTGCCGGCTAGTGCTCCGATGATCTTCTTTAGGTTTGGCATCAAGGTGAGCTCTATCTTCCCTTGGTTGGCCGGCGCCTATCTCCTCCACCAAAGCTGTCCAGTTTTCTGGACAGCTTGTTCTCCTCTCGTCGGAGCGTCATTTGGACGACGGTTAGAGCTCCGACAGCGGCTAACTTACCGGGGATTCGATCTCCGGTAATCCTCTGAGGTGGAGGACGAAGGATTCATCAATCGGTTGACGAATACCTCTCCGGAGAAGCGAGTTTTGAGGACTCATCTTAGGATCCGAATTTGGATTCGGATCGTGATCATCTCTCGATCACGTCGTCTTCAACACGAGGCTAGTAACCCGTACGAAGACGAAGCTCGTGGCTTAGCGAAGTCATCCTAAGGATACTCGGCGTGGATACGGATAGAGACGATTCTAGCGAGGATCGTTCCGGTTGATGTCGTTCCCGCTACACGTGATACGAAAGGTATACGTAGTTAAATTTCCTTTATTGCAAAATTTAAATTTATGGTTATGTCTACACATGTTGTACTATGCATGCGTGTGTTGTGTGTGTTGTAATAAATGTAGATTTATTATTTTTATTTCTTCCGCTGTGCACATGTTTACGAAACATATTCGAACACACACTCGCCGCGGTGCCGGAAACCCAACAGTGGTATCAGAGCCCAGGTTGTGTTTCGACATAATCGTAAAATTATTTTGCGATAGTCATAATGATATTTCTGGAAATTTTTTACTTTTGGAAAGTTAGAAGTATTTATGGAAATTTTTCAATTTTGGAAAGTCTAGAACTATTTATGGAAATCTTCCACTTTTGGAAAGTTGAAAGTATTTATGGAAATTGATATTTTCCATAAATAAAATATTTGATTAGATTTGGAAATTTGTTTCCTAATTTAATCATGATTTGATTTGGGAAATCAAATCTTAAAATATTTTATTTCCATAAGTAGTTTTGATGATTTAGAAAATTGGTTTCCTAAATTGACTTTCCTTAATCAACTATTTCCATAAATAAAATATGTGATTAGATTTAGAAATTTATTTCCTAATTTAATCATGATTTGATTTGGAGAATCAAATCTTAAACATATTTTATTTCCATAAATAGTTATGACATATAAGGAAATATTGTACATGACATAATTGTATGTCATGTAATTGCATTAGATGCATATCATTATGTCATGCGTGTCGTGACATGTAGATGTATGCCATGTATGTCATTCCATGTAGATAATAGTTATTTGCATGCAAAGAGGATGAGACATAAAAACCCTAACTCAATATTAAAGCCTACACCTTCCATTAATATGGTTAGAACCAGAGTTCCGTTTCTTATTCGGGTTGTTGGACTCTCTCCAAGCCCGGCTCGAACCCGAACATGTTCAAACCATGGAATAGTTTAATACTAATATGGTAAGAGTCAAAGGTCAATCGTTAGCTTTGGTTGTTGGACTCTCTCCAAGCCGGGCTAATTGGTTGAATGCACTCTAACCAAATTAAAACTATTTCTCGATTAATGGGTTGGCTTTAACCTGGAGCATCGGCTTGTTGGACTCTCTCCAAGGTCGATGTAAAGGGAGGTGAAGTTGGGTGCTATGCATATGATGCATACTTGTTAATGTGTTAACAACCCGATGTATGTGTGAACATTCAATTAGTTGATAGCACATTGTGATAGTTGCATATACGTGATATGCAATCGGTATATTTGATACCTACCATCGTAGTTATGAATGACTTGTTGGACTCTCTCCAAGGTTGTTCATATCTATGATGGATATCAGCCCATTCGGAGATAGACCTACGATCTCCCGAAGTGATTTTGGGGTTTTTGAAATTCGAAAAATGAATGGGATTTATGAATGTATAATGATGCATTTGAAAATCATCTTTCTCATATATGCTCGTTTTGTATTTCTAAGATTGATCATGATGTCTTTGAATTTGTGTTCCATTTTGGATTCGAATAAATTGACTGGGTCGAACTTCTTGGACTGGCTTAGAAACTTGAGAATTGTTCTCAAGGTTGAAAAGCTTGCGAATGTCCTCGAAGCGCCTCTTCCCGCCCGTCCTAGTGACAATGCAACTTCGGACCAATTGTTGGCATATCAGAAACATATGACTGATTCTGAAATGGTGAGTTGCATCATGCTAGCCGCAATGGTACCCGAGCTACGGAAGCAGTATGAGCATATGGATGCTCATATCGTAGTCCTTCATCTTTATGAGTTGTTTGATGAGCAAGTGAGATTCGAAAGGTTCGAAGCCTCCAAGCTCCTCTTCACCTCTGAGATGCAAGAAGGTTCATCTGTGGTATTGCTCAACATGCTGAAGACTGTGGAGCCTTCTGAGAAGCATGAGCAGGGGACGGTGTTGTTAGTTGATTCCTCGAAGAAAGGTTCTAAGAGGGAGTCAAAGAAACAATAGAAGGGGAAGAAGAAAAAGGCTAAAAAGGCAGAACCAACTCAAAAGGGCACTTGCCATCATTATGGCAAGTAGGGCCATTGGCGAAGAAATTGCACGATTTATCTTGAGTTCGTGAAGAAGAATAAGGCATCGGATGTCCCATCTTCTTCAGATATCTTCGTTATTGATTGTCATTCTATTTCCTCAAACACTTAGGTATTGGATACTGGGTGTGGCTCACATATATGTAATGACATACATGGGCTAAGGAATAGAAGACTCGTTAAGGAGAGTCAAATTTACGTGTTGGGAATGGAGCAAAGGTTCTTTGCACTCGCCATCGAACGTATTTATTGAAACTCCTGCAGGACTTGTCTTAGAATCGACAATTGCTTTTATGTTCCTTCGTTGATAAAGAACATCATTTCTATTTCTTGTTTAAATAGAAATGGGTACCATTTGACTTTTAGTAACAATTGTTGTTACATAACTTTGAATGGAGTTCTTTATGGGACTGAAACTTTAAGCAATGGTGTTTATACGTTGGACGTATTCAGTGATATTTTCAATATCGAAGCGAGCAACAAGCATGCTCGAAAGGATAGTCAATTAGACTCCTACATGTGGCATTATCGTCTTGGCCATGTAAGCAAAAAATGCATGTCCGAATTACACCGATGTGGAATTCTGGAATCGTTTGAATTGGCTTCATATGATACAGGTGAATCAAGCTTAAAAGGCAAGATGACTAAGTTACCTTTTACGGGAAAAGGTGAGCAGTGGGAGAGTTACTAGGTCTAATACATCGATGTATGTGGACCTATGTCAACTCAAGCTTTAGGAGGCTATAGCTACTTCATTACCTTCACCGATGATCACTCACGGTTTGGGTATGTGTTCTTGATGAAACACAAGTCTGAAGCCTTTGAAAGGTTCAAGAATTAGAAATGAAGTAGAGAAACAACATGACAAAAGTATTAAAATACTTGATCGGATCGAGGTGGTGAATACTTGAGTCGAGTTTCTTGATTATCTAAGAGACAATGGACTATTGTCACAATGGACTCCGCCATATACACCACAACATAATGGTGTATCTGAGAGGCGTAACCGGACCTTGTTGGACATGGTCAGGTCAATGATGAATCATGCGAATCTTCCTAAGTCCTTTTGGGGCTATGCACTTCAGACAGCTGTTTACTTGTTAAACAGAATGCCAACCAAGGTAGTCTCTACTACTCCATATGAGATATGGAATAGTAAGAAACCTCATGTATCTTACTTGAAGATATGGGGTTGTCCTGCTTATGTGAAGCGGTATATCAGGACAAATTGGATGCTAAGTCGATAGATGTCTATTTATTGGATACCCTAAGGAAACAAGGGGTTACCAATTCTATCATCCTGTGGAACAAAAGGTGTTTGTTTCAAGGCATGCTGTGTTTCTAGAGAAAGAGTTTCTCTTGCAAGAAAACAGTGGGAGTGTCATCGAGCTTGAGGAGGCTCGAGAGACTCAAATAGACATTGATGAGATACCTGGTGAAGCACAACAACTGACAACTCATAGTGATGAGCAATCGGTTGGACCTATTGTAACACCACATCTTTGTAGATCTAGTAGAACATGCAACATTCCTGAGAGATATGGATTTCTCGTAAGTGAATCGAACGATGTGTTACTCATTGATGATGAGGAGCCTACCAGTTATGAAGAAGTGCTGACAAGTTCAGAAAGGGATAAGTGGCTTGATGCCATGAAGTCGGAAATGGATTCCATGTATGAAAACCAAGTTTGGAACTTGGTTGACCCACCTAAAGGCATTAAGCCTATAGGGTGCAAGTGGGTTTTCAAGAAGAAAATCGACATGGATGGTAATGTGATTACCTATAAGGCTAGATTGGTGGCGAAAGGATATCGTCAAAAGCAAGGTGTTGATTATGACGAAACCTATTCACCTGTAGCTATGCTTAAATCCATTCGGATGCTCCTGGCCATAGCGGCTCATTATGATTATGAGATATGGCAGATGGATGTGAAAACAACTTTCCTTAATGGAAACCTGCTCGAGGACATGTATATGATACAGCCTGAGGGTTTCACATCGGTTGATAAAACCAAGGTATGCAAATTGCGACGGTCCATTTATGGATTGAAGCAAGCATCCAGGAGCTGGAATATCCATTTTGATGAGACAATCAAAAGGTTTGATTTCTCACAAAATCCAGACGAACCTTGTGTGTACAAGAAGGTTAGTAGAATGCGATCGTGTTCCTAGTATTGTATGTCGATGACATATTACTTATAGGAAGCGATGTGTCAATCTTCTGATCGATTAAGGTTTGGTTATCCAAGACATTCTCCATGAAAGACACGGGAGAAGCAACCTACATCCTCGGGATTAAGATCTATAGAGATAGATCGAAGCGGTTGCTTGGTCTTTCGCGATCTACATATATAGGCCAGAGTGCTAAGAGGTTTAGCATGTCGGAATCCAAGAAAGGTTTCCTACCCATCGGGCATGGGGTACACCTTTCGAAGTCTATGTGTCCGCGCCGAGAAGGCGAGAGGATTTGCATGAGTAAGATTCCTATGCATCGCATGATAGGATCTATCATGTATGTTATGTTATGTCACGAGGCCCGATGTATCGTATGCTCTGAGTGTCACGGCGGATACGATCGATCGAGGAATGGATCATTGGGTGGTATTAAGGCGATCCTTAAGTACTTAAGAAGAACTAAGGATGTGTTCCTAATATATGGAGAAGGGACATGGTGATCAGCGGGTATACGGATGCGGCTTCGAGACAGACAAGGATGATTCAGTCTCGATGCGATGCGTGTTCACTTTGAATA